>OY986968.1:6004333-6181990 GCA_963920575.1 Narthecium ossifragum
GGCGTCAGTTCTTCTTCCTTGGCCCCTACCGGGCAGTTGGGTGGCGATGCGGCGGCGCCAGGCGGAGTCTGAGAGGTGGTGATCGATCTTTATTGCTTTTATACCCTATGTTAGATAGTCTCCTACGGGAGTGTTGTATTTTTGAATCTTCCCCTCTCCGAGGATTTTTATAATCACTTGAGTTTTAAATCTGTGGTTCGAGGCTTGAATATAATATTGTATCGTTATTTTGAGGGTGCTTTGGTGATTTGTTAGGGAGACCCATAGGTTAGAGGGAATCCTCGCCAGCTTGTTTTCCGCGTTTGTTAGGTTCCGGTTCGCGTCGCCCGGCCCGGTTGGGCTTTCGCGGGTCGGGGCGCGACAATACCAGTCTAGGCAAGGATCGATCTTCTCCAACCGAAGGATCGATCCTGCTCGGGCTGGGCATGACGCCCCACAAGGGATCGATCTTCCCTCAAGGGAGATCGATCCGAATGGGTTCTCCGGCGACCGGACAGCGAGAAATACCGTCGGAAAATACAACCAAATCCCCCAAAACTCTGGGATCTGGTAGATCAAGGAACCATGAGTCCAAAATCGGTGAGATCATGGGAAACCAACATGTATTTTAACAGATCTAAGCAAAAAATCACAATCAAACCGGAAAAACTCCAAAAAACCCGAAAGATTGTAGGTAGGATCCCTACCTATGCAATAGCAGCTTCAATCCAAGCTACTAGGCCTTGGATCGTCCTCAAACTCCTTCGAAATCGCCAAATCTGAGCTCAAGATCCCCGGATTTCAAAAGGGTTTAAAGAAATCCGTTGCGTCCGCTTTATAGGCGGACGAACCGACCTATGAGGGATCGATATTTCCTCAAGAGAAGATCGATCTCTCATGACGATCACAGCTTGACTTTCTGGCACAAGGAGATCGATCTATTAGCCAAAGAAGATCGATCTTATTTGTGCAGAAAGCTAAACTTGGGCAAGAGCTCAAGCCCAAGTCCGGATCTTTCGATCCTGGGTCCCACTAACCATTCTAGCCAAACATTATCACAAACATGGTTAGTGTGTGCACACGTGGGTGTGAAACAAGCCGACAAGGCGTAATTTACCAAATTGTCCTTGCTGTCCACAACGAGCCACAGGAGTAGAGGGACGGGTCCTCACAAAAGGGCACACCTTCGGCCCAATTAAATCTAAACATTCCCAAGGGGCATCACTCCCTTGGTTAACCCATAAAGAAATAGAAACGGGCACACCACCGGCACTAGGCTTAAGGATGATACAATAATACACAATTGATGTAATTGACCTGAAAAGGGTACGAATTGACTGGGGAAAAACAAACGGCACTAACAGATAGCAGTTAATAGTATGTACAAGGACAAACATGAAGTTTAGCATAGAATTAAATTAAGGGTTATTTCTCAGCCAAATAGTGACCCAGCTATGCATAAGAAGATTAAGATTCAATCAAGTTTGGCAGAGCACCCAACAGACATAAGTCAGAAGTTTGATCAGTCCAACAGCCGTGAACAAAGACATGATACAGAATAAACAAATTGGAAGCATAATAGATCAGACCGGATTGGTAATTTCAGTTGGTAGCTCTTGATAAGGTAAATCCATCTGCAGAATTAGATTACGCTACAGAAGAAGATCAACTCAATTGAAGATCGACCATGGTTAGGAAATTCCAAACCAAAATCAGTCAAAGCCCCTACAGCCATATCAGCAACCTAAACCATCACAACATCCACTAGAATCTAAAGAAGAGCTAGAGGGGGATCCCAGTCATCCGCGAGTCCAGAACAAGGGAAGAAAAGAGGATACCCAGCCGGAGTACACGCCGGAGTTAACACCATGGGGACTAGATAGAAATCGGGGAAGGGTTTGGAGGGATCTAAAGCAACTGGCAATTCAAGAACAGGGGAGGAAAAAAGAAACAGAGGAAGGGAGAGGCAATCCACCCAGAACAGAGGACTTGCAAACCTATCAAACCAGAGAGCGAAGGAGAAGCAAAACTCGTCAAAAATCCAAGAGAACCCATAGATCTGGACCACTATGGTACGAGGGAAACCATGCGAGAGAGACATAGCCCAAGAACTGGGCATCAATGCCCTAGCTAGCATCGAAATCCAACATTAAGTCCTAGATTTAAGCAACAGCAAGCAATGAAAGAGGAAGAACATCAATCAGGACAACAAAAAATCCTAAGCTAGCATACTTCAATCAATCCTAGAGGTCTAACCAACAGTTAGGGTAGGAATCCCTACCTCTAAGGGCTTCGTCCGATGAAGAAATCCACTCCCCTCTCCTCTTCTTCCACCGCGGTCGTTGTTGCCCCTGAGCTCGACGTCAGTCGCACGTCGCAGCCACCTCTCTCCTCAGGTCGTGGGTCGTCTCCAGTCGTGGTCACGGACGTCGTCTCTCCTCTCTCCCCGATCCACCGCCGTCGCGCGTTCTCTCGCGCTCTCTATCGCGAGCTCTCTCTCTCTCTCTCTCTCTCTCTCTCTCTCTCTCTCTCCCAACAGTGCCCTAACGGCTACGGGAGTTAAAAAGGGCTATATATTTGGCTTGCTTGAGATTGGATCTTGGTCGTCTGATCGGCCAGATCTAATCCTTGCCGCCCAAATCCAGCTCCTCCGATCTAGGGTTCTCCTAATGGTTTAGTCAAGCACATACATCATTACAAGACGGTGTGTGCACTACGCGTGTATGAAACCAACCCGCAGGGTGCAATTTACCCAAATTGCCCTTGGGGTCGCAAAGAGGCAATGCGATCAGTTGATCGCGCTCGACGCGGAAACATGCCAAGAAGGGATCGACCCTCGACCGACGCGGTTGAACCGGGTCAGAGGAACGGGTCCTCACAAAACTGATCCTCAAAAGACATATATATATATAAATATCTAAAAAATCCTTACATAAGGAAGTTATATATTTATATAATCCAACATGATAACTGAATCCCAAGTCCTCAAACACCTCCAGAGATTGACGCGTCACCAAGAGTCTGTCTAGTTGATACTTTGAAAGTAGAGCTGACGTCTGCACATGCAAAACACAATCGGGGTAGGAATGAGTGATAAGCTCAGCAGGATTCTTTTCTACGTCACACAGAAAGGAAGGGAACAGTAAAGTCTAAGGTTCCATCTCATCTTGGGGAAAATCTCACTTTACGTACACCACCTACCCCAGGGTACGCATTCTGATGACCTCTACTGTCAACAGTCTTCCCTCTCAAACCAAGCGCTCCAGCACTGAACAACAATGGTAGGACACATGAAGATACATAACTTCCCCTACAAAAACTAAGAATGAGACTGGAACCTAAGGCGACTTCTACACCTCAATCAGAGTAAGTCATAGGCGACTAGACAGTATCATCGATAACATAGATTATCATACAATTCAGTCAAGTCGCAAACGCCGCCGGTCGTCGACCAAGTCGGGAGCGGTTGGAAGGTTGCGGACGAGGGTAAATTAGGAATATTATGAAAATAGTTACGCTGTATGAAGTAAAAAGGTAATATTTTTAAAATTTGGTGTGGATGTAGTTAGAAATGGGGTGTTGCTGGTAAAAATGATGGTGTATTTAGAATCGTCGTGCATAATCCACTATGATGTTTTGTGCATCAAGTTTTCTTACAAGGATGCTACATGCCTGCCACGTGGATTGAGTAGCTACTGTAGTGTATTTGTTGGGTTTCTCTTCTCCTCAAGAATTTTGGACCCAGTTAGTCGAAGCAGCTAGGTGTAACAGTGTGGCTGCACTTGAGGGAGCTGATTTCGCCAATTGAGCGAGATGAGAGACCACATAAGGCCGAGACAAAGCATGATGTTCGGTAAAGCCCATATGTAACTCAAGTGGTTAGCATCCGATGATGGTAATCGGTCATCCAAAGATCAAATAATAGTAACTCAACAACGTTATATTTTAGACTATAGAGGTGTCAAAAAATTCCTAACAGCCTTCCCAAAAGCTCTTTCTCATATTCAAATTCAAATTTAATGTCCTAATTACTAAAGCGAGATTTTTTTTTCCCCCATTTTAACCCAACCCCCAACATCTCCTCGATCTCTCAAGCATCCGCACCCCCACGGGCCCCACGAATTTTTTTGCCATACAATACCCCAAAGGTTTCGTTTTGGCAATATGATACCCCATTGATGATTTTTTGCATCCTCATACCCCCTGGTCAGCAAATTTCCATTTATACCCTCACCATTTCCCCAGCCAACATACATGCATGCCATGCCACATGACGTGGCATGGTACAGCTAATTAAAAAATCAAAGCTGTTGATTCGAAACCCTATGTAGCATTAAATGCCCGCCACGTGGCAACAAACTATTGGCCACGACTTACGGCTGTGTCAGCCCATGAGAAAGACCTGCATTAAATCCGTAGTTAACTATGCGCAGATTTTCACGCGCGTAGTTAATAAACATGCATAAAAATCTGTCATCATACACATATATCATTTTCCACGCGTGGTTATCACTATACGCGCGTAGAAAGGTATTTTCCATGCGCGATTAAGGTGTTTTCCGCATCGTGAGTAGTTAAGGTGTTTTTACGCGCGTAGTTAATAAACACGCATAAAAGTCTGTCATCATACACATATATCATTTTCCACGCGTTGTTATCACTATACGCACGTAGAAAGGTATTTTCCATGCGCGATTAAGGTGTTTTCCGCATTGACCGGCCAACGATTAGAAGCGGGCGGCTTTATTTCGTCTCCGCCCACGAGCCGCCGCCCGAGCTGTTCAAGAGTTGGGCTACCGTCTACATGACCAGCCTCGACTCCGGGGAAACGATCCGGCTAACCCCACCCGGGGCCGCCAACTTCAGCCCTGCAGTCTCGCGCTCTGGAGATCTCGTCGCTGTCGCATCGTACAATTCTGGCCCGTGGAAAGGGGATTTCCATGAGCTAGAGACTGAAATTGTCGTTTTCCGGCCGTCCGACCCGACACGCCGCTTCCAGATTGCCGAGCGCGGAGGGTGGCCAGCATGGGCCGGGGACTCCACTGTGTTCTTTCACCAAACAGCAGAGGACGGATGGTGGAGCGTGTACCGCGCGGATCTAACGGATAATCTCGAGGTCTCGGCGATGCAGCGTATCACTCTCCCAGGGCTCCACGCCTTCACACCGGTGGCGTCGCACGACGAAAAGCTGATCGCCGTCGCCACTCGGCGGAAGGGGCGTGATTCTCGCTAGATCGAGCTCTTCGATCTCGAATCCGAACGCTTCATCCCAATCACGGAGCTCATGAACCCTAATCTCCACCACTACAACCCCTTTTTCTCCTCGGATTCCACTCGCCTCGGCTACCACCGCTTCCGAGGCGAATCATCAGCGCCAAGCGAGTTGATCGCCCCCATTGTCCAGCCCGTCACCTCCCCAGTGAACGGACTTAGGTTGCTCCGTGTGACTGGGAGCTTCCCGTCCTTCTCCCCAAACGGCGATCTGATCGCCATCAACGGGGATTTCTTCACCGGACCAGGGCTGCGCATCCTCCCGCCACGATGCAAAAAACACCTTAATCGCGCATGGAAAATACCTTTCTACGAGCGTATAGTGATAACCACGCGTGGAAAATGATATATGTGTATGATGACAGACTTTTATGCGTGTTTATTAACTACGCGCGTAAAAACACCTTAACTGCTCACGATGCGGAAAACACCTTAATCGCGCATGGAAAATACCTTTCTACGCGCGTATAGTGATAACCACGCGTGGAAAATGATATATGTGTATGATGACAGATTTTTATGCGTATTTATTAACTACGCGCGTGAATTTCTGCGCGTAGTTAATTACGGATTTAATGCAGGTCTTTCTCATGGGCTGACACAGCCGTAAGTTGTGGCCAATAGTTTGTTGCCACGTGACGGGCATTTAATGCTACATAGGGTTTTGAATCAACAGCTTTGATTTTTTAATTAGCCGTACCATGCCACGTCATGTGGCATGGCATGCATGTATGTTGGCTGGGGAAATGGTGAGGGTATAAATGAAAATTTACTGGGCAGGGGTATGAGGATGCAAAAAATCATCAATGGGATATCATATTGCCAAAACGAAACTTTTGGGGTATCGTATGGCAAAAAATTCCGGGCCCCACTCCCTATGAACATGACATCATTCGAATCTTCTCAAAAACAAAGATTTGTATCAGCTCCAATCGGTAATCAATCGTATTCTTTCCTAATTCGACCTCTTTTCCTGCTACCGAATAATGTTTGCTACGTTTTCTTTTAGGAGACAAAATCCACGGAAAACTACTACTGCTGCATTCAAACTTCTGAATATAAATAAAAGACACCAACCCATTTTTTACCTGATATCTAACTGTTCTAATAAAATTCAAAATTTTAAAAATAAAATTGGCGGGAAAAGCATATGAACGTAGCAGAGAGAATACCCAAAAAAAAAAATTGAATAGTGGCCTCTAACCGCTATAATCACAGCCAGAAAACACGTCCCTCAACTGTACATACAAAACTCTAGTACTATTTATCACTTATTAGCCACCCCTACGTTACCAGTAGTAACTAGACAAAATCAAAGGCAGTGATAAATATAACCCCTTTCACTATTTTTTTTATGTTTTTGTCTCTAATTTTGGTATAGATTCGATTTAATATTAAATCTAGGGGTTTTGAGGTTGGTCGAGGGCGTTGGGTCCGTAACAGTAGTTGAGGTAAGGATGCCAGATCCACTGAACGAGGAATCGCCGCCCGCCGACGCCGTGGAGGTTGTAGGCGGCGCCGTCGCGTCCGTCGACGGCGAGCTGCCCGGTGTAAGATCCGCCGCCGCCGGTGCCGTAGATCCCCTCGCAGAGGTCGGCGATCTCCGTGGGGAAGCACGGATCCGTCCCGGCGAACCAGGCGTTCACCAGGGGGTTGGTGGCCAGCTCGGCGAGCTCGTGCCCCATGACGCTCACCATCGCGTCCACTCCGAGGTCGCCGTTGGGAGGAGTCCCCGCCGGCGGGCCTCCGTAGCCCTCCGGCACGGCGTACGGCCACGCGCACGTTCCGGGGCAAGCCTCCGCCGAGTTCCCCACCCAAGCGTAGGGCAGCGTGTAGCCGACGATCGACGGGAATGTGAAGTAGTGGAACCCGCAGACTTGGCCGCAGAAGTCTTCGACCTTCACCTCCGGGGCGGTCAGGACAAGGTAGAGGCCGCCGCGGGGGTTGACGGGAAGGGGGCGGGTGTGTGTGGTGACGGCCGAGCGGATGACGGACTGAATGGATAGGCGGGAGAGGGAGCGGCCGTGGGAGTAGTGGCGGTCGTTCTTCTCGGCGCCGAGGAGGAGGGTGCGGGTGACGTTGGCACCGGTCTGATCTGTGTAGAGAGAGACCGTGCGCCACCACGCCGCGACGGAAGGGCGAGGCGTCGGCGGCGATGCGGACGCGTCGGGGGAGAAGGAGCGGAGGAAGCCGCGGATGATGCGTTTCTGGGCGGGTGACCAGACGCCGTACCAGATCGGGTGGACGGTGATGTTGGCGGTGAGAACCGGGCCCATGTGGTATCGGAGCTGCACGAACTCCGACGACCCCTCGAACCTCTTCGACACCCCAAAGTCCAGTCCCCCCGCCGCCATCAGGGAGCTCGAGTTGAGCGCCGCCCCATAGGGCCACGGCCGCGCCGCCATACCCGCCGTGACGACGGTTAGTAAAACGGATAGGAGTAGAAGGCCGGTGGTGGTGATCGTGGTGACCCCCGATCCGCCGCACAGGGTGGCACGTGCGGCGGCCATGGTTTCGCTGGGAGGGGTATATACTGCTAGGCAAGCAGAGAGGAATATATAGAGAGTGGAGAATAGGAGTGAGGGTTTGCTAATTTTTGAAATTTAGAGGTCCTTCTGTTGGGAGTGTAGAGAAGGCCAGGGCAGAGGAAGCGCGTCACTGAGGCTAATGGATGACAGGTGGATAGGATGGGGTGCGGGGGGTGGCGCCGGGGGGGTTGGTCCGTGCATCGGTTGGGTGTCCGATGCATGCCAACCCTTGTATTATTTTTGAGTAAAAATCATTTTGGTCCCTTCTAATTTTAGAATTTTTTATTTTAAATCATGTGTTTCAAAACGTAACAAAACAGACTTTGTAGTTACAGTAATTTCACTTTAAACCCAAATTTAGTAACAGCCGTTTGTTAAAACACAGGGTTTAAAAATGAAGGTAAAATATCATTTTGGTCCCCTCTAGTTTCAGGGTTTTTCATTTTAAACCCTATGGTTACAATAATTTCATTTTAAATCCAAATTTAGTAACGATCGTTACGGACTTAACGTCAAATGGTCGTCTCGTCGTTAGCCTCGCCGCTAGCTCGTTCGTCGCACCATTACAATCACAGTTGTCAAAGCAAGCATCCCATGCATGGACCAACTGGGTGAAGACCATGTTGACCACAGAGAGGGCCGCGCGGGTACTCGAGGATGCGCTAGAGGCGGAGCAGCGTCTTGGTTTGCGACGGAGAGAGCTAGGAAGAGCTTGCATGGGTGGCGGCGGCAATCTGCGGGAGTAGAAGGGCACCAATGTGAAGGGAGAGATTAGAATAATGGCCACTTGGGTCGCCTAAAAATCCCATCTTGGGTTGTCTTAGATCTCAGCATGTCGAGAGAGATCTGGAGATGGGGTGCCCAGGCGGTCTGGCGACGAGAAGCCGAGCCGCAGGTGGCTAGAGGGAGATAAGTGAGGGAAGAGAGAGAACAGAATAAACCAGTCAACATTGGGTCAAAGCCAATTTGTTTTTAAGTCTGTAACAGTCGTTACTAAATTTGGATTTGAAGTGAAATTATTGTTACCACATGATTTGTTTTGTTACATTTTGAAACATATGGTTTAGAATGAAATTATTGTAACTATAGGGTTTAAAATGAAAAAAAACCCTGAAACTAGAGGGGACCAAAATGATATTTTTCTAAAATGAATTACTAACGGCTGTTAAGTCAAGAAACGACCATCAGTAATTTGGGTTTTAAGTGAAACTATTGAAATTACAGGATATGTTTTTGTCACGTTTTGAAGCATATGGTTTAAAATGAAAAACCCTGAACTAGAGGGAATCAAAATGATTTTTACCCTATTATCTTTTATCTTTGAACATAAATGGATTAACAATTAAATAATAAGGTGGATTAAAATTGGTCACTTAAAAAATAGGGATAGGATTTATTCTGTCGTCATTTAACTCCATCTCGATTTCTATCTCTATTTTCGATCAACTGAATAAAATAAATATTTTGATCTATCACAAGTTTTAATTTTAATGTTTTTTAATCCAAAAATCATTTAATCCGAAACAGCGTATTCCTTTCCAAACTCCTCATCAGACGGCCCTTTATGTCTAGCTGTCAAATGGGGCGCACTCTGTCAGAATGGCAACACACCCCCGTCTCTTTTCCAGTTTTTACTCGCTGCGTGTTCTCTGGTATCTCATTGAAAAACGGTGGGTCCCCTCCCCGGAAAACGTACGTGGCAGTCTCTGAAGCCTGTTGTACGTATGGATTTGTTTTGAATCATGTAGGATGGTAGAGACACCGGGGGGCCCGCGATCACAGGATGGAAGGATGAACGGTAGTGATGTTCTGAATGGCATGCGCAGTCGTGTGCTTTTTTAGAGCAGAAAGCGACGAAACATTGGGGTCCCCCGTCCGGCGTACCGGGGTAAAGATACCACTCCTCGGGGGAACAATCTCAAATGGAGCCAGAGGAGGATCTCTTCACCGCTCGGGTAAGCGGTAAGCATATATTTCTTCATGTAGCAGACTACCCGAACTTGTTCTCTCATTTGATGCTTGTTAGTTGTTAGTCTGCTTGAGCTTTTCTCGACCACGCGGGTTACGGGATCCCGGGGCACAATGGTCCCCAGGCTGGGCCTTCTCAATCACGGAGCTAAATAGCTAATTGATGGGAAGCGAAATGATTCAGGCCTGCAGGGACAGGGAGCATCGGGGTGAGTAGCGCGTAACGCGTTGCCACCACCACCATCGTCTTCAACTGTTCACGGGGTCTGCCAGTCCGATGGACTAGATAAGGGTGCGCAAAACCGAATCAAAATCGAAAAATTAAAATTAATTGAATAATTTCGGTTCATTCCGTTCCATTCGCTTCAATATTTATCCTTTTAAATATTAGGTGTTTGGTTCGGTTTTGATTTTCCTTTTTAATTGGTTAAAATAATAACAGTAATTTTTAATCAAAGTGTTATATTTTATTTTATAGGCTACATAACTTTATATTTATTCGGTTCTATTTTTACATAAATTCAATCGGTTTGGTTTTGAAGATATTGGATTGAATTAATCCTATTCGGTTCGATTTTATACATAACTTGGTTTAATTCGGTTTTGAAATATTGAATCGAAAAAATTGGTTTATCGGCTATGGACCGAATACTGAACTGAAAATAGACAGGATCTAACTAGTTAAAGTTGGATTTAGACGTGTGAATCCATTTAAGTTGAGTATACGGGTGTGGCCTGGACGCCTGGTGCTTGCCGTGATGAGTTGTGGTGATGTGTCACATGAAGGCAAAGGGGCACACTGTTTGACTCGGCTTTGTCTGACAACAGTAAATGGACCTGGACCTTTTGGCATGTCTCGACATAGGAATACGTCCAAAATTTACCTCGTGGGTTGGAGATCATGTCCGGACCTCGAAGTTGAGTTGGGTGCTCAATTTATTTTAGCTACTTTTACCTCGATAGGAAGAACGTGCCCGATGTATGCTCTTAATTTAGGAACAGAGAATATCCACTAGCTCTATATATAAATATTTCTTTTTGAGAAAAGTAGCTAAAGGCGGTGTAAGTAGCGCTTTATTTATTTATTTATTTATTTGTGTGAATTTATTCAGAAAAACCCTTCTTTATTTTAGTTCTTTTTACTTCCTGTTTGGATCTTTGCTGGCATAGATCGTGAGGAGGTAGGACTCTTATTAACGAATTGTTTGCTAATATAAGAACTTACTTCTGGGTATTAGCCATCTGACTTCAATTTTCAAACAGGAATGAACACATCAGGTCTCGGAAGATGATAACGTGGGGTCGGCGATGACCATTAATGTTCGTCAGTGAATCTCTTATTTTTAAAGACCACCTTTTTGCCATTCAAATTCGATCTTATTTATAAACCAGTGGCCCCTGTCACTTGACAGGGTAACCAGCCAACAACTTTTCCATTAACCATTATATAAGGATGATTAGAAAATATCTATATGTAAATCTAGGAATATATATAAAAATAACTTAGGGAAAATGAACATATCAACAAACTAATAAGAGAAACGGTTGTAACCGTTTTTGCTCCTTATAAGGTTGATTCGATGATTACATCTTAATTACATGTCGTGACATTTCTCTTGAATATACACAAATAATAATCAATTTGAGTTGCAATAAAACACGAGATCCGGTATGTTACGCCGAGCCTTCTCGTAGGCACGGGTACCTGGTCTCAGTTCCTCCTTAGCCAAATCTATGGCTAGGTCGAGAGATATCTTTAGGGTTTTAGGAGAAGGACCCTAGGTATTCGACGAGGAAGGTGAAGACTGGAGGTAGGAGACGGAAGAGAAGGGGATACCTTGCAGATCCTCTTGGGGTTGGCTGGTTACTCTTGGAGATCCAAGCCAAGGAAGGTGGAAGAAGAGGGGCAGCGGCCAAGGAGGACGCCGGGGATGGAGACGTGAGAGGTGGCTGATAGCGGCGGACTACGGCGGTGGTTGGTGGTGGCTGGCTGGTGGAGAAGGCCAGCAGTAGAGAGAGAAACGTGGGAAGGGCTGGTGATGGTGGAATATTAAGTTATGGCTACTCCTAAGATATCCTACTTTAACTACTAACTTTATTCTTCAATGCATAAAACTAATACAAGCTAGGGAGGTCCTTTTATAGAGGCCTCAAGAGAGTCCTACTCCAACTAGAGAACTAACTTACTGAAATAAGCAAGTAAACATCCTTTCCTAATAAGACTCAATCATAACTCAAACTTCCTAACAACCTGGACTCAAAATAGGAACTAATAAAGCAAAGCATAATCTGGACTCAAACTAGAAAATCAACTAAGAAAGCAAGTAAGAACTAACTAAAGAAATAACCAGCTTAGGCTGGCTTGGCTATGGACGTGGGTCCCAATGTGGGTCCGCCCATGCTTGGGCTTGGATCGGGTTCAGCTCTGATTTGGCTCGTAACATCCCCTTCCCCTTCTGAACGAGCCTTGAACTCAAGGCTAAGTGGTGGTGCTCGAGAGAGGGCATCCGCAACCGAATTTTCCGAACCCTACTCAATGTCGAAGTCATAGCCCAGCAATTTTAAAAGCCATTTCTGTTGTGCTTCGGTCGACACGGTCTGTTCCCAAAAGTGTTTGAGACTTTTATGATCGGTTCGAACGATGAACTTGGAACCAAGCAAGTAGGGTCTCCACTTCTGGACAGCTAATGCTAATGCCCTCATCTCCTTCTCATATGTGGATCTGCCTTGTTCTCTAAGAGGTAACGCCTGGCTGAAGTAGGCGATGGGCTTCTTCTCTTGCATGAGGACTGCACCAATGCCGTAGGATGAGGCATCACACTCGACAATGAAGGGCTTGGTGAAGTCGGGCAAGGCTAGGACAGGGCCGGTCATCATGGCTTCCTTGAGTTGCTGGAAAGCTTGTTCCGCCTCGAGGTTCCATTGGAAGTTACCCTTCTTTAGCAGATGCGTCAATGGTCTTGCAATGGTTCCATAGTGCTGTACGAACTTTCGATAGTAGCTGGTAAGTCCAAGAAATCCGCGCAGTTCCTTGACAGTAAGAGGGGACGGCCAACTCCTCATGGTAGCGATCTTGTCAGCATCCATGGCCACGCCTTCAGGGGAGACGACATGGCCTAAGTAGCGAACTTGACGCCTACCGAATTGACACTTGTCATTCCTTAAGAGAAGTTTATGCTCTCTTAGGATGGTGAAGACGGTGGACAAGTGACCCAGATGCTCCTGCGTACTCCGGCTGTAAATTAGTATATCATCGAAGAAGACTAGGACAAACCGGCGGAGCAAGGGCTCAAAGATGGAGTTCATCAATGCCTAGAAAGTAGAGGGGTTGGTCAGCCCGAACGGCATGACGAGGAACTCATAGTGGCCATGGTGTGTACGAAAGGCGGTCTTTTCAACATCCGGTAGGTACATCCGGATCTGGTGATACCCGGAACGAAGATCCAGCTTGGAGAAGATGGCTGCGTTGTGAAGTTCATCCAACAACTCGTCAATCACGGGAATAGGGAACTTATCTTTGACGGTTGCTTTGTTGACAGCTCGGTAATCGATGCACATGCGCCATGATCCATCCTGCTTCTTGACTAGTAGGACCGGTGAGGAGTAAGGGCTAGATGAAGTACGTATGACCCCATTCCTGAGTAGGGCAGCCACCTGTTGTTCTATCTCTGTCTTCTGGTATTGGGGGTACCTGTAGGGCCGTACATTCACAGGACCTTCTCCTTGCTTCAATGGTATGTGATGGTCATGCTCACGGCCAGGAGGAAGTCCGGTTGGCTCAGCGAAGAGGTCGGTGTATTGCTCCAAGAGCGCGGCCAGAGCAGGGTCAAGGGGAACGTCCCCTTCAGATTTCCCTCCAAGGGTGATCCCGGTTGAGCCTTCTGGATGATCTAAGTTCAGGCTGCTTTTCAACATACAGAGCCTTCCCTGATCTCCCCTACGGATGCTATGTAGGGCTGCGGCTTCTGAGTAGATCCTGGAGGGTGATGGTACCTTTATCCCTTGTAACTCGATCTGCTCCTCGCCGAGATGGAATCTCACCTTAAGCTCCTTGAGGTTCATTTGGATGTCTCCTAGGGTCAGTAACCATTGTGCACCTAGGACTGCATCACAACCCTATAGAGGTAAGAGGAAGATGTCCACGTGGACTAGGGCTCCCTGGAGATGGACGCCTACCCTGGGACACCTTCCCGGAGACTCTAGGCGTTCACCACTAGCCACAGTCACATGGAATCCGGTGTCAGTCCTGGGCGTGAGACCAAGCTTCTCTGCAAGATGGTCCGCCAAGAAGTTGTGGGTGCTCCCTGAATCAATGAGTAAGACGATCGGAACAGAGTTTATGAATCCTCTCACTCGAATGGTCTGCGGTGTAGGGGTCCCGACCATAGCATGGAAGGTGATGTAGGGTTCGGGTTCAGCCGTGACATCATCTTCTCTTGACTCATCTTCAGGTGGGGCCGGATTTCCAGGTTCGGTTTCCCTGGCTGGTTCCTCATTGATGATCTCAATGCTCAACAGCTGCTTACAGCGGCGCCCCGATGTATAGGGCTCGTCGCATTGGAAGCAAAGTCCTTGTGCTCTTCGTTGTTGCAGTTCAGCTAGGGATAGTTGTCTCCGTTGAGGTCAGACTATAGTTTGAGTCTGACCAGGAGTCCTAGTTTGAGTAGGATTAGGAGTCCTAGTCTCACTCGAACTCCAGTTTGCGGGCGCGGCACGGGCAGCGGGGGCTGGACGGGTAGGTGCAGGTGTCGTCCTTGCCGTGGCATGCCGGATCGCGTACTGCTTCGCCTCATGAGTCTTGGCATAGCTGATGGCCTCGGCTATGGTGGCTGGTCTAGCGAGCTGAGCGTCGTACCTGATGGCCGGCTTCAGTCCGCTGATGAAGAGACTCAGTACAACATCCCGAGCCAAGTGTGGAACACGACCTAGACCTCGGTCGAACCGGATCTGGTAGTCTCAGACTGAGCCATCTTGCTGAATCCGAGTGAGTTCGCCGATGGGGTCCTCGTAGGTCGTTGGTCCATAGCGCAAGTGCAAGGCATGCTGGAAGGTATGCCATGTTGCGCACTCATCCGTATCCTTCAACAGCTGGTACCATGTCTGGGCATCTCCATCGAAGTGATAGGCGGCGTAACGAACCTTCTCTCGTTCATGGATAGGGTGGTAAGAGAAGAATTGCTCCGCCTTGAGAATCCAGTGAGTAGGATATGTAGCTCCATCATAGCAGGGGAAGTCCATGCGGGGAATCTGGGCAGCAAAGGGTTGCTCACGGATTGGGTCATGGGGTTGTTCATATGCAGGTGGGGTGCGAGGAGGGTAGTAATGGGGTGGTGCAGGAGCTAGGTTGTAGGGGACATATGGAGGGGGCGCAGGCTGCTGGTATGGAGGGGGGGTGATAGGTTGGATATAGAGGCTGATGTGGTGGTGGGAAGGTGGTGGGGCCGGCCAGGGGTGTGGTGTGGGCTAGTTGAGCCGGTTGGGTGGGAGGGGTAGGACCTGGTCCAACCAAGATGTAGTTGGGACTAGGGCCGAATCCTTCCTCGATGGGGACCGGTTCATGAGGAGTCCTAGGGGGACTAGGAGTTGTGGTAGGAGGCTGGTTAGGATTAGGGTTAGGGTTACCTTGCTCTCCCGCCGTTCCTGGACTCTGTCTCTGCATCTGCATCTGCAAGGCCATGAACGCCATCCTCTCCGATATCCCGAGGATCAAGGCTTGCGTCTCAAGCTGCGAAGTCTGAAGGGACAGCAGTGATCCTTTGATACCGTCGATCTCTTCTCTGGTTATGGAAAGGTCCGGCTCCTTGGAAGCACTTACGGTGGTATCTCCTGCCATCAGCGCAGCTTTTGGAAGGCTTTGGGCGACACAGCCGACGGAACGGAGCTCTGATACCAAGTTGTTACGCTGAGCCTTCTCGTAGGCATGGGTACCTGGTCTCAGTTCCTCCTTAGCCAAATCTATGGCTAGGTCGAGAGATACCTTTAGGGTTTTAGGAGAAGAACCCTAGGTATTCGACGAGGAAGGTGAAGACTGGTGGTAGGAGACGGAAGAGAAGGGGATACCTTGCAGATCCTCTTGGGGTTGGCTGGTTACTCTTGGAGATCCAAGCCAAGGAAGGTGGAAGAAGAGGGGCAGCGGCCAAGGAGGACGCCGGGGATGGAGACGTGAGAGGTGGCTGATAGCGGCGGACTACGGCGGTGGTTGGTGGTGGCTGGCTGGTGGAGAAGGCCAGCAGTAGAGAGAGAAACGTGGGAAGGGCTGGTGATGGTGGAATATTAAGTTATGGCTACTCCTAAGATATCCTACTTTAAATACTAACTTTATTCTTCAATGCATAAAACTAATACAAGCTAGGGAGGTCATTTTATAGAGGCCTCAAGAGAGTCCTACTCCAACTAGAGAACTACCTTGTTGAAATCAGCAAGTAAACATCCTTTCCTACTAAGACTCAATCATAACTCAAACTTCCTAACAACGTGGACTCAAAATAGGAACTAATAAAGCAAAGCATAATCTGGACTCAAACTAGGAAATCAACTAGGAAAACAAGTAAGAACTAACTAAAGAAGTAACCAGCTTAGGCTGGCTTGGCTATGGACGTGGGTCCCAATGTGGGTCCTCCCATGCTTGGGCTTGGATCGGGTTCAGCTCTGACTTGGCTCGTAACACGGTATTAGTTTCAATCTGACTATTGGACGTGTTGCATCAAACCCTTGAGTCGTCTCATGTATTTATATTTTATTAATACAACCTTATGTTATATCACGTGACACGATCAAACTCAAGTGAGCTAAGCAAGCAATTTTTAAAATAATCCCATTTGAAGTTATGAACATTCCACTTATTGCAAGGTCAGACCAAAGCCATGACCATTCCACTTGCCACTTATCAACTTTATTACTCATAGCTCGCAATTGCCCTTCGCCTGCACGGCTGCAACGCCATGATACTTTCAGATCACATATCAAGCGTGCAAACGCACGCCATTCCCTCCTGGTGGCTTTTTTTGCCTCATATAGTAAGATCCGAGTAGGGATGGTAATTCGGGTCATGCCCCGTGAACCTGACCCGACCCCATCTGAAATAAACGAATTTGGATTTAGTGTAAACTGATCCGGATCATAACCCGCGAATAAATGGATTGGATTGGGTTGACTCGCGGATTAGACGGGTCAACCCGTTTACCCATTTATAAATGAGTATTGGCCAATGTCATGTCACATTTTCTGATCTCTGCACCGGCCGTCAAAAGAAACAACACTCTTTTAGAGAGAAAAGTGAAGAGAGAGAGAAGAGAAAGGGCTCTCTGTCCCTCCCTCCTCTTCTACTTCCATGCCCACACCACCCACATTTGCCCACCAAAACCACCCCCAGAACCCACCCCACAAGCCAACGGTGGCTTTCAGGGCCCCCCAAACAGCTGATGCTTCCACCCATCTAAGCCCCATCTCTGACAGCCATCGTGGTCGGACATTTCCCATATCATCTCCAACGATGGCTATCTCCTCGGAGCTCTTCTCGGCCACTTCCAACCTCTATTGCGACGATGACGCCGACACGATCTCCGTCGAGGACAACGATGACATGGACGAGTGGGCGCTCCCTCCGTTGCCGCTCTTGCCCGGCCCTCCGATCGCCGATCTCCTAGCCGTTGAGGCCGACCACATGCCCCGGGACGACTACCTCGCCCGCTTCCGCTCGCGCTCCCTCAACCCCAGGGGACGCGATGGAGTGGGGGGGTGGGGGGGGGGGTTGTCGTGGGTGGCCACAGCTTTACCGGAGAAGGAGGGACTCGGTTGCGGGGTTTTCATCGAAAGGAATGGATGTGAGAGCTGCAAGGTATATGGGAGGAAGGAGGAGAAGGTGGGTGGAAGAATGGAGAGAGGTGGAGAAAGTGTTCAGGATGGTTTTAAACGGGTCAACCCGACCGTTTATTAAACGGGTTAGATGGGTCGGATCGGGATGACCCATTTATAAATGGATGAGGTTTAGGTTTATAAATTTGACCCGTTTATTAAACGGGTTAGGTTCAGGTTAGGCATATGGGTCGAGATACCTTATCTCGACTCGACCCGATCCGAACCTGACCCGTGGACCCAAATTGTCACTCCTAAATCTAAGCTCGATCATGCTACTCGGAAAAAAGGGGTATTATGCCTACGGCGTACTTGATAATGATGACCATGAACTAGTTGTTGTTGCCAACTACTATGGCCGCTGAATCAATTGAGGCTGCCCCTGTCTATAGTACACAAAACAAACATTAAAACTAAAGGAATTTGACCTGATTACTCAAAGAGGTTTTTATAGGACCATGGCTTGATCGTTTGATTGGACCATCCAAAGTATAGTCCCGTGATGCCTAGTAAAGGCGCCGCCATTGTTGTAGAGTTAGGTAGCCAACAGATCTTAAATGTTATTTGGTTTTTTTTAGATACATATCATTGAAAAGCTTTTAAATTGTAAATATATTCTTCAAAATTTTCAATTATTATCAACCTTATAAGGAGCAATAACGGTTAAGCCTGCATTAATTCATATCCCTAAGTTTATTTATATATATTTCATAAGTTTGCTTTATATAAACCTGCATTAATTTAAATTAACCTAAGTTCTATTAATATTATCTTATGCAATATGCAAAGACTTATATTTATTTATTTTATATATCCTAAGTTAGACTTATAATATTTTTTATATTTTATTAGCTATGTTTTATGATGGCAGTGAACAAAAAGCTATGACCAACATTCGAACCACCTACGAGTCAACACAGCCGTCTAACCAGACAAACTACAGAGAGTTTATTAAAATTTTATATTAACAATAACTAAAAACTGTGGCAGGGACACAGGTGAGTACTAGTTACATATATATGATAGTTTGACAATTTTATATGACAAATACATAATTAGGATGTTTCTGAAGAATCATAGTGCAATTGTTTATCTTCTACCCCCAAGTTATAATATTAGATTGGATGACCGGAGTTGAACAATGATATATCCGTTGTTGTCAGACACAAATGGAGCTCTTTCTGGGGATGGATTTATCCGGGGCCGTGACATCAACGGCGACAACGGGTCGTGGAAAGAGGTTGGATTCAAGGTGTTAGGTACAACATAGCCATGTGCTGCTCCCGGTACTAACTAATCACCGTGTGCAAAACCTCATCGCCTAGAATATGGCATTGCCTGCCCTCTTGGATATAAAGAAACGTTATTATCTGGATCCCTTTGTTTTGACGCACTATGCTATTGATTAGAGTTGTTAATGGCATGCATCCTCCCGGCTGGGTGTGCCGCCGGCCGCGCTTCCCTTATAGTCCTGTGCGGGGATGTAATCGAACGGGCTTTAATCAGAACCAGGCTTTAATAGGGCAGCTCGGGTCTGAGCTCTATTAAGCTTGAGTTTGAGCTGAGTTTGAACCTTGATTAAAGCTCGGCTCATTATCGATCATCCATGTGATTGGTTCGATTATATATATATATATATATATATATATATATATATATATATATATATATATATATATATATATGGGAATTTTCAGTATAAAACTAGTTTTGTAAGTCTGTAGATCAAACTCCAATCGTGACCGTCCGATCCGATCGGACGGTCACGATCAAAATTATGGGTATAACCTGCTTCCCTGCTTCCTCCCCCGAGTTTCTTACATCGCCTCGACAACGGCGCGCGACCAGCTTCTCCGATCCTCCTCCTCTCCTCCGGAGCCCCGGCATCCCTCCTCCTCTCCTCCGGAGCGCCGGTCCCGGCATCCCTCCTCCAGCGTCCCACGACCAGCGTGCGCCGTTGCCGCATCCTCCCGCCCTAGAGATCGCCGCCGTCCCGAGCTTCTTCGCCACCGCCTCCCCTGAGCTTCTTCGCCACCGCCTCTGAGAGAGAGGGGCAGCACCGCTCGCTATATCGGCGCCATCCGAGTAAAGCCCGCCAGTTCCAAGATTTCTGAGATCGGGCTTGAGATTCCAAGACCCCGGAATGTAGGGGGCCTAATGATCAATGTGATACATTGTATCTCTTTGCCATCTTCAACATTATAGAACTGGATATGCTCCAGAATAGGATTTCCAGTAGAGGAGAGCTTTGGTCTGGAATCTTAGACGTGAACCACCAGTAGGAGCTGCATCAACTATAATTAGTGATGAAGAGGTTAGCAGAAGTAGTAAAGGAAGTGATTGGATGGTGCTCCTTGAGGAGCTTAGCTATAGAGGCCTATAGCTGCTAACTGGACTCCTAATCTAAACTGCTCTGTTTTGCTGAGATAAAGATTGGATTAGCAGGGCTTTTCGCAGGCACTGATGTGCACCAAGTTCCTCATTTTTCTGTCTTAATTCACCATTTGTCCTTCAAACTAAACAATTGGGTCAATGAGTAATACACATATATTAGTCACAAAAGACAATGCATTGATTCCTTAGAAAACTAATATTTTTTTCCTGAGTGAGTGTTCATATGTGTATTGTTTTACCTTGTTTGGATGCTGAGACAGATTTTAGCTGGCATGAGAACTAATTGAGGTGGCGGGAGAGGGATTTTGATAGGAACTGCTGATGGGTGCAGGTCCTATAAAGAGTGGAGTTGGCGGAAGGGAACAGAGGAGCTGTAGAAGAGGCCTTTATGGCTTGGAGGAAGTAGCAGAGAATCAGAAGGAGGAAGAAGAATGCAGGAAGGAAGATGTAATATTCATCGATTTCCCATGTACTCCATTACATCTATTAATAAAGAACACTTCTCTCGATTAGGAGAGTTACACAGCAATTGTTCTGTCATTAACTAAAGTGTTCTTCCCTAAGGAGCAACTAAATCAATTAATCAGCAGTTATTCCATAAACTCTGCTGCCATAAACTCTGCTGCTTATTACCAAGTTATGATGTTGCCTTAATTGGGATTGCTGGGGCCTGGATCTAGCTGTCGCTTGCCGCGCCTACTGTAAGAGTACCGCCATGGATTGCAACCCATCAGATTTTTGGGCAATTAGAACATGCCAACAAGATACTATATTGGTGCAGTCTTCTTCTGAAGTCTTCCAGTCAAGAATTAAGGAAAGATATGCATTGAATTTGATTTGATTCAAGTCCAGTTAGATACTTAATTGGCTTGACTTGATGGAAGCTCAAAGCTCCATAAGTGGAGGGGGCTGTTACCTCTGTAGAGATGATTTCTAATACATCATGCTAAAGAAATCAGTCATTGGTCATACACCTTAGACACAACCTCTGTTCCAGATATGAAATGTTGGACAACTAAATCACCAGAACAAAAACACTGAGATACTGTTAACTCACTGACTAGGGAAAGAAAACTTCAAGTAATAAACTAGGTTAAGAAGGTTGATATCAATTTGACTGTGGTCATAAAAATTATTTCTATTCTCTATGTAAAGAGTTTTTTCCCATATCAGCTGAATTTTCTTCATGCAAGTGAATAATATACATAACAGAACGCTTCATTATTCATAACAGATGCCCTTAATTCAGCTCCAATTTGTTATATTCCAGCTCTGGCTTTACCATTCATATCTGAAACCAGAACTTATAGCAGCTGTGATATATGTATCATTTTCCACCATCCATGATCCATCTACACACCATTGCTAATTCTACAACCATATCACACAATTTTAAAGAATAGAAGTGAAAATTACATACAAAATAAGGAATAAATCACAAAGGAATTTATGCCGCCGTCCCATAGATCCACCTCCACCGCCAACTCTAAAGGAAACCGGAATCCGGCGATGTACTGAACACCGGCTTGTCCTTCACGGCCACATTGCTAACCACATTGTTGCTGTTGCTCTTCCATCAAACATTCCGGGGTCTTGGATGGCACCGATACAGCGAGCGGTGCTGCCCCTCTCTCTCAGAGGCGGTGGCGAAGAAGCTAAGGGGAGGGGAGCTCGGGGAGGCGGTGGCGAAGAAGCTCAGGGGAGGGATGCTCGGGGGAGGCGGTGGTGAAGAAGCTCGGGACGGCGGCGATCTAGGAGGATGCGGCAACGGCGCACGCTGGTCGCGGGACGCTGGAGGAGGGATGCCGGGACCGGCGCTCCGGAGGAGAGGAGGAGGGATGCCGGGGCTCCGGAGGAGAGGAGGAGGATCGGAGAAGCTGGTCGCGCGCCGTTGTCGAGGCGATGTAAGAATCTCGGGGAAGGAAGCAGGTTATACCCATAATTTTGATCGTGACCCGATCCGATGGGACGGTCACGATTGGAGTTTGATCTACAGACTTATAAAACCAGTTTTACCCTGAAATTTCTCCTATATATATATATATATATATATATATATATATATATATATATCAACGCTAATAGCATTTTGGGCATTCAGGTTACTGATACTTGCAAAACTATGGCTGTTGATTAGTCACGTATATATATATGGATATATGGGTACAATCATAATGCCCAACAAGCAAACTATCACAACTTCTATAAATAATTAAAAAGCCATTCTCAAACATATATGGCTGCAATCTACTACTTAAAAAGCCATTCTCAAACATATATGAATCAAATTTCACATACCGCTATTATGATCTAGTAAATATGTTCCTTCAAACATATACAAAGGATGATAGAAGAGAGGGAGAGCTTAAAAAGAGAAATACTCCTTTATAACAGCCTTCTCTCCCTTTCTACACACCTGCACCATCTACATAGGCCCAACAACAACAATTTTTTTTTTATTTAATGTTCTAAAGATCGAGGCTCAAGGCAGTTCTTGCATAGTGATACTATGTCGAACTGTCTAGTTAATTTCTAGAACCAGGAAGGGCGATCCATCGCAACTGGAGCTCAACCTCACCACATTCCACATTCGTCAGTCGAAGGATGATATCTTGGACAGCATCCCCATCAAGTGATTTGATGAGGCTCTCCTCCACCAGGCAGTTCTGCAGACTTGGTGTCAACTTCCTAATAACAGTATCATTTGGAAGGTCTGCGACCAGCAGCCATGCTGCCTCCACAAGTGGTTGGATATCAATATCTACGTAACCCATTGAATCATCCATGCTGAAGAGGTCCCAATCAAATACTTCCTGAAAAATTAATGTCGAAGAAATTTTTCAGGTAATGTAAGTCCATAGATCAAGACAATATCGACATCAATATTTATTCTGTAGATTCTTCCAGTCTGAATTATGAATCAATCAAGGATGATGTATAAGTTGTAGCTAACTCCTTGTCTGGGCAACTGGCCCATGGGCAAAGAGCAATAGCTCACATAGGATGAGTATAGGACATGCATGCACTGCACAAATTAATCAACATAACCAATCCGAACTGATGCCCCTTGATACAGTGGGTGACACCCAAGATTGCTAAATGTAGCTTCCCCAACACCGGCTTCTCGAGGTGCAAGACGGTGCTAGGGAGGTACTGGCTTAAAAATTTTAAATAAAAAAAAAACCTGACCAATTTGAAGAACTAGCTCTTGTGCATGCAAGGGAGCAAGGGTTTTATAGCAAAGGATATACATACTTGTTTTGTTTTCAGCAATAAAGAGGAGAAATATGTTGCCAAAACTATGTAATATGTCGTCAGAATTGTCAATTGAATTGTATAACCACTTAAAGAAGCAATCAAGATAAATAAATTACTGACCTAATATGCCAATCATTCCCCAGAATATATGTCAAAGTTCTTATCCAATGGCATAGTTCTACTAAACAGATAAAATGTGGTCGGTAGAGAAAAGGCGAGTGGGTATAAAGCTTACCAGTCTAACTGGAAGAGTAGCGTCTTCCACCGAAAGTGTTAATTCTTCATTCCATTCTGGATTAAGATTCTTTTTCACAACGCCAGTCTTTATTTTCTGCTAACATATCTTCCAAGTTTAGAAAGTAGTACGAACCAAATAATGAAACTATTGTACCCAATCATGTAAATTGCCAAAAGATGGAAACTGACTATAAAATGAATTCTATTCAAGTCTAGAAATTTCACAGGAGCTGTCTCCTTTTGGGCTACTTATATTTTGGTTTGTCCACTTCGGGCCAAGCAGGTCTCATTTTGCACTTTTGGGCCTATTTAATAGAACTTTCTTAAATACCCTATAATGCACGAGTCCATTCGCGCCTGAAGATGCTCATGTGCATTTAAATTAATCAGCACGAATTACAAATTCTGTGCATAGCAGGAGAACAATTTCAAAGTACTCAGTCCATTCTTGCAAAGTGAAACTAGCTTGGTTCAAAATTGCCAAATCAAAAGTCGAGTTGTCCAAAAGAACAAAAAACCTTTTTATCAGCAACAATACTTTCTATCAAAGACTGTCTGTACTGTGTTATACATCAAGCTTATAGGCAAGTCAATATCAACTTCTAAAAGCACAATTTTATTTTCATATGCAAACTTTCATAGCTCTCAGTTATATTGGAAAGTCTGTAACTCTGTATTCGACTACACCCATAGTAATTTGTTATGCGGAAATTGCAGTAAAGCACAAAAGCATGTGACAAGAGGAAATCTTGGAGCAGGTATATTAGGGCTTAAATTTCAATTAAAGAATCACTTCAAGCATCTTAAAAGGCACATAAAAGCCCAGCAAGCACTTGAGTCTCATAGTAACATCATATGCAATAGTACCCAACAGAACTTCTAACAGAAAAGAGAGGTACAATTTAACTGGACTACATGTCATAGTAACATCATATGCAATACAACTTGACTCGAAGAAAATCAGAAAAACCAAGTTCAAAGGATTCCATTATCATCGCTGCTATGAATGCCATTCACATTGCCGGTTAGTAATGTTTATTCTAGGCTAAATTTTCAATTAGTACCATGTAGTTTGACCGATATTTTTATGTGGTCCTTATATTTCAAAAAGTTGCAATACAGACCCTCAACTTTCATTAGCTCACTTATGTAGTCCTCCACGTCAGCTTCCGTCGAACGCCGTCAACGAGCTAACGGCAAACTAGCACACGTGGCCTATTTTTATCCATGTGGCCTATTTTTAACATATTTTATTAATTTTCTAGCCTTGTCAGCATTTTTAACATTTTTAACATTTTTAACATTTTTAACATTTTTAACATTTTTAACATTTTTAACATTTTTTATTCATTTTCTCCCTCTTCTCTCTCTCTCTTCTCCCTTTCTCTCTTCCGACCACTCGCCGTCGATGCCCAACCCCGACATCGCCGTCCCCGATGTCGCCGTCCCACCTCCATCCCAGCTCCATCCGAGCTCGCCTCGGATCCATCCCGTCGTCGCCGTCGCCGTCCCGATCTCGTCGTCGTCGTCCCGACATCGACGTCCTAGAGATTGGACGAGGTGGTGATGGGTTTGGCGGCGATCTCGCCGACCCACCTCCATCTCAGCTCGCCGCGGATCCATCCCAGCTCCATCCCGCCATCGCCAACCCGATCTCGCCGTCGCCGTCCCGATCTCGCCGTCCTGATCTCGCCATCCCGAGCTTGATGTCCCGATCGGAGAGGTACTGGTGAGGCTACTCGGGGCGTCGGCGCGAGACGATGGCAAGGCAGCGGTGGCGAGGCTACTTGGGGCGCCGCGAGGGGTGTCGGCAACGGTGAGGCAAGATTGGCGGAGAGGCAGCGGTGGCGAGGCTACAGCACAAACTCCTTCGCCGACGGGTTCAATTTGGCCCCTTCTCCACCTCCGCGACTGTCGCTGCGGCCGTTGAGGAACCCATCTCCACTGCCTACCTCAGATGAAGGCGAGATCTCTATGATCTCTATGAAGGGCGTCAAGATCTCCAGCCATCCTTGTCGTCGACCTCCGGCTAGCGCTAGGTTTGGAGGGAGAGGGAGACGACGTTGCACGAAGGCTCTGGAACGGGGTCGAGGGAGTGGAAGAAGGGGAGGCCGGAGGCTCGAGGGAAGAGGACTTGGCCGACGCTGGAGGTAGAGAAGGAGAGGCAGCGGGGCGCCGGAGGGAGAGAGATCGCGAGCATCTGGCGACGCCGGAGGGAGAGAGATGAGAGTGAGAAGATCGTGAGGGGCGCCGGAGGGAGAGAGATCGCGAGCATCTGGCGGCGCCGGAGGGAGAGATCGCGAGCATCTGGCGACGCCGGAGGGAGAGAGATCGCGAGCATCTGGCGACGCCGGAGGGAGAGAGATGAGAGGGAGAAGATCGCGAGGGGCGCCGAAGGGAGAGAGATCGCGAGCATCTGGCGACGCCGGAGGGTCGAGGCTCGAGGGAAGAGGCCTTGGCCAAAGCTGGAGGTAGAGAGGGAGAGGCAACGGGAAGAGGGAGGACGACGGGAGCTCGGAGAATCGGGGAGGGAAAGGGAGAAGAGAGAGAGAGAGAAGAGGGAGAAAATGAATAAAAAATGTTAAAAATGCTGACAAGGCTAGAAAATTAATAAAATATGTTAAAAATAGGCCACGTGTGCTAGTTTGCCGTTAGCTCGTTGACGGCGTTCGACGGAAGCTGACGTGGAGGACTACATAAGTGAGCTAATGAAAGTTGAGGGTCTGTATTGCAACTTTTTGAAATAATAGCTGCCTAGTTTGCCGTTAGCTCGTTAACAGTGTCAGTGGGTAGTTATTATCCCATTGCACCTAACAGTAGTAGCCAACAACAAATAATAGCTGCCTAATCAAGCTCTTATTTCTTCCTATGGGATGATTGATGATTAGGCACTGTGAAGATGCAACTTAGAGGAAAAGCTTTCGATATTCCACATTCAAGAAGGATCCCTTAGAGCTGAGGAGGACTACCTTTTAGTTACAATGGACTATAAAGATGTACCGAACCAGCTATTTTCTATCATCTAGGGAAAGCATACTACAGCATCATCACATGTTATCATATATAGAAGGATTCAAGAAAAGGAGCATCATCACATGTTATCATACATTAGCTTTCTGACATTACAAAAGGATCCAAGCAAAGGAACAGAAATTTTTCGTAAGCAAAGAAGAAATACCACCCTAAAGGGGAATCAAACCATAACTTTGTAAGGTTTGGTTTTCATCCTAAGCATATTTTCAGGTGAAATTAGGTGACTGTAGTCTTATAAATGATGTGTTTAGGGCATAATAACACTAAAAATCATAGTTATTTATTTAAGAGGGTGAATGCAAGCACGCAGATTGACAGAATATAATGATACTTATTTACTTAAGGGGGTCAATTAAAACATGCAGATTTCAATTTGATTTGAAAAACAAGCATGGGGGAAAGATAACTAAAAAAACTTGTATCTAAAGAACCAATTTAAGCCCTATTTTGTGATAGTACAAAAGTCTGAACAAGAATTTTTCCATTGGATTTCATGACTTAAGGGCGTAGATACATCACCAGAGAATATTATGATTGAGCTGAGTAATTGCACTTCTAATTTCATAACTTAGACTCTACTGATGAGTTATGAGTTGCAAACTTGATTTTTTATTTATTAAGAAACGACAATTTTCAATTAGATGACATCCAGAAAGTTGAGGTAAAATTGCGGCAATCTGATATTTAGCATGATTTGCATTGTTAATGACATGTTCTGCACCATGTCCTGAGCCTATAATCCTACATTTATTACTCCCCTTTTCCCATTAAAGTTTATCGATTTTCACGTTTTTCTGAGCTGCAAAATCCGAATAGAAACTAGCTGATTTATTTCAGGCTCAGCCAAAACAGACATAAGACCATGCAATCACTTCAATTCATGGAAGCCATTATTCATGCTTTAATTTCTCTAGATTCTCAAACCTTTTGGTCTCGACTAGTTTAGCCTCAAGTTAACAGATTTCTGGAGGACCTTATGTGTTGTAGGCTGTGTTTTTTGAAATAGATAGCTAGCATTGCATTTTCATGAAACTTAAAGGTACAAGGTTTCAATCTCTTGGGGCACTCACTGCAATACTTGTTCCAGCTCATATCAGATCCACCACAACAGCCTTTGAGTTGCATTATGAAGATCCCAATATCAACCACGAGTATCTTCCTCAAGATAGAATCCTCAAGCTGCCTTTCTAGTTTAGACTTTTATAGTCAGATATTGTTGAATGTTACCAGGTTAAAGTAGCTCACCTATTAGAGGTTAAAAAGTCGATCATGATCTAGTGAAGCATGAAGGCAAAATTCTTCTACAAAATTCTACAGACTTGCAACTCTAGAGGAGGAACGATATATCATTGACCGGCACAATAGTAGTATTCAGACATTAACTGGTCACCAAAAGTTATTGGATCAGAAACAAACAAATGCAAAACTGCTACAGACTTGCCTCAAGAAACTTCATTCAGCCTTGATTCTCTCTCAAACTGCCACAAAGGACAAAGCTTGATATATCCTAGAGGCAAACTAAAGCAATTCATCTATAAGCCGTGTATTACCTCTTCAAGATAGCGTATAGAATACTACCTGTTCGAAATCCATCTCAAGCAATCAATATAAAACCTGCCCAAGAAAAGGGCAAACCAGTCTCTTGCAGCTAAACAGATTAAGTATTGTATTCTTTACATCTCTCCTGATTTCATACAAAAGAACTTCTCTTCAAAGTTATGATTTTGCTACTAAAGATCCAATCTCAACTGACGAACACCAAATGAATCGGAAATAGCTGCATAAATGCTGGAGGAGACAAAAAACAGACCTGCCTGCCCATGGTGAGGACGACATAAGGATCACTGGACCTGATGTCTCTCGTCGCCAGGTTCACCCCACGCAGCACCCGCACCTTCAGCAGCCCTAGCCGACGCCCCACCTGCCTCTCTCCCCTCATCTCTCCTCTCTTCTTGCCCTCCTCCTCTTCCTATTACCGGTAGCTCCCTCCTTCTCCACGGCAAGATCGATACAAGCGCTCCCAAAAACTCTCCCCAATGCAGCGTTGGCCGCCAATACCCTTGACTGGGAAACTCGAAGGCTATGTATGTAGTAGTGCACAGCTTGAACACCAACTCTTTCGATTCAGATAAGAATAATGTCCCGACTCCCGAGGTACACATACGTGATCACGTGGCGACGCGTGATTGGATGTGAGAGTGGGACCTCGCACTGGAATCTGGGGAGAAAGGGTCTCAGCAAAGGTGGACGCGTGACGAATAAAAACAAGTGTTGGTATTGGTAAACGCGTGAAAAAGAAAAACACGGAGGAAGTTCTTTTTTTTTCCCGGGGATAAACCCAGAGCTTGTTGCTAAAAAAGTCCCCAGTTTGTTTTTTTTTGCAAGTCAAGACCCCACCCGTGTTTTCTTGTAAAATAGGACCCACATGTAAAATATATGTGAAAAATACACACATAAACAGTTATATGAGTGTAAATGAACGCATAAAATCCGTGAACAAAACATATATGTGTATTTTTCATGTATATTTTTTTTTTGAGTCCTGTTTTGCAAGAAAACATGGATGGGCCCCTTGATTTGCAAAAAACAAATATCAAGGACCCTTTTTAACAACTCTGGTAATCCTATGGGCATAACGTTGCAGCCGAGTCGAGCACTGGTCTATTCTGGACCGTTTATTAAAAGCTTTTTATCGAGCTCGTGTTAAACTCAAGCTTTACCGGAGCTTTTGAAATCTTGTTTGACCCTAATTCATTAGCTTATCGGTGAGTTTGACCTTGTTGTTAATTGGGCTTATTCATAAGCAGTTAATCGAACTTGCTCATGAGAAGTTAATCAAGCTTGTTCGCGAGTAGTTAATGATGGGAATCTAAGGGCTCCGCGATGTCGCGAACTCATCAGATATAGTGGGATGTTGCAACGGAAGAAACAACCAAACCACGAAGAGACAAGATAGAGATTTTACGAGGAAAACCTCCCAGCAGCAACCGAAAGGAAAAACCGTGGGCGGAGAAGGAAGAAGGATGCACTATAAAAGAGAGATACAAAGGTTACAACGGTTTGCTAGAGATTATAAATGCCCCTCAAGTGTCTCAAGAAATCTCTCACAACTTTCTTTAACTCTCACCAAACCCTAGCCATTACAAGCGTCGACACACTAACCACACAGAAAAACCCTAATTTACATCCCTTTTATATCCTCTATTCCCATCAAGTCTAATTAAACCTTGCCCAAGAATTAATCTAGAACGTCCGCTTGAATAACTTGCTTTAACCAGTCGTTCCTGCATCTTGGGATCAATCCGGACTCTGTCGGGATCAATCCCAGAATAAATCAAGAGACCATACTCTTCTCTGCGTCAGCTTGGGATCGATCCGGACCCTATTGTGATCGATCCCAAATTTTTCCAGAGAAGCGTTTTCTCGCTTTTCTTAGCGGGATCAATCCCAACTCTATCTGGATTGATCCCAACTTGGTACCGCGTGGATTCTCGAGTGAGATATCTTCTTTGATCGCGAGCGTGCTCTGTGCACCGTGCGCGTGCCTCGCCTTACATCCTCGCGCGTCCCATGCGCCCAGGGAACCACTGAACCATCCGCCATCGACTTGATCTTCTTCTTCTTCTTCTTCTTCACCTATCATCATCATCGATTCTCATGGGAGGAAAAATCCCAACAAACTCTTACTTCCGATACATGAGGATAAGCCGTCGAACTTGGATACTCTATCAAGTTCGGAAAACTACATTGAACTCAGATACGACATTGAACTCGGGTTGCACCACCATCATGGCATCTCTAGTGTCGCCAGCTAGCCGCTAGCATGTCACCGTCGAAATCAGATACTGCCATCGAAGCCCGGATCTCCCATCGGGTTCGGAACTCCATCGAAACTTGGATGCCATCATGCTCTGATCTTCTCAGTTGCTTTGATTTCATAGCCTTCAAATCACAGCACATCCCGGGCTTGGATATCCTCGATTGCTCTAATCGACCGGATACTCCTCCTCGTGCCACTAGTATGGATTCTCCCTGTGAGGACCCGTACCTCCAACCCAGTCTGACCGTGTTAGGTCGAGGGTCTGGTTTTGTGGTTTGGCTCGGTTGGTCTTGGGATGCGATCGGCTGATCGCATCATTTTTTTTGGACCCCAAGGAAAATTCGGTAAAAATTGCACCTTGGCGGTCGGTTTCACACCCACGTAGTGCATACACCGCATTGGATTGATGTATGTGACTAATTAGAACCTTAAGCGCGCTTTCGATTGGAATATTGGAGCTTGATCGGGAAAGATTGAAATGGACGGTTGTGATCGATTCCATCTTTCTGTAGATAGCCCTTTATTTTCTCTCTTCTCTTTCTTTCTCTTCTCTCCTTTCTCTCTCCCCTTGGTTGCCGGCTGGAGCTTGGGCTGCGGCTTGTCTGTGCGGATCCGCGTGGATCGGAGGTGAGGGATTCATACATCGCCTGCTTGTTGCTACATGTAGGTGTTTGTACCCAATTTTGGTGAATTGGTAACCCTAGGATCACTTTTAATTGAGGCTAAATTTTCAATTAGTACCCTGTAGTTTGACCGATATTTTTATGTGGTTCCTATATTTCAAAAAGTTGCAATACAGACCCTCAACTTTCATTAGCTCACTTATGTAGTCCTCCACGTCAGCTTCCGTCAAAGGTCGTCAACGAGCTAACGGCAAGCTAGCACACGTGGCCTATTTTTATCCACGTGGCCTATTTTTAACATATTTTATTAATTTCCTAGCCTTGTCAGCATTTTTAACATTTTTAACATATTTTATTTATTTTATCCCTCTTCTCTCTCTCTCTTCTCTCTCTTCTCCCTCTTCTCTCTCTCTTCTTCCTCTCTTCCGAGCAGCTCGCCGTCGATGCCCAGCCCCGACATCGCCGTCCCCGATGTCGCCGGCCCACCTCCATCCCAGCTCACCTCGGATCCATCCCGCCGTCGCCGTCCCGATCTCGTCGTCGTCGTCCCGAGCTCGCCGTCCCGAGCTTGATGGGTTTGGCGGCGATCTCGCCGACCCAACCCAATCTCGCCGTCCCGAGCTTGATGTCCCGATCTCGTAGTCCCGAGCTCGCCGTCCCACCGCGACGTGAAGCCCCTGAACTTGCTCCTCGACCGGGACGGGAATCTGAAGGTGACCGACTTCGGCCTCTCTGCACTGCCGGAGCAGCTGCGCAACGGCCTCTTGCACACCGCGTGCGGCACCCCGGCGTATGCCGCTCCGAAGGTGGTGCGGCGGAAGGGGTACGACGGTGCCAACGCCGACGCCTGGTCATGTGGTGTCATACTCTTCGTCCTCCTCGCCGGATCCTTGCCCTTCGACGACTCCAACCTGGCGTTGATGTACCGCAAGATGCACAAGAGAGAGTACGAGTTCCCGCAAGATGCAAAGATTCACCCTGACCGCGCTGGTGGGCAGGACACTGGAGAAGATCGGCGAGGCCGGCGGGAAGCTCGGGTACACATTGCAGAGGAGGAAAGAAGGGGCTGTCGGGATGGGGAAATGGGGCTCCATGTTGACGGCGGAGGTACTGGAGGTGGCTTCTCCGCTCCTGCTGGTGGCGCTGAAGGTGGACGTCGGCGGCGGCGGCGGCAGTGCGAGCGATAGCGAGGAGTACGGCGAGCTGCTCGGAAGAGAGGAAGAAGAGAGAGAGAAGAGGGAGAAGAGAGAGAGAGAAGAGGGAGAAAATGAATAAAATATGTTAAAAATGCTGACAAGGCTAGGAAATTAATAAAATATGTTAAAAATAGGCCACGTGGATAAAAATAGGCCACATGTGCTAGCTTGCCGTTAGCTCGTTGACGGCCTTCGACGGAAGCTGACGTGGAGGACTATATAAGTGAGCTAATGAAAGTTGAGGGTCTGTATTGCAACTTTTTGAAACATAGGGACCACATAAAAATATCGGTCAAACTACAGGGTACTAATTGAAAATTTAGCCTTTAATTGATTTATGGTTGTTGTGTTTGTTGAAATGCTTTTCTTTTCTGCATTCTAGTTCCTTGATATGCTTAGAAGCTTTTTATCGAATCGTTTCTCTATTCTTTCGGTCAAATTCCGTATTTTTTTCGGTTTTTCGACGGGGTCGGACTCAGATCTGATATTTCATGATCTGAGTTTGGTTTTTAATTCATGAATGAATTCCCCACCATCAAGGCCACCTTCCTGAAAGTTTGAATGGATTCCATCGTTGTTTGATAGATCAAATCCAACAAATTCAGTTTTTCATCGGTTTCATTGGCTTTCAAGAAATTTGATTTAATCCTGAGGATTTGATCATCCAAAGTTTGATTTCTTGGTGTCATTAGATTCCCCACATCCAATTGTACACCTCAGCCAAGTTTCGTTTGATTTTGATACGTTTTGATAGATCGAATCCAAGAAATTGGATTCCAGTCACTATTCATATATGCCGTCGGCGCAAGAAGGATCGATCTTCATGGAATGAAGATCAATTCCATGAAGATCAATCTTCTTGTTGCCATGTCGGTTGCCGACTTTGAAGGATCGAGCTTCCCTTGTCTCTTCATTTGACAGAGGGAGCACTGAAGGAAGATCGATCTTCATGGCATGAAGATCGATCTCTTCTTTCCTAGACAGAACCTTGGTTTGGGAAGGTTCGATATTCATAACATGAAGATCGATATCTTTTTTCCCAGACAGAACCTTGGTTTTGGAAGGATCGATCTTCATGGCATGAAGATTGATCTCTTCTTTCCCAGGCAGAGGACTCCCTTAAGGAAGATCGATCTTCCCTTGGGTGAAGATCGATCTCTTCCTTAAGGCAGAGAACACTCATATAGAAGATCGATCTTCTTGGGAAAGGCGATCGTTCTCTTATATGTTGTTTGATACTATTGATTCAGTTTTCAACAGTTTTGATTTCCTTTCAACCCAGTTTTCTCGTGTGACTTTCCCGATGATAGGTAATGTTTGTTATACTATTTTAATCGGGATTTTGTTGGGTTTATCTCGGATTAGACCGTGATTTGTATTTCGAATCGGTTTACTGATTTCTACCGATTTTCAAGCAGTTTCTCGATACAGCATGTTATACCTATATAGATATAGTTTGTGATTGTTTTATCGCTATATGTGTAACCGGAAGGGTGATGACTTCTGGAAATGTTTAGTATAAATGGGCCGAAGGTGTGCCCTGCAAGCTTAGAATGTCTTTACTGCTTTAAATATAGCCCAACTAATTGTCGGCGTGTGCCGGAGGCAGTAGTGTAAAATGAATGAATGTATTGTTTGGGGTTCGCCGGGGTTGCATCCCCGTTGTAGCAATTTCGGTTGACGGTCGTGGACGTCGTTGTTATGCCAAAATTGGCTCTGTTGCTTATGGACCATGGAACCTTAGCCTGTCAGATGCCAGGGTGCACTGAAGGCTACTGATGCCAGGGTGCACTGAAGGCTACTGTATATCTGCTTTATCATTTTTGTTGGATTTTCATTGCTTTAGACCCTTGCTATGCTCACTCTTTGAGTAGGTTCAGGCTATGCCCATCCCTATATAATTGATGTCATCTTGTTGCATGCTTATATCTCTTTATTTGTGCCTGAGCAGTGCCTACATCTTGTTTGCATTAGAACATAAGGTTATGGTGTGGGTGAATAGGGTCTTCACCGATTCGAGGCTCTCGGGTAGCTCGGATCTAGCTCTAGGACCGTGGCTGGGTAGTTAGGCCTAGGGCGATTGTTATACCAAATCTGTGTATTCTTGAGGATGGGTCTAGTTGTCTACTATATGTTATTTGAGGTGTAGATGTCGCCCAGAGTTCTCGTCTCATGCTAAGTATCGTTGTTAATGGAAGTTACGTGTTGCCCTGGGTCCTACCCCTTTGTTGTTCAGCACTAGGCGCTTGGTTGTTGAGAGGGACGGCTGTTGACAGTTTAGGTCAAGGAGCGTGTGCCCTGGGGTAGGCGGTGGACGTAATGCGAGTTTCTCTTAGAGATGAGATAGAACCCGGGACTTTGTGGTAACCCCCTTTTCCTGTGCGATGTAGAGTACAGTAGAACCCTACTTAGGTTTGTTGCTCATTCCTACCCGGATTGTGTTTGCAGGTGCAGGCGTCAGCTCTTCCTTAGTGGTTCCAGTTGGATCAGGTCTTGGTGGCGCGTCGACTTCTGGAGGTGTTTGAGGTCTCAGAGGGACAGATGTACATTTTGACAGCTTTTTGTTTATAGTTACCTTTGAGAATGATGTACTTAACATTTAATATATGAAATCTTGCTCCCTCTTTTAATTGAATTTTATTCTGTAATATAATATTTAGTTTTATCATTATGCCATTGGAGGTCTTTAAGTTCAAATTAAGTCCGCTTTGTGTATTGTCACTTCGTATCGGATGTAAATAGTGTAGGTTCACCCCCTTACGTCCTGGTCCGGAGACCGGGCTGTGACACTCCCCCGTCATCAGACATCAGTGCGTAGCGTGAGGATCGTGGTGCCTTCCATCTTCACTATTACCAACCTTGTCATCTCTGACGTTCTGCTTGTACTTCCTGCATTGCTTCTTGATGTGGCCTACTTTGCCACATTAGTAGTAGGTGACCTTTCTTCTTCTCCCTTGATTTATTGCCACCGTAGACTCTGAAACTAATGATAATTTAGCAGCCCTCCATCTGGTCTCTTCGTTCAGCAAACATCATGTAACTTGGTTCAGGGGCAATGCTCTGTCAGGAGCTGAATTGCTGTGCGAGACTACCAGACTTTTCCAAGAATCGGGCAAAGAACTCAGCATGAGAGATGCATTCAGGTCGTTATCCAAAACCATATTCATACCAGCAAGTTGATTGACGATGCTCTGGAACTCATTCAGGTGCTCTGCTATCGACTCGCCATCCTTGTACTTAAAATTTACGAGTTGTCGGATCAAGAAAGTCTGGTTTCTAACAGACTTCCCCTCGTAAAGCTCGTAAAGCTTCACCCAGAGGCCTTTTGGTAGTCATTGCCATCGACACGTGGTGGTAGACACAATGTTGCAAATACTGTCGGATAGTAGCTAAGGTCTTTCTGTCTTGCTTCTTCCATTCTCCTTCCTCCATCTATGTACGCTTCTTCTCTATTCCATGCAGAGGCTCATAAAGATCCTTGCAAAATAAAAGATATTCCATCTTTGTCTTCCATAGGTTCCATTTGTTCTCGTTCAGTAGAGTTATCCGTCCAACGTTGACGCCCATATCGCTTCTGCCAGAATCCAACCCAGATGCTTCGGATCTTGATTAAGGATCCCATATCTCCATAATCTCACAACCTAGCTATGATATTATTTGTTGGGAATTTGATGAGCCCGCGACATCGCTTGTAACGCCCCGGCCCTCCACTGGGCCCCGGCCCGCGGGCTCTCGGTCCGACCAGGATTCACCCGAGGGCCCTACCCGACACAATATTGTCTGCTTTTGGCTCACCGCAGAAATCTGGGAAAAAATCCCAGTGGGTCACCCATCCCGGGACCGCTCCAAGACAAACACGCTTAACCTTGGAGTTTTCTGGCGGATCACTGCCAGCACGGCTTTAAAACGCGTTGTGTCTATTAAGGGCTTACTATATACTTATATCGAACCCCGGACCATACCCAAGCGTTGTGAGATTGCTTACCCGGCTACCCGACTCAGCCCCGCCCTCCAGACGCAGGCATCTTGTTCCACGGTAGACCCAGCGGGCCTCACAACGCTGGAGCTCTCAGATTCCCAATAGTTAATCAAGATTACTCACGAGTAGTTAACAAGGTCTGTTTTTAGACACAAGATGAACACACAAGCATTTAAAATGAACAATAAACAAGCACCAATATGAACAAACAATAGCTATATGAATAATATAAACACACAAGCATTCAAATTTGTTCATATACCATACCGAACAAACATAAACAAGTCGTTATCGAGCTCATTCACGAGGTGTTCGCTGATCATACATGTTCGCTTACACTCCTATATAAGCAGCACGATTTTTACTCTATACACCATTTCCTTCGAAAAATCCCCAAAGTACCCTTTTCATTGGTGATGGTGGTGGTCATGTTCGAGTAGTAACAGTGGGGGCATGGGGGGTGGTGGAGGAAATCGGGCAGATGTAGATTGGAGTAGTGATGCATTTGGTAGCCGCATGAGTTGTCGGTGGAGGTGATGGTAGTAGCAGTCGCTAGTAAATGATAATGAGTTTTACATATCCTGAACTAAATTGATGAAATCAACATTAGAGCAATCCCAAGAGCTTCCCTATCCTATTCCGACTTTAATATGATTTGGTTCCATTCTCTAATATATAGGGGATCACCTTTTGGCTTGTTCAACCAACAGATTCAATATATTGATCTATATCACTGTTGACACCGAGTTTGACTAAGGCTGGAATTCATAATACTTACGAAATTGTCTTTGTCTCATATGCACATGCCTTAGATATTTTGCAAATGCATAACAACATTCGAATATATATACTTAACTAAACTCAAAAACATACTTAAAGTGCTTTATACATGCTTTCTCGACTTTCAAGAGAACAAAGGGCATTTTGGGGATTTTGACTAAATATACATGGTCAAACTCCCTCATATATCTTGATTCGTCGTATATCGTTTTGATGACATCCTACATAAACCAAAGGGTGTTTCAGTAATTTTCACCCTCCATGAGGTAATTTGGTCAAAATATAAACCTAAACTCTCTATAACACTCCAAATTAACCCTTTGTGATTTTGACATCATTCTACATACATAAAAGGGTATTTTCATAATTATATCCTTCGGGGGTATTTTTGGAATTGTGATAAAAAAACATATAAATTTTGAACTCTTTCAACCGATCCTTAAATGGTTTTGACGGTATCCTACATAAACCTTTAAGTTTAAAGGAATTTTTCCCTCAAAAGGGCGTTTTGGGTAATTTTTTCCACCCAGGGGTATTTTGGAAATTAGGGAAAATATACACCCTGAACTTCCTTCTACAAACCTTGATACATCTATATAGCTTCAATGACATCCTACATAAGCTGAAAGAATACAATGGGGTATTTCGGTAACCTTCACCCCAAGGGTAATTTGGTGATTTTGCATCCCTAGGGTGTGACAGTCCAAAACATAAGCACAAAAGCACATATTGCTTGATGTAAGGGTACCTCGGTCTTTTTTTTAGCCCCCGAGGATATTTCAGTCATTTTCACCCTCATAGTTACTTTGGTCATTTTACATCCTAAGGTGTAATAGTCATAAGGAAAACGTCAATTAGATTAATCATTACTCTTTGCGACATTGAATGATCTACAAATCCATCAAATGGATGTAAAGACGGTTTTCATAAATGGTGATTTAGAAGAGGAAATTTATATGGAACAACCCGAGGGGTTTGTGATTTTAGGGAAAGAGAAGAAAGTCTGCCGACTTGTTAAGTCTTTATATGGACTTAAACAAGCACCTAAATAGTTACATAAGAAGTTTGATCAAGTGATGTTGGCAAACGACTTTGACATAAACGAGTGTGACAAATGCGTTTACATAAAAGGTGATAAAAAGGAATATGTTATTCTATGCATGTATGTGGATGACATGATCATTATTGGTAGCAATGATAATATAATTTACATGATCATTATTAATAGCAATGATAATATCATAAAAGCTACCAAGAGCATGTTATCACAAAACTTCGACATGAAGGATATGGGTGTCGCTGATGTGATTCTTGGTATGAAAATCACCAAAACATCATATGGTTATGCTTTATCCCAAAGTCATTATATTCAGCAAATGCTTGATAAATAAGATAAAGGGAGTGATGCAATAGCCAGGACACTGATAGATGTTCTTTCGCATATAAAGAAACACTATAGTAAAGGTTTACAACAATTGGAGTATTCATGGATCGTATGCAGTCTGATGTATTTCATGAACTGCACTCAACCGGATATTGCCAACTCAGTGAACAGGCTGAGTAGATACACAAATAATCCAAGCGTGCATCACTGGAAGGCAATAATTAGAGCCATTAGGGTATCTAAGGTACACAACAAATTATGGATTACTCATATGCAAATTGGATTTCGGACTCCAATGACACAAAATCCACGAGTGGATACATTTTTTGTAATTGGGGGTGCACCTGCTGTCACACCCTGACCCAGAAAACCCATCCGGTTTGGGACGTGTGGGTTTCTAATCTATTTAATCCATCTGTGGCGCATTATAATAAGATAAAGCATCTAAAAACACTTGCCAAAACTCTCGAAAATCCACTCATAATAGCTAAGATCTAGGTTCAATGGGACAACCGAATTGTAGGTTAGTCGCTAAGATCACTCGGGACAATCCCCTTACCTATTCCTATGATGAATGAGTGATAAACCTACATAGTGTGAAGGGTCGGCTATGCTTTTAATGAAATGAGTAGGGGAATGGCAGGATGCTCTTAATAAGAGATCACCTATATAGAGTGAGAAAGGGTCGCTTCTATGAGAAACATTTACGGGCTAGTTCTCTAAAGCACTCGAAGAATTCTACCACACATGTTCAGGGCCAAAATGGACACAACAAATGAGCCATCAGTGGTATAAGAAATGCATTGTGTGAGCACTGTTGTCTTGGTGTTCATGAAAGCTAAACAGTTAAAAACATCGCGTTCACTGTTTTGCAAGTACATCGGATAGTGTTTTACTAAGGAAGGTTCAAAGCCGAAAGCTACCTCTTCTGATGCAGCGTACTCTCAAGTGTATTAGAATCATACAACATTTGATTCATGTGACAGATTGTTGGATTTAAGGATTTTAATAAGGCCTAAAACTCCTAAAGTGAAGGAGTAGGCTAAGGTCCAATCTTGGTGGATCTTCGTTGTGAGGACCTGTCCCTCTATTCCTGTAGCTCGTTGTTGACCACAAGGGCAATTTGGTAAATTGCGCATTGTCGGTTCGTTTCTTACCCGCGTGTGCGCTCGCAACCTCTGATTTATGTTTGTGTTTGACTAGATCCGCTTAGGAGGCTTTTATTTTGGATCTTGGACCGGTGGATCGATCCAAGCTAGTGTTAGATCGATCCAGCTAAGTCTTGGATCGATCCCGCTTGGCCTGGGATCGATCCGAGAACTGTAGCACGTCGGTGGAGTCGCGAGGACGGCCGTCGTGGCCGTCGCCCTCCGCTGTTAGGGGAGAGGAGACTTCCTCTCCTCTGCTTTCCCTTTTCCCCGGCTTTCCCCTGCCTCTTCTCTTCTTCTTCCTTCCTTCTTCTTCTTCACGCAAGCTCTGCTTGCTCTGTTTTTCTTCCGGCAGCCCCCTTCTTCTTCTTGGTTCTCCCTCCTCCGGCCACCGTTTTGGGAGCTTGAAAGCTCGTTGGATCCGTGGCGGTGTGAGAAAGATCCCTGGTGTGGGTTAGTTGCTTGGTTAGCGGCCGTTTAGAGAGGAATCAGCCGAGGATTAGCGTTGCCGGTAGGTTTCTACTTACTGATGTTGTTTAATGGGTTTCTCTTAATCTAGCCGTTAGATCTGGTTGATCTTGGTGTTGTTAGATGCATCTTACCTAGTCGAATTTCTGGTATAAGTTTCATGATCTTTGTTTGAGATTTTAGTAGGATTTATGCATGATTAATTTCGAATTTTTCGGTTTCTGCTGTTCTTGAAGAACAGCCGGCTTTCAGTGAGTTTTTCGGCCAGTACGTGCATGTTCTTGGGTTGGGATGAACATAAGAGTTATAGATCTCTGAGTGATATCTCAAACCCAACTGATTTCATAATTTTTTGATTTTCCTACGATTTTTTATGAATTTATCATTGGAGGGCTGCGTTGCAGCAAGTACTTAGTAAGTTAGTTTGATTAGCGGTTTTGATTAGTGTTTTCCCGTTAAGCTAGCCGTTGGATGTTTCTGGATTTGGGATATGTTGATCCTGACATATAGTCTATTGGAGTCTATGTTGGATCTTGAATCCGACGTCGTTTAGATGTCGAATCGAAGGGGCCAACTAGCTGCTATGTAGAAAATGTTTGGTGTTTTAGATATAATATTATATGTTTGGATTATAATATTATATTTTTACTGTTCATCAACAGTTTCAGAGCTACATCCCTGTTGCAGGAGTCCGCGGTTGACGGTCGTGGTACCGTCGTAATGCCGGGACCCGCTGCAGATTGGCTGGCAGCGGTTGGTAGTATCGCTGCAGCGATCTGGTTGACTTGTATGCTACTTGTATTAAAGTGTTATTTGTTACCGCTTTGTGGTTGAACCGGGAGTGTGATGACTCCCGGAATTGTTAGAATAAATGTGCTGGCGGTTTACCCTTTATCGCTTTGTGGTTAACTGAGGGAGTCATGAATCCTCGGGAATGCTTAGTATAAATGGGCCATGGGTTGTGCCTTTGATTGTTGCTTGTTTATACTATTACATGCATTGTTGTTTGTGCATTAGATGCCTAGGGTTTGACTGTAGTGATGTTAGTCTGCTGTTTGGGGTCGTGTTAGCTCTGTCGCTTCCAGTGCTGAGAGTTGGTTGTCATAACCGCGGTTGTTCCGCAAAGTGTGGAGGTTCCTCTTGAAGAAGGGTGTCCTACTGGTATCGTCCTTATCCACCCTGTGTCAGGGATTGTCGGAGGAGGTCCACCCTAAGCAGTGGCTGTCGGAGGGACGTACTTTGGACAGGTACCATTCGGGTTATTGACGGGATTTATGGGGTCCTTGGCAGGCCTCAGTACTTGGCACATAGTTAGTTTAGTTGCAGTTTCCCCTTCCTTGTGTGTGACGTAGAGTAGAACCCTACTGAGCTTAGTGCTCACTCCTACCCGGGCGGTGTTTGCAGGTACAGGTACCAGCTCTCCTGCGGTGGGCCCCAGTTGCTCGTCCTGCGGTGGCGCGTCGATGTCAGGGCATGTTTGAGGGCCAGGATGGTTTCTGCTGTGTTTTTAAGGAGACTACTGATGATGTAACTTTTTGAGTTTTATAATATCTTTTGTACTTGAGGACTGGTCTATGTAAATCTTAATGTAACTCTGTTGTATGTACAGTTTTGTAATACTAGTAGTTAGATTTACTTCTGTCATCTGAATCTTATTGTAACTGTTTTCGCCAATTATTGTTAGTAGATGTAGAAACCCCCCCTCGTGTCCTGTTCCGGGTGGGTCTTCTGGGCCGGGGCGCGACATTCGTACCCCGGGAACTTTTTCCCTAGAAAACCAGAAGCAAGGGGTGGTGGGCAAATAGAGCTTGTCTTCATAATCAAGCGGATTTTCTTCATCGGCGTTGTTTTCATAATCTTTTCTTCTTTTTCTGAATTAACGATACGTGAAGTTTATTTATTTTTTTAAAACCATTTGTAAAAGATTCCTTGCTATTATTAATAAAAAGCAAGGGTCCTAGTTCCTTATTTCTAACACCCCCCTCGTTGGTGAACCGGAAAGCATAGACACCACTCGCCATGTCAACCACTTGTAACGGGTTTGACGTCCACCACAACCCCGCCAACCTCCTCTTCAGCATGTCCAAAGAAACCCATCCACCTTGGAATCACCCAAATAGGGAAAACTTCCACTTCTGTGTGCTTTGCTCCATCAGAGCATGATCCAGGATGACCTCGTTGGCGTACAAACAACCCACCCGTGCCATCTCCTCCGGTATCACGGTCGAAGACTTGGACTTCAACCCAACTCCTGACTCCACATATGACCTGCTTCCCCACTAGCCAGCACCAACAGAAGAGCATTCTCTATACCGGTCATTCCTACGTTCCAGCTCCGGCTGGCTGCAACCCGGTGGCTGGGGGCGAGATTCCCAACCCGGGGGAATGCTCTCCGCCCTAGGACACCGATTGATGTTCTTTCACATCTAAAGAAACACTATGGTGAAGGTTTACAATAATTGGAGTATTCACGGATTGTAGGCAGTCTGATATATCTCATGAACTGTACTCGATCGGATATTGCAAACTCAAGGAACATGCTGAGTAGATACACAAGCAATCCAAGCGTGGATCACTGAAAGGCAATAATTAGAGTTCTTAGGGTATCTAAGATACACAACAAATTATGGATTGCACTGTACGAGATATTCAGCGATACTTGAAGGTTACTTAGATGCAAATTAGATCTCGGACTCCAATGACACAAAATCCACGAGTGGATACATTTTTTTAACTGGAGGTGCAGCTGTTGTCACACCATGACCTAGAAAACCCATTCGGTTCGAGACGTGATCGTTTCTAATCTATTTAATCTATCTGTGGCACATTATAATAAGATAAAGCATTTAAAAACACTCGCCAAAACCCTCGAAAATCCACTGATAATAGCATGCATGCTTCCTAACATCATTGGCTATCTATCATGAAAGAAATCCAATCAAAGAAACACGAAAAATCCATATTTAAGGCCGGCGGTCGATGCGACGGACAACCTTTATGTGAGTCAAAAGCTAGAGATCGATCAGAGCATCGACCCTGGGGAACCAAAGTGGCAACAGAGGCTCACGGTCGATGTGGCGATCTATGCGACGGTCGACCGTGAAGCAGGGTAAACAAAAGTTGGGAATGGTGGTCGATCCGTGGGTTGACCTTGAGAAGCTATTTTGGGAATGTGAGTCTCACGGTCTATGCGACGATCGACCATGGAGCCTGGGTAAGGAACAAAAATCTGGAATATCTATTCTCACACAGTTTGGGATAAAAATTCACCAAAATTCATAGAAAAATAAAAAAAATATGAAATAAATCGGGTTTGGAAAGACTCAAGGATCTCCAACTTTCACGTTGAAGGCTTCCCGAGATTGTGCACATACAGTGCTCCGATTTGGGTTCGAACGGGCAGTCTCAGTGAAGAACAGAAATCCAAAAATTAAATTAGGATAAGATGCTAAAATCAGTATAAAATCCAAATAAAACCTAATGAAACTTCAATCAGTAATCAAACAACCCTAGAAGAATCATATAGCAAGAAGAAATCAAAGAGCAAACAAACTAATCCATAGATTAGCTTTAACGCAAGCTAAACTCAAGCTAAATGCAAGAACCCTACCTTACTATGCTAATGCATCGTCAAACCAGTTCATCCCTCATCGTCGTCGCCTCCAAGCTCGCCGGATAACGCTGCTAGAGCTCTCTCCCTCAAGGCTTCACTCACTACGGGAAGGAAGAAGGGGAAGAAGGAACGCGGGAGGCAGGGAAGGAAGAAAAAGAGAAGGAAGAGGTAAGGGGGTATTTATAAGATCCTGTGCCAACCTTGCATAGTGTTCACGAACCGACTCGTGAACCGACCTGCCTGCAACAGTGACGAACTGACCTGCTACGGTGCCGATCGATCGTATGTTTTGATCTTTCTCGATCGAGCTCCAATCATCCGATCGAGAGCGCCTATAAGAATCTAATCAAACACATATATCAATCCATGACAGTGTATGCACTATGCGGGTGTGAAATTGACCACCAAGGTGCAACTTATCAAATTACCCTTGGAGTCCAAAATCAACAATGCGATCAAACAGATCGCGCTCGACGCGGAAACATGCCAACGGGACACGGCCCCTGATGATGATGCATAATGTTATATTTTTATCCCTTAATACTTAGTCTCCTGTGTTTATTTAGTTCCTAAATACACTCATTATTCTTATATTTTGATTTAGGATGCAATTGAAGTCCTTAAGTCGAAAAGAAGCTGAAAAGAGTGCATGGATCAACTTTAAAGATTAATGTGTACCTGCTCATGAAGAACCAGATGATGTGCCATACATGGTTGGAAAGCTCTTGAAGTCTAGTTTTTGGGAAATTTTACGGTTCGTGATTCCGAGTTTCCTAGAGGAAGTTACGGCAATTTCAGTACCGATGGCGCAGTCTGGATGGCAGAACAGTAAATATGCTGGAAAGTTGGATCGATCCGACACCCTGGTGGGATCGATCCGACTATGCAGAATCGTGACAGAACATATATTTTTTGGCTGAACATGGTCCGATCGATCCATACATCCATCCTATGGGGTCCGATCGATCCGACACCTAAAGTTCGATCGATCGGACTCAAAAATAGCCAGAGAAGGTGGATTTTTACGCATCCGATTGATCCAGCACCCATAGATCGATCGATTGGACTCGAGCGTAACTAGAAATTGAAGATTTTTAATGAGACTGATCGATCCGACACCCCGAGAAGGATCGATCGGACTTTCCCAGTGAAGAATCCGAGGGTGGATACACTTGAGGCTATAAATATGACTCTTTCTAGGGTTTGAGGGGGGATTCTTGGACACTTTTGGCTGCTCTTTCTCCTCCTTTATATTTTTTCACGGTTTTATCTTGTTTATTGGAATCTTTTGGAGGATTGTTTTCGATGGCCCTGCGTGGCTAAATCTTGATCCTTGGTCGAGGAGACTGAAACCTCGGAATCAATGAAACTGTGAGATCTAATTTATTTTTATTGTTCAGTTTATAGATGAGTATTGAATGTTCTTCTGTTATTAAATATTCATGATTGTCTTGTCTAATTGCTAGGAGCGCTATTAGTTTATTATTCATTGCGATCTACTGCTAGGTTGGATATCAAATCCGAAATTGTTTGATCCCTCTAATCTGCGAAGCAACTAGGGTTTAATAATCTACTGCGTTTCAGAGATTGTTAGGTCTTAGGAAGAATATTTGACTAGATTAAATGCAACCGCTTGTGCTTGTGTTGTTTAGCTTCATCGATCTCCCTATTCTTAACGCTGCTACTAGATTAAATCTACAGCGCTTGTCTTAGGTTGTTTAGTAGTTAGGGTTGATTAGATCGCTTGTTTCTAATTAACTAAGATTGAGGAGAGATTCGAATTTAATTCGAACGGTGAATATTCATGGTATGAATTGAATGATACTTGTATCTATGATTAGTTGTTGGATTCTGATGGTGGATGTTGACTCATACCAAGGTTTGTTCTCTTGATTCAACTTGTTTCTTCGTTTTAGATTATTTCTTTACTGTTTTCCTCACGTTTAAAACCCCCCATCTTAGTTCACTAAGCACAAAACTAGGCTAAACACTTTTCGTGGGATCGACTCGTACTCGCACTACTACATTTGTTTTAAAGAGTATTGATTTTATTTTTGAGTGCCTGCGACAGCACATAAAATTTTGGCGCCGTTGCCGGGGAGTGATTCTAGTTGATTTTTGTGCTTATAGTGATCTTTATTTTCATTAAAAAAAATTTATATACTTTCTATGGTTTGAATGTATGGCCAATTATAATATGCCACCGGGTGACATATGGAATGATGATTTTCCTTTTGGTTATGGACGCGTTTACAATAATGACACATATGGTTTCTCAAACCCGGCCTATGATTCATATTCATATTCTTATAATTCGGATTTTAGAGATCATACCTACCCTAGTTGGCAGTTTCAAGCACAAATGTTGGCGATTCTGAAGGAAATGGAAGAAAATACTAATTCCTTAAGAGAAATGGGTATTTCTTGGGAGGAAAGATTTCCTAGGGAACGTGACAAAACAGGGAACCTCTTCATTGCTCAGTCACAAATGCAACAAGAGCCACTAATAATTGACCAAGTTAATGTGAGTCACTCTTTTGATGAAGAAGTTGATAGATATGATCCTATATCTCATGTTTGTAATGATAATATTTGTGATGCTTTTGTTTCTGATGATAATGATATATGTCATACTACTTGTGATTCTTTGTCGGTTCATGAAATTAATGATGATATTTCACTGACTGCTATGGTTGGAGATGCTTCGGGGGAATTTCTACAAAATGCATATGAAGAAGCTGTCCAGTCTAGGCCAATCAACCGCCGAGAACACAAGGAGCATTTATTCGATGAACCTCCTCAAGCTGAAGTTGAAAGCATTCCTGTTAAGCCGCGAGATATATTTCCTGTGACTATTTCTTCTTCATTAGTGGTTAAAAAGGAGATGACCTTAGTAGATATTTTTATATCTCGATGGATTTATTTTCGATCTTGTAATCTTGACATCTTTGACAATGCGAACGACGACATTATCAATAGTTCAATGGATGATTTGATTATAGTTGAGCATAATGTTGACTCCTTTATTCTTGATCACCATGATGATAAGTATTTTTGTTTAAGAGATCTAGCTATCTTGTTTACTAGTGTTAGAATGGAAAAGCTAGTTTTCATTTTTGAAATATGCCACTTGGATTCATATGCTAAATTAACCTTGGTGGCATTATTGAGGTTAAATAGTCAGATTATAGCACCCAGTGATTTTCCATACCATCGTGCTAGAGAACGGCCACCAAGGGCACGATTAAAACATTTTCTATTGTATATAGTAGTTTAGTTTGCTTTATTTACTTTCTTGTGTGCTTAAGAGTGCTTGAATTATTTTTAGATTGTGTGCATGCATGTTTGCTTTTGTTTTGCTTTGCTTTACTTTTGCTTTGTAGGTGATTGAGTACCCCCTGTGATACATGAAGAATTCACCCAGACATGCAGTTAACCATTCCTATGCAACTAATAAACAAAAGCGCTGCTTGGAAGGCAACCCAAGGGGAGTTCGTTCCTTTCTCTTTTTATTTTCGCATTTCCATTTTAGTTATTTTTGCTTTTCTTTGCATTCCACCTTACATTGGGGACAATGTCAGTTTCAAGTGTGGGGGAGGAGATCTAGGTTGCATTTGCCCTGAGCAAGAATTAGTTAAGCTTGACATATTCATAACATGATTGAATGAGTAATTTTGCGACTTGGAATTAATTAGTTGAGTTATTTTCCTTGAGATGGTAGTGACTGAATGAGTAGACAAAAGCCGGTGAGATTTTCAGCCTCTAGACTGACACATTCATTTCAGTCTCACTATTTTCTTTCATGAGAGATATTCTTCCATGGATTTGTTTCTCTAGAACTTGCTTTGATTCTATTCAATATCACATTGACACATGCAGACATGAACATGATTAAGGCCATCTTTGTTATAAGTTACATAAGCCAAATAGCTTACCTTTTGATTAATTTTTCCTTTTGCTAAACACCTTTGAGCTTTATCGACTTCATTGTTAACCCACATTACAAGCTTTAAACCTGAAAAAAAATATATTTCCGTTACCCAAGCCATAAAACTAGTGGAGCATTGATCATCATTATGACATGTATGGGTGCGAAAGTTCAAGTGTGGGGGTGTTTGGATTTGTGATATGGCTATAATTGGTGAAATGGAGTTTATTTTTCATACTTAATTTGTGAGCATGTTGGTTCTGGAAAAAAAAAAGAAAAAAAAAAGAAAGAAAGAAGAAAGTGAAGGAGGAAATTGTTTCTCATGTTACAAAATGTGTTTATGAATCCTCCTAATACTCCAAGAAAGGGGTATGTTTATGTATGATCTCTACAAAGGTAAAAGTTTTTGTAAAAGATTGTTCACTATTTCAGTTAAAAAGTATTCCTTTGAACAATCTCATTGCCAATGTGATAATGTTATATGGTTTGAGTACTGTAAAGCCAAGTTGAAGAAAGTAGTTGAATGGAGTGATTGGTGGTACATGTCTTATTGATGCATTTTTGCTCCATTTGTTCCATTGGCTTTTGAGCTACATTCCCAAATATTTTTCACCTTAATCCTAGACCCCATTACAACCTTTTGAAGTCCTTATGATTTGTGTTATGCATGTGATTCTAGTGGTGGAGAATGAGCAGATATGCAAGCTTATGGTAGATCATTTTCATTGGAATGAATTTGAGTGAAATACATACCCTTCAAACACATGAGAGTTGACTGTTAATTTCCGTGAGGGTCTACTTATTTTGTATGCTTCATCTTCAAGTGAAAATTCTTATTGATTGATTTCTAAGTTGTCTAAAAATGTTTGTTCATGATGTGTTATGAGTTGTGAAGAGCTTGATTGTTCTTTGTTGATGGCGTTGCAACCTTGATATCTTGAGTAGAGTGAATTTTAGTTTTGCCCGAGGACGAGCAAAAGCTAAGTGTGGGGGAATTTAATGATGATGCATAATGTTATATTTTTATCCCATAATACTTAGTCTCATGTGCTTATTTAGTTCCTAAATACACTCATTATTCTTATATTTTGATTTAGGATACAATTGAAGTCCTTAAGTCGAAAAGAAGCTGAAAAGAGTGCATGGATCAACTTTAAAGATTAATCTATACCTGCTCATGAAGAACCAGATGATGTGCCATATATGGTTGGAAAGCTCTAGAAGTCTAGTTTCTGAGAAATTTTACGGTTCATGATTCTGAGTTTTATAGAGGAAGTTACGGCAATTTCAGTACCGATGGCGCAGTCTGGATGGCAGAACAGTAAATATGCTGGAAAGTTGGATCGATCCGACAACCTGGTGGGATCGATCCGACTATGCAGAATCGTGACAGAACATATATTTTTCGGCTGAACATGGTCCGATCGATCCATACATCCATCCTATGGGGTCCGATCGATCCGACACCTAAAGTTCGATCGATCGGACTCAAAAATAGCCATAGAAGGTGGATTTTTACGCATCCGATCGATCCAGCACCCATAGATCGATCGATCGGACTCGGGCGTAACTAGAAATTGAAGATTTTTAATGAGACCGATCGATCCGACACCCCGAGAAGGATCGATCGGACTTTCCCAGTGAAGAATCCGAGGGTGGATACACTTGAGGCTATAAATATGACTCTTTTTAGGGTTTGAGGGGGGATTCTTGGACACTTTTGGCTGCTCTTTCTCCTCCTTTATATTTTTTCTAGGTTTTATCTTGTTTATTGGAATCTTTTGGAGGATTGTTTTCGATGGCCCTGCGTGGCTAAATCTTGATCCTTAGTCGAGGAGACTGAAACCTCGGAATCAATGAAACTGTGAGATCTAATTTATTTTTATTGTTCAGTTTATAGATGAGTATTGAATGTTCTTCTGTTATTAAATATTCATGATTGTCTTGTCTAATTGCTAGGAGCGCTACTAGTTTATTATTCATTGCGATCTACTGCTAGGTTGGATATCAAATCCGGAATTGTTTGATCCCTCTAATCTGCGAAGCAACTAGGATTTAATAATCTACTGCGTTTCAGAGATTGTTAGGTCTTAGGAAGAATATTTGACTAGATTAAATGCAACCGCTTGTGCTTGTGTTGTTTAGCTTCATCGATCTCCCTATTCTTAACGCTGCTACTAGATTAAATCTACAGCGCTTGTCTTAGGTTGTTTAGTAGTTAGGGTTGATTAGATCGCTTGTTTCTAATTAACTAAGATTGAGGAGAGATTAGAATTTAATTCGAACGGTGAATATTCATGGTATGAATTGATTGATACTTGCATCTATGATCAGTTGTTGGATTCCGATGGTGGATGTTGACTCAGACCAAGGTTTGTTCTCTTGATTCAACTTGTTTCTTCGTTTTAGATTATTTCTTTACTGTTTTTCTCACGTTTAAAACCCCCCATCTTAGTTCACTAAGCACAAAACTAGGCTAAACACTTTTCGTGGGATCGACTCGTACTCGCACTACTACATTTGTTTTAAAGAGTATTGATTTTATTTTTGAGTGCCTGCGACAGCACATCAGCCCCCCGACGTATACGGTCGAGCCAAGTTACAGGAACAGGTCCTCACAGCTGTCTCCTGGAAATCCTCCAAGCAAACATGCATAGGAATGTCTACAATGGAAGCTGAGTTTGTAGCTTTAGACCTAGCTGGAGAAGAAGCGGAATGGCTGGGTAACTTCTTAGAGGACATTCCTCTGTGGCCCAAACCTGTGCCTGCCATAAGCATACACTATGATAGTCAGTCGGTAATAGGTGGGGCACAAAGCCATATGTATAAAGGAAAGTCCCGACACTTACGTCGATGACACAATTCGGTGAGTAAATTGTTATCGACTAGTGTGATATCAATTGATTATGTGAGATCAAAGGATAATATTTGTGAGGACCCGTTCCTCCGACCCGGCTCGACCGCGTCGGTCGAGGGCCAATCCCTTCTTGGCTTGTTTCTGCGTCGAGCGCGATCGGCTGATTGTACTGTCTCTTTGCGACTCCAAGGGCAATTTGGTCAAATTATGCCATGTCGGGTGGTCTCACACGCGCGTAGCGCACACACAGCCTTATAATGATGTATGTGCTTGAGTAGACCCATAGGAGTGCTCTGGATCCGATGATCGGGGTTTGATCAAGTAGATCTAGATCTGAACGGGCGAGATCAACTTGATGATGATCGAATGGTCGTGGACTTAAGCAACCTAATTATATAAAACCTAGCCCTACTGTTCACTCTGGTTTTCACGAGACCTTCGTTTGGGTCACTGTGCGACGGCTGAGGAGAGGGAGAGACCGCGATGGCCGGGGAAGAGATGGCGGCGACTCGACCGGAGAGCTTGGAGGCGGCGTCGAAGGAAATCTTCGAGGCGGCGACGACTGCCGCGGCCGGAGAAGAAGAGGAAGGACGCAACCTCGATGCCCAGAGGTAGGGATTCCTACCCTAACCGTTGGTTAGGCCTCTAGGATTGATTGAAGCATGCTAGCTTAGGATGATTGATGCTCTGTTACTTCCGTGTTTTCTCTGTGGATCTGTTTCTTCTTCCCCTGTCTTGCTGTTGATCAAAGCTGAGTGAATGGTGGTTTTTGGTTGAGATTGGAGTCCTCTTTGCTGGTTTGTTGGATTTCGAAGGGATCTTTACCGCTAAGCTTCTTCTTTTGCTTCCTTACTCTTGATCTGCTGGATGTTTGAGAACCTCTCCCAACTCCTCTCCCGATTTCCATGGAGTTTTATTGGGTTGGTTTGGATTGTTGGAGATAGTTGGAGTTCAATGTATGGGATGGGTTCCAATTCCTTCCCCTGTTCTGGGTGGACTGGCCCTCCCTTCCTCTGTTTCTCCTCAGTTCTTCGTCCCCTGTTTCCTACTCATGCCTCCTCTTGCTACAACAGATTTACTCGAGGTGTGGGATGGATTAGATTACTAGAGGTGCTTGGATTTCCCTGATTTCAGATTGGGTTCTCTGTTCTCTCTCCTTGTTTCCCTCGTACCACAGTAGTTTGGAGATATGGGTCTTCATGGACTTTGATGAGTTTTTGCTTCTCCTTCGCCCTCTGGTTTGTTGGGTTGCCAGTCTTCTGTTTCTTCTTCCTCCCCTATTCTTGACTTGCCGGTTGGTTGAGGTCTCTCCAAACCGTTCCCAATTTCTCTCTCTGCCCGCACTCAAGTTCTTTGCTTCGCTTCTGGCTGCCGTGGGTTGTTGAGGGGTTGTGATTGATTGGGTTGCTGCGAGGGTTTGGCTTTGCTGGATGCCATAGGGGAGTTGAGTTTTGAGTGTTGGATTGGCCTGGGTCTGGGTGGATTGCCCCCTTCTTCTCTCTGTTTTTCCTCCCCGGGTTTCCCTACTACCATGGTGAATGCATTGATTAGTCCTCCTTGCTGGTATGGATGAGTTTTACCTGATTTTGTGGAGTTAGTCCTTACTCGTTGGCGCTTCAGGTTTTTGATGGCTAGATCGGATTGCTGCAATTGAGTTTTGAGATTTCTTATGGATTGCTATACTTATTGGATTTCCCTGCTTTTGGATTGCTATCACTTGCTGGCATTTGGCATTCTTGTCCTTCAGTTTTAGCTGAGATTAGATGTACTCTCTCTCAAGTTAGTTTTCGCTCGAATTTCGCCATTAGCCCTGAACTGAATGTTATTGCTACTCTTCGGATCATCTGTTCATCCTCTATTCAACTCTTATAATTAATAGAAATTCCATTTAACTATATATTGTTATAGCATGCTTATGCCTAGGGCCGGTTGTGTGCCCGTTTCTATTTTTATTTGTGGGAATGGCTAGATCTGATTGGGCCGAAGGTGTGCCCTTTTGTATGTGTTGAATGAGATTATATATGATTGAGATATGTGAATGCTATGCTTAGCTTCTGTCAATTCTTAAATGCTAAATCTAACCTATATCTTGTGGACATGTGATTGATAAATTGACATGTAGAGACACCTAGGCCTAGTTGCTTGAATAGGCTCATGCATGTTGTATGCATTAGAAGCATTAAGGCTAGGTGCGGGCCATGGGCTCGATAGCCGATCCGAGGGCTCGGGTAGCTCGGATCTAACTCTAGGACCGAGGTATGGTGTTGCGCCTTGACCCGCGAAAGCCCAATCGGGCCGGGCGACGCGAACCAAAACCTAACAAACACGGAAAAATATTGGCGAGGGTTCCCTCTAACCTATTGGTCTCCCTAACAATTCATCAAAACACCCTCAATTTAAAAAGACATAATTAAGTTACAAGCCTCGAACCACAAATTTACAAAACCCAAGTGAATTTAATATACATATTCTCGGAGAGGGGAAGATTCAAATACAACATTTATACTCCCGTAGGAGACTAACTAATCAAGGTTAAAAAAAGCAGTAAAAGATGACCACCTCTCATACTCCGCCTGGCGCCGCCACACCGCCGACCAACTGCCCGGTAGGGCAACCAAAGAGGAGCGAACGCCTGCACCTGCAAACACAACCCGGGTAGGAGTGAGCACTAAGCTCAGCAGGGTTCTACACTACGACACACAGAAGGAAGAGGGAAACGCAAGAGTGTCACCCTCAAGTAAGACCTGGATGTATACAGAGGCCCCATAGCCCCACTGCGTGTCCCTGAGGTCCTACTGTCACAACCCCAACCGAACTCTGCCACAACCCCAACGAAACCACAATAAAAAGAGGTCAGACGAACTGCCAGAGCAGAAGGGTCAAGTTTGCAGGTAAAACTATACATACTCAGGTTGAACCAGAAGAAGTGACACACATGGTTGGAAAGCCCTTGGAGTCTAGTTTATGGAGAATTTTTCCGTTCGTGATTTCGAATTTCCTAGAGAAAGTTATCACGTTTTTACTACCGACGGCGCAGTACAGAAAGTAGAACCGAATTCTGGACAAAACAATTCGAATTTGGCTTCAATTTAATTGTGGATTTGCTAACATGTGTCTAGAAGAGGTCGGAGGTCAGGAATATAGAATGGGGACTAAAATCCAAGTTTCGATTAAGAGAGAGAGCTAAAAGACATCTTTCTCTCAGAGATCGATTTCGAAGCTGCAGTAATACCAATAAGAACTTAAGGAAACTAAGAGTTTAAGTGGTACATGATTAAATAAAACAGCAGAAACTACTGATCCATAGGGGTTCAAAACACTCTAAACTCACAGATTAACAGTAATATAGCACCCCTAAATTCAGTTACACAAAAGAGTTAATATAATACCTCCCCTCTCCTACAAACCCATGCAATACACTTTCTACAGTCTTGAAACTTCTATACATATGCAGGCACTGAGCTACAACAACATCCTTGCACAAAAAGAAATCCAATCTTCCTCGTATAAAAGATGATGCCAAGGTGTTGGAATTGTAAGTTAAACTTCACCTCCTGAAATATATAATGAAAAATGGGATGAGCTAAACAGCCCAGTGAGTAAAAGAATGCTGAAATTGAACCTCACCCTGGGCATCACTCATAACATTAATGAAAACTAAACTGAATCAAAACAATAGCACACTTCGCGATAAGATTAACTTATAGAATGTGCTCACTCTTCAGTTAAACAGAATAACCCGTAATTATAGACATACATAATCTGTACAGAATTCATTCCCATGATGAATCAAAACAGCTTTAAAGAAGCTGTGAACAGAACAGCTTAAAGAAGCTGTAAGGGACATCCACCCTCATTGCAACTGAACCAGATATTTAAGTCCCATGATATAGGACTTCCAAGGATAGCAAATGATGTCCTTAACATTGTAGGAAATCAAAACATATCCATAACATCTAACTCAACACTAAATGAATAGCAATACTTGCAGAATTTTAAAGGAAGCAGCCATATATATATACATGAGAAGAATCTCCCATAACAACACTAAATGAACAGCAATACTTGCAGAAATTTAAAGGAAGCAGCCATATATATATACATGAGAAGAATCTCCCATAACAACACTAAATGAACAGCAATACTTGCAGAAATTTAGAGGAAGCAGCCATATATATATACATGAGAAGAATCTCCCATAACAACACTAAATGAACAGCAATACTTGCAGAAATTTAAAGGAAACAGCCATATATATATACATGAGAAGAATCTCCCATATTAAATCGAAACAGAGAGATCATTTCGAGAATCCCATTACTCACATAGACTTGTCTCCCCCTTCAATTCCTTTTTGAAGTGGTCTTTTACCTCTTTTTCTCTCTGCAGCTTCCTCTCTTCACTTCCCTCTCCCTGCTGCTATCCACTCTGTTTTTCTCTGCAAACCTCCCCTCAAATGAGAGGAAGAAGGACTCCAAAGTCCAAAAGGTGACTCCCCAAACGTGGGGGTCCTCACCTAAGCCAGTAAGGCTTGCAACTACCACTAAGGGGTGAGCTGTCCCAACAGCCATGAGGTGTCCCTCACCCCCCCCAGGGATTGCCAACGTATCAGCATTTTAAGCCTACTCAAGCTTAAAATCAACTAAGGAACAGATTTGACAATAGATCCTATACTAGACAGCTGGTTACTCTAATTCACTTAATCAAAGAACAATAAGGCTGCACAATCACAATAGAGGATAAAATCAATAATCTAATAAACATCATGAAGTAGTTCTAAGTTAAGAATTTAGGTCTCAACAATGCTACTAAAAACATGGCGCAAAATTTAATGAAAAACATCAAAGATAAAGAAAAGTAATACTAGAGCATTACACCTACGATCATGGTCTTCCTGAAAACTGGTCACATGTTGGGTCACACTCAGTATGCAGGAACGAACACTGTAGACTCACAAGCAGGAACCACGACACTGCAGGCGGGAAATGGCACCGCTGAGTAGGTAACTCCACTACTCAAGAGTCATCACAGTGGAACACCGGCTACACCTCAGCATCCGACTCGAGGCCGACACGACCTCTATAATCATCAAGCAACAGGTGTACCAGTCATCTAAGCCTATCATCAAGTTTGACTGGACACCACAATTCGAATCGGGTTCAAACTACCCAACCCTGGTCCTAGGGTTAAATCCGAGCTTCCAGCCTCGGGACGGCGACCCACAGATCACCCATGCCCTAACCATGCAACTAATGCACAACAGAGAATGCATGTTATAAACATACACAGATAAGAGGTAAGCATGCAACAGTATGATAAAACATCATATAAGTCCAACTGGATCGCTACAGCGGTACTACCAACTGCTGCCGGTCAATCCGCAGCGGGTCCCGACATTACGACGGTATCACGACCGTCAACTGTGGACGCCCACAACGGGAAGCAACACCAAAAATGCTGATGAACAGTAAAATATAATATTATATGTTTCGAACATATAATATTATTAAAACACCAAACATCCTCTACTTAGAGGCTAATTGACCCTGTCGATCCGACATCTAAACGGCATCGGCTTTAAGATCCAACTTAGCCACCGGTAGATCAACATACCGGGATCAACATATCCAAAATCCAGAAACATCCAACGGCTAGATTAACGGGAAAACACTAATCCAAACCGCTAATCAAATTAACTTACCATTGCTTGCTGCAACAAGGCCCACCAGTAAGAAAATTCATAACAAATCGTAGGAAAATCAGACAATTATGAACTCAGTTGGGTCTGATAGTAGATTCAAAGATCTACCACTCTTATGTTCATCACAACCCAAGAACATACACGTACTGGTCGAAAAACTCGTCGCAAACCGGCTGTTATTCAAGAACAGCAGAAACCGGAAAATCCAAGCTTAAACATGCTTAAATCCTTCTAAAATCTCAACCAAAGCTTATGAAACTTAAACCAGAAATTATAATAAGCAAGAGGAAGCCAACAACACAAAGAACAATAAGATCTACCAGCTAAATCTAGAGAAAACCCAAAAACAACACTCGTAGGTAGAAACCTACCGGAAACACACTTCTCAGCTGATTCCCCGCAGACCAGTCACCAACAAGGCTTCAAACCACACCAGGGGTCTTCCTCACGCCGCCACGGTTCCAACGAGCCTTGGAACGCCCAAAACGGTGGCCAGAGGAGGGAGAATGGAGAAAAAGAAGGTCGCCGGAAAAACAGGGGAAGCAGAGCTCGCGGGAAGAAGAAAGAAGAAGGAAGAAGAAGGAGAAGAAGAAGGGAAAGAAGAGGAAGGAAAAGGGAGGGGGAAAGCCGGGGAAGGAGGGGAAAAGGGGGAGGAGAGGAGGGAAAGTCCTCTCTCCCTCTGACAGGGGAGAGCGACGGCCAACGGCGGCCGTACTCGCAAGAGTCACCGCTAGGATTTTCTGGCATAGAGGGATCGATCTCTTCCCAAGGAAGATCGATCCCTTTAACAAGGAAGATCGATCTTCTTAGTAAGAAAGATCGATTTTCTTGCCCAAAAAGACAAACTTGGGCTAAATCACAAACCCAAGCTCGGATCTTCCGATCCCGGGTCCACCTAGCCATGGTCCTCACATATGGGTAGGAGGACAAGGGCGAGATTGTGTGGTTATGATCTTGTGTTGATCGAGGTTACAACCTAGATATGCTCTTTTGAATTATGATGTTAAGGAATAGAGTTCATGTTGTTTCTTTGTCCTAAGGACCTAAGTGTGGATGTTGATATCCAAGACGTATATCCCTGTACAAGGGGTAGTGTACGGTGAGAGCTCCGGCGGTGAGTGCAGCGTCGAGGCATCGACCCTGGTCTGGGCTCGTGTTGGGCGTCCTCCTTGTTTCGCCACTTGGGTGAGGGTGATCCTATGTAGGGGTCAATTCTGGATCGACGAGCTGTGATGCCTCCAGTGGGACCTTAGACTTGGGATGAAAGATAATACAGTTGTAGTCTACCCTTTCGTTAAGAGTGCCTGATGAGTGCATGAAAGTGCACTCTGAACAACCTTAAAACCATCTCAATTGCTAGATTATTATCCTTAATCAGCATCTTTATTACTATTTTTATATCTATATGTTGCTTCACATGGTTGTTTGGAAAATGCAGGAAATTGGAGCTAAAAGAAGCTGAAAAGAGTATATGGATCAACTTCAACAATTAATCTGTACCTTCTCATGAAGAATCAGATTATGTACCATATATGGTTGGAAAGCTCTTGAAGTATAGATTCTGGGGAATTTTACGGTTCGTGATTCCGAGTTTCCTAGAAGAAGTTACGACAATTTCAGTATCAATGCGCAGTCTGAATGGCAGAAAGGAAAATAAGCTGGAAGTCCGAGCGAAGGTCCGATCGATCGGACCTGGCAAAACCGTGATAGAACATATAGTTTTTGGCTGAATATGGTTCGATCGATCGAACCATCACACCTACTGAGCCCGATCGATCCGACTCCTAGAGTTGGATCTATCGGACTCAAAAATACCCAGAGAATGTGGATTTTTATGCATCCGATCGATCCAACACTCATAATTCGATCGATCGGACTTGGAAATTAAAGGGTGACAGAACGTATGCTTTTTAGAGGAGCAGAGTTCGATCGATCCGTCCATCGATCGAACTCGGGAAGAGCCAGAGACGAAGGATTTTTACGAAATCGATCGATCCGACTCCCTTAGTTCGATCGATCGGACACGGGCGAAGCTAGAAGATTGGAGATCTCAAGAGACCGATCGATCCAACATCCCGAGAAGGATCGATCGGACTTGCCCAGTGACGAAAATCAACGGTTTTGATTAATCCGAGTTTACTAATTCTTGGACCCTATAAATAGGAAACTTAGGGCTAATCAAGGAGGACTTCTTGGACGTTTTTGGAGGCTCTTTTCTGGGTGTTTCTCAAGGGAAGAAGATGAAGGAATCTCCATCCATGGCCGAGTAATCCACGGGCATGGCGGACGGATGATCTAGCGAGGATTAGGGTTTCTTCTCCAACGATGGTTCATGTTTTTAATCTTTATTGTTAAACTCTTCTTATGTATTGGATCTTCACAGATTGCTTTGTGGTTAAACATTATTATAAATCCAGTCATGCTTCTTTTATGATATTGTGATCCCATAGTTATCTCCTTTGATTCTCCTACCGAGTCTCGTGAGACCTTTGCTATGCATTGCCCGTAGTGACAGCTGGTATTGTATATTCTTAGGGATCTGGTTAGATAAGGTTGGGGCTCTATACCGAGAGATCTTTGCTATGCATTGCCGATTGTGAGAGTTGGTATTGTGTATTCTTAGAGATCCGATTAGAGTTAGGGCTTTGTCCCGATGAACTTTTGCTGCGCGTTGCCTGTAGTGACAGCCGGTATCGTGTATTCTTAGGTTTGGTTGGATGAAGTTAGGACTATAAAAAGGAAGAACCAATCATAGGAAGAGACATTTATATTTTATCATATTCATAATTCTATATCTTCCGGTTAAGGCGATTGGGATGTGAATCCCTTAACTGAGTATCATATGAACCGTTGAGAAGAGAAGAACCTAAATCCGAGTGAAGTGATTCCTGAAGCCTAGCCTCATTCAAATCTTGATTTCTTTCGTTAACTTTATCTTATCATCACATCTTCGATCTATTTTCTTAACTTTCATTGCTCTTGATTGTTTTCAACTCATTGTTATCTGTGTTTCTGGATCTTTCCTGCTTATCTCTCTGTGGGATTCGACCTCTCTTATGCTGTACTGCACCGCGACCGCTGTGCGTGACATATTTGAGCGACATCAAAAAATTGGCGGCGTTGCCGGGGAGACGGTTCAGAAAAGCGCCAGAATCAGATTACAGTGATTGTAGACACCGAAAGCGGTAACTTCGTTCATTTTCTTTAGTCTTTATTTCTTTATTTCTTTATTTTGGTTTTGATTTTTTTTTAGTTGGTTTGCATCTTTTGGATCGTGTGTTTGCTGGTGTATGCCTCGGTATAGAGACGAACTAGGCAGATTTGCTAGACGCCCCGAGTGTGATTCTGAAACTTCTGATAGTGAGACATATATTGCTGATCTCTTTGACGCACAGTCACAAACTTCACATCATACTTTCATTATGGCTGAGCATGAGGAACAACAAGCTCCTAGGAGTTTGCAAGAATATTTGCATCCAACACGCACTGCTACACCTTCATGCATCATGTTTCCACCTAATGCAGCACATGTTGAATTTAAACCTGGCATGATTCAGTTGCTTCCTACCTTTCATGGGTTGGAGAATGAAAATCCATATGTGCATATTAGGGAGTTTGAGGAAGTAGTAGCGACCTTCCATGGCCAACCAGGTGCACTAGATATGATCCGACTTAAGTTCTTTCCCTTCTCACTGAAGGATAGAGCAAAGAGTTGGTTATATTCCTTGAGGCCACAATCTATAAGATCTTGGGGTGAAATGACACCGATATTTCTCACCAAATATTTCCCACAACACAAAACCAACGCACTTAAGAGACATATTGCGACCTTCACACAGAAGGATAGTCAAACTCTGTATCAGGCGTGGGAACGATTTAAAGACATGTTGAATTTATGTCCCCATCATGGATATGAAAGTTGGCGTCTTGTTAGTTATTTCTATGATGGTTTAACTGTTAGAGAACGCCAATTTGTTGAGATGATGTGCAATGGTGAATTTTTGCAAAAAGATCCTGATGCAGCAATTGAATACTTGACTGAGCTTGCTGAGAAAGCTCATACATGGACTGGACCGAATGCAACAGAAAGTACAAACAGGGCCAGACCACCACCACAGCAACAAGGTGGAGGAATTTATCAGCTGCGGGAGGAGGATGCACTCAAGGCAAAAGTGGAGAGTCTAACAAGGGAGCTGGAGCTATTAAAGACCAAAGATATGATGGCAGCCCGAACCTCTCCATACAATGAACCTACAAGGCCGGCTGGGCCATATGCGATCTGTCAAGGCGCGGACCACCAGATTGATGATTGCCCCACCTATGCTGAGATGAGAGGTGTGTACGACGAGCATTGTAACGCTGTAGGCGGATTCAGGAGGCCTTACACTCCCTATTCAGAGACGTATAATCCAGGATGGCGAGAGCATCCAAACTTCTGCTGGAAGTCGAACGCTCCACAGAGCAACGAGCATCATCAACCGCCACCTAATAAGCCTTTTTCTAACCCTCCTTATAATACATCTGGTTTTCCTAGGCCTACATTTAATGACAATTTACAGGAATTGAAATCTATGATTGTGCAGGAATCTAAGGAAAGGAAGGAGGATATTCAAGAGATCAAGAGCCAGATCACAAAGTTGATCAACTCTTTGAGCGTGCATGAACGAGGGAAGTTCCCAGCTCAACCTCAACAAACGCAGGTATCTAGTGTTGAGCAAAATAATGTGAAGGAGATGAATGCCATAACTACAAGAAGCGGGAAGACAACAAAAAGCCCTTCCCAAGAGGCCACCGAATCTCCTATTGCTATTGAAGAAGAGGACCGAATTGAGGAGGACCATGTAGAGACCGATCATTCAGATGGCCCTACACCAGGTGACTTTCAGGTACGTGTCCCTTTCCCTCAGGCATTGAAATCCACTAAATTTACTATGGAGCCCAACAGCGAGATTTTGGAGCATCTTCGGCAGGTTAAGGTAAACCTTCCTCTTTTGCATGTTATTAAGCAAATTCCTACATATGCTAAAGTGATTAAAGATTTATGCACTATGAAGAGACGACATCATGTAAAGAAAACTGCATTTTTAACAGAGCAGGTTAGTGCACTTCTTCAGCATAGGATTCCTCCTAAATATAAGGATCCTGGCTGTCCTACTGTGTCTTGTTTCATTGGAGAGCATGAAGTAGGACAAGCTTTATTAGATCTTGGTGCAAGTGTCAATTTAATGCCATATTCTGTTTACTTGCAACTTGGTTTGGGACAGATTAAGTCGACATCTGTGATTTTGCAATTGGCAGATAGATCCACGAAAACTCCACGAGGAGTAGTTGAGGATGTGCTTGTTCAAATAGATAAATTTTATTATCCTGTTGATTTCTTAGTCTTGGATACTCAGGCTATAGTAACTGCTGATTCTAGGATTCCCATTATCTTAGGTAGACCGTTTCTTGCTACTGCTAATGCTATAATTAATTGCAGGAATGGCTTAATGAAGTTAACTTTTGGGAATATGACTTTAGAAATCAATGTTTTTAATGTTGCTAAGCAGCCTGATGAGGATGATGAATGCCAGCAGACTTACCAGATTGATCTGCTCACTGAAGAGGAGTTTGCTACATCTGAAATTAATTCTCTTGAATTAGATTTGGATGAAAATGTTGATGTTGATGGTATGTGTAAAAATTTGGAACATTGTTCTTTTGCAGGTCCATGGACTCCAAAGTTTGAAGAACTGCCAGAAAGAGGACAGCCACCAACACCATCATCAATAGAGCCGCCCAAACTGGACCTGAAGCCGCTACCTCAAGGTTTAAAGCACGCCTATCTTGGTCCAGGTGATACATACCCAGTGATTATTTCTGCAGCATTAACTGCAGAGCAAGGTGAGCAATTACTTAGCATTTTGAATGAGCATAAATCAGCTATTGGATGGAGTATAGCAGATCTGAAAGGTATTAGTCCCTTGATATGTTCCCATATGATTAATCTTGAACAAGGGGTTGTACCTCGCAGGGATCCTCAGCGTAGGTTGAACCCTACAATGAAAGAGGTAGTAAAAACTGAAGTGTTGAAATTATTAGATGCAGGGATTATCTACCCCATTGCTGATAGCAAATGGGTGAGTCCTACACAGGTTGTGCCTAAAAAATCTGGTGTCACTGTTGTTAAGAATGAAAGCGGAGACTTTGTCCCCACTAAATTAGTGACAGGATGGCGTATGTGCATAGATTATAGAAAATTGAATGCTGCCACCCGTAAGGATCATTTTCCACTGCCTTTTCTAGATCAGATTTTAGAGAGAGTAGCTGGACATCCTTTTTATTGTTTTCTCGACGGTTATTCTGGATATTATCAGATTGAGATTGCTTTAGAGGATCAGGAAAAAACTACTTTTACATGTCCTTTTGGTACTTATGCTTTCCGTAGAATGCCATTTGGATTGTGTAATGCTCCTGCTACTTTTCAACGTTGCATGATGAGTATGTTTGCTGATATGATCGAGGAATGTATGGAAGTATATATGGATGACTTGACTGTATTTGGTAATACTTTTGATGCATGCTTGCAAAATTTAAAGAGAGTCTTGAGCAGGTGTGAGGAGAAGAACCTTGTGCTTAATTGAGAAAAGTGTCACTTCATGGTGCCCTCAGGCATTGTGTTGGGCCATATTGTCTCTTCCAAAGGCATTGAGGTAGATCGATCAAAAATTGATCTCATCTCAAATCTTCCTGTGCCAAAGACCGTTAAAGATGTTAGATCCTTTCTAGGGCATGCTGGTTTTTACAGGAGATTCATTCAAAATTTTTCTGCCATTGCTCGTCCTTTATGTAATCTGTTGATAAAGGATGCCCCTTTTGAGTGGACTATTGATTGTCAGAAGGCTTTTCAAGCCTTGATTGATAAATTGACTTCCGCACCTATTGTGCAACCACCCGATTGGAGCCTTCCTTTTGAATTGATGTGTGATGCAAGTGATTTTGCTGTGGGAGCTGTTTTAGGACAGCGAAAAGATGGTAAACCTCATGTTATTCATTATGCTAGCCGAACCTTGAATAATGCACAGATGAATTATTCTACCACTGAGAAAGAACTATTGGCTATAGTCTTTGCATTAGACAAGTTTCGTGCTTATTTGATTGGTTCTCCCATTACTATTTTCACTGATCATGCGGCACTTAAGTACCTTCTCACCAAGAAGGATGCTAAAGCGCGCCTAATTCGTTGGATATTAATCTTACAGGAATTTGATATCTCCATCAAAGATAAAAAGGGCGTGGAGAACGTTGCTGCTGATCACCTATCAAGGCTGATGGTGGAAGTAGCGGAAGATGAGCCACCAATCATGGATGACTTCCCTGATGAGCAACTCTTTTCAGTTGCAAGACTGCCCTGGTATGCGCACATTGTTAACTACTTAGCGACAGGTGAGATCCCTTCATTTTGGAGTGCGCAGGATAAGCGTAGATTCTTTGTTGAGGTAAAGAAATTTTATTGGGATGATCCTTGTCTGTTTAAGTATTGTCCTGACCAGATTATGCGCAGGTGTGTCCCTGATTATGAAATCGAAAGCATCATTACATTCTGTCACTCTCATGCATGTGGAGGCCATTTTTCGATGAAAAAGACTGCTGCTAAAATTCTTCAATGTGGTTTTTACTGGCCTACTATGTTTCGTGACATTAATATTTTCTGCAAATCCTGTGATAGATGCCTAACACTATGAGCTTTATCTAGGAGACATATGATGCCTTTGAACCCAATTCAAGCTGTCGAGATTTTTGATTGTTGGGGTATAGACTTTATGGGACCCTTTCCTTCTTCTTTTGGCTATTTATAAATATTGTTGGTTGTGGAATACATGTCTAAGTGGGTGGAGGCTATTGCATGTAGAAATAATGATCATTCCACTGTCATCAAGTTTCTTAAAGAGCATGTCTTGTCTAGATTTGGTACTCCTAGGGTCATTATTAGTGACCAAGGATCCCATTTTTGTAACCGCTCTTTTGAGGCTTTGATGCGCAGGTATGGAGTTACACATAAGATTTCCACTGCTTATCATCCACAGACGAATGGCCAAGCTGAATTAGCCAATAGAGAGATAAAGCAAATCCTGGAGAAGACAGTGAGCCCCAACCGAAAGGACTGGTCCTTGAGGCTATCAGACGCGTTGTGGGCATATCGCACTGCCTACAAGACTACCTTGGGGATGTCGCCGTTTCGCCTTGTTTATGGAAAACCATGTCATCTTCCAGTTGAATTAGAACATAAGGCATATTGGGCTATTAAGTCACTAAATCTTACTTTGGATGCTGCAGGTCAGGAACGAAAACTCCAGCTGTCTGAGTTGGAGGAACTCAGGAATGATGCTTATGAGAGTTCTAGGATCTTCAAGGCAAAGACAAAGGCCTATCATGACAAGAAAATCTTCCGGAAGACGTTTCAAGTAGGACAGCAAGCTTATCTGTATGACGCACGACTGCATCTTCATCCTGGGAAGCTGAGATCACGCTGGACAGGCCCCTTCACCATTAGCAGAATATTTGAGAATGGGGCTGTGGAAGTTGAAGACCCAAAGGATGGAAGATTATTTACAGTTAATGGACAGCGTTTGAAACAGATTCCAGAGAGAGCGGACCCTGAGGAGCACACCGTTTCTCTCGTAGACCCTGTCTACGAGGGATGATCTTTCTCCTATCTATCATTTCCCTTTTTGATTAGGATAGTTTGTTTTAGTTTGTTTGCTTTTGTTTTCATTTGTTTTTGTTTGCTCTCTTATTTCTTAGGATGTTGGACCACCGTTTGCCTTGCTTGAGGAATTCGACCACTATTCTGGAGATGAGAAATTCGGCCACCATGAGGAGCCTTGAGGAGATATTCACTTATTCTATGACGTGGCCTCGCTCCTATTTCGATATCCTATTTTTATTTCTGTCATATATGAAAATTCAGCCAACACCCTTCTGCTTATTTACATGATTAGCACACATTGAGGACAATGTGAATTTCAGGTTGGGGGGTGTAGGCATGCATGACCTTATGCATGCTACCTTATTGAGTTTAATAGTGTTGAATTGATTATGCTATTAGAAATTGTATATGAGCTGAAATTTTTATGGTTATTATGCATGTTGCTTTCATATGGATTGACCAATACATTGATTGCATGTGTGATAACCTGAAAGTATAACATCATGTGATCCACACACGAATACTTTATGTGCAGTGGTAATTATACTCACTAGAGGAATGAGCATGCTATTGTCAATCGAGACCATGATTTCAACATTAGCTAGTGTTGAGTATTGCATGCAGAAAAGAAAAAAAAGAGAGAAAAAGTTCTGGAGCTTGATCAAGCTGTACCTAAACAACTATTAAGTGATCTACTGAGTAACCGGGTGTTCTTGCCTCAGGAAACGGGGAGCTCGCGTAAAAAGGTAGAACCACTTATAGCTATAAAAAAAAAAAAAAACTATTAAGTATTTTGCTAAGTAACCGGGTCTCTGTGCCTCAAGAAGCGGAGAGTGCTCGTGTAAAAAGGCAAAATGTCTTATAGTTGAAAAGAAAAAAGAAAGAAAGAGCATGCTGTACTTAAAGTGCGAGGGTTAGATGATTGGTCATGAAGATAGTAGTGTGTTTATACTAATGGTGGGTAGAAGTTGCTTCTGCACGTAACATTTATTTGTCACGTCACATGTGTTCTTCTGGATGGTGATTAGCATGTTTTGATGTGTAGAAGTTGATTTCATATGTTGGTAGTATGTGTATGAGTATAAGAAGTTTTCATGCTCTGTACTGTATGAAACACTATTGACTTGATAAGGTAGAATTTTTATCATGCATGTCTACATCCTTGAACCGTTAGTATGCTTAATTATATTCTATGCGCTTTGAATTGCTAGAGACTAGCAATAAGCTGGTTGGGGGGTGTGATGAGTGCATGAAAGTGCACTCTGAACAACCTTAAAACCATCTCAATTGCTAGATTATTATCCTTAATCAGTATCTTTATTTCTATTTTTATATCTATATGTTGCTTCACATGGTTGTTTGGAAAATGCAGGAAATTGGAGCTAAAAGAAGCTGAAAAGAGTATATGGATCAACTTCAACAATTAATTTGTACCTGCTCATGAAGAATCAGAAGATGTACCATATATGGTTGGAAAGCTCTTGAAGTCTAGATTCTGGAGAATTTTACGGTTCGTAATTCCGAGTTTCCTAGAAGAAGTTACGGCAATTTCAGTATCAATGCGCAGTCTGAATGGCAGAAAGGAAAATAAGCTGGAAGTCCGAGCGAAGGTCCGATCGATCGGACCTGGCAAAATCGTGACAGAACATATAGTTTTTGGCTGAATATGGTTCGATCGATCGAACCATCACTCCTACTGAGCCCGATCGATCCGACTCCTAGAGTTGGATCTATCGGACTCAAAAATACCCAGAGCATGTGGATTTTTATGCATCTGATCGATCCAACACTCATAATTCGATCGATCGGACTTGGGAATTAAAGGGTGACAGAACGTATGCTTTTTAGAGGAGCAGAGTTCGATCGATCCGTCCATCGATCGAACTTGGGAAGAGCCAGAGACGAAGGATTTTTACGAAATCGATCGATCCAACTCCCTTAGTCCGATCGATCGGACACGGGCGAAGCTAGAAGATTGGAGATCTCAAGAGACCGATCGATCCAACATCCCGAGAAGGATCGATCGGACTTGCCCAGTGACGAAAATCAACGGTTTTGATTAATCCGAGTTTACTAATTCTTGGACCCTATAAATAGGAAACTTAGGGCTAATCAAGGAGGACTTCTTGGACGTTTTTGGAGGCTCTTTTCTGAGTGTTTCTCAAGGGAAGAAGATGAAGGAATCTTCATCCATGGCCGAGTAATCCACGGGCATGGCGGACGGATGATCTAGTGAGGATTAGGGTTTCTTCTCCAACGATGGTTCATGTTTTTAATCTTTATTGTTAAACTCTTCTTATGTATTGGATCTTCACAGATTGCTTTGTGGTTAAACATTATTATAAATCCAGTCATGCTTCTTTTATGATATTGTGATCCCATAGTTATCGCCTTTGATTCTCCTACCGAGTCTCGTGAGACCTTTGCTATGCATTGCCCGTAGTGACAGCTGGTATTGTATATTCTTAGGGATCTGGTTAGATAAGGTTGGGGCTCTATACCGAGAGATCTTTGCTATGCATTGCCGATTGTGAGAGTTGGTATTGTGTAATCTTAGAGATCCGATTAGAGTTAGGGCTTTGTCCCGATGAACTTTTGCTGCGCGTTGCCTGTAGTGACAGCCGGTATCGTGTATTCTTAGGTTTGGTTGGATGAAGTTAGGACTATAAAAAGGAAGAACCAATCATAGGAAGAGACATTTATATTTTATCATATTCATAATTCTATATCTTCCTGTTAAGGCGATTGGGATGTGAATCCCTTAACTGAGTATCATATGAACCATTGAGAAGAAAAGAACCTAAATCCGAGTGAAGTGATTCCTGAAGCCTAGCCTCATTCAAATCTTGATTTCTTTCGTTAACTTTATCTTATCATCACATCTTCGATCTATTTTCTTAACTTTCATTGCTCTTGATTGTTTTCAACTCATTGTTATCTGTGTTTCTGGATCTTTCCTGCTTGTCTCTCTGTGGGATTCGACCTCTCTTATGCTGTACTGCACCGCGACCGCTGTGCGTGACACATTTGAGCGACATCAGTGCCCTAGAGTAGAACCCTATTAGGCTTTATGCTCACCCTACCCGGACTGCGTTTTGCAGGTGCAGGCGCCGCTCCTTCCACTTTAGTAGTCCCAGGCGGATCAGTTCTTGGAGGCGCTTCTACTTCGGGTGGACTTTGAGGTTGTTGGCAGATTGAGGGCTTCCATTCAGTATTTTATAATTATTTGATGTAGTTAAATCTTGGAGACTATTGATTCGTATTTGAGGACAATTGTATAACTTTAAATTTGATATTAATGTGGATTGATGTTTATTTAAACGTTTGAATTGGGTTGTAATAACGATAGTAGTTGTGAATCTTTATTTATGCCCTCATGACCAAGTATTTACATTTATTGTGGAATATAGAAATTATATAGGTTCATTGTTTATGAATTATAGAGGAGACTTTGTCAAAAATTTTGCGCCATTGATGATTTAACAGGTTTAGGTTGTCACTCCCCGATCTGGATGGGTTTTCTGGGTCGGGGCGTGACAATATTGCGGATCTACTAACCAAAGCCCATGAAATGACTATCCTAATCAATGGCAACCCAACCTAACTGATCTGGCGGACCCAGGTTCTATGTTCAATGGGACAATCGAATTGTGGGTTAGTCGCTAAGGTCACTCGGGAAAATTCCCTTACCTATTCCTATGATGCATGAGTGATAAACCTGCCTAGTGTGAAGAGTAAGCTATGTTTTTAATGATCCGTATTACTGAAAGAAACGAGTAGGGGCAAGGTAGGATGCTCTTAATAAGTGATCACCTATATCGAGTGAGAAGAGATCGCTTCTATGAGAACAATTCACTGGCTAGTTCTCTAAAGAACTCGAAGAAATCTACTAGGCATATTCCGGGCAAAAATGAACACAACAAATGAGCCATCAGTGATATAAGAAATGCATTGTGTGAGCACTGTTGTCTTGGTGTACATGAAAGCTAAACAATTCAAAATATTACGTTCACTGTTTAGCAAGTACATCCGATAGTGTGTTACTAAGGAAGGTTCAAAGCGAAAAGCTACCTCTTCTGATGCAGCAAGTTTCTGTGGTACTCGGAAGTACATTAGGATCATACAGCATTTGATCAGTCATTTGATTCATATGGGGGATTGTTGGATTTAAGGCTTTTAATAAGGTCCAAAACTCCATGGGTAAAGGAGTGGGCTAAGGGCCTGTTTGGTTGCTCAGGACTGGTTGGAGTGGAGTCACTTTCTGGAGTGCAGACTTTTGCAAAGTGAAGTCCTATGAAGTGGCATGTCAGTTTTTGCTGTTTGGTTGGTACTGGAGTGGAAGCTGAGTTGGCTGACTTCTGGACTTCCTGCTGTTTAGTTGGTGTTGGAGTGGAGGCTGAGTTAACTGACTTTGGGACTTTCTGTTGTTTGGTTGGTGCTGAAAGTGAGGATATGGTCACCCCCGACTAGGGGGTGAGTTTAAACGCTTCAAAAAATGAATCTTAAATACATTTTAAAAGTATTAGATGTGTTTTTATAATATATAATAAATTATCATATCAAAAGGATTGGAAAATCGATGCAAATGTATTTTTAGCTATTGTTTTATATGGAGGTTTTTTTGGATAGATATGAGTGTTTGTTCTTTATTGTTTCCTTATTATTTTTCAGATGAACCTCATTATTTTTTAGGAAAAATTTGGCAAAATCTTCTTTATATTTTCAACACATAGAACCTGTTCAAATTGAAAATTTTAACATATTAACATACAATATAAATAATGTAACTTAGCTATTGTTTTAAACTCATTCTATAGCATTTAAAACTAGAAAGTATCACAATCCGTCCACTTCAATAGATCTCGTCCAGTGTCCTCAAATTACGACTACCTTTAACATATTAACATACAATATAAATAATGTAACTTACAAGCAACACAATGAGTACAAAGACCAGTAAATGCACGACCTTTGACATCGTGATGTAGTAGATATTCGAAAGCCCTATCAAGATCTTCTTCCTCGAAGCCATCAACCTCCATTACAGCTTTATGTATCTTGTCTCCGGCCTTACAGTTGCCAGATTCAATAGCCGCAGACATCCTTCCCAACACGGCCAGAATTGCTTCATCCCTCGCCACTCCTCTGGGCCTCTTACTCCCGGACCTTTGAGGCATCCTCATAGAGCTTTCACCACCAACGTTAGTGCTCATAGGGGTGGTTGGGGTGGCTTCATCAACCGGTGAATCATTATTAATCGGCGGATACGAAGCTTCATCATCAAGGTTGGTGGTATCTTTATTCACAACATGCTCATCATATACAGACTTAGAGCACTACCCAGTGGCCCTTTCCTCCCCACAACAGGTCATTAGCAAGTCGAAATTCTCTATAGGCTTGTTGAGTAAGGTCTTAGCCTTTGGATGAGCCTATATGCACAAAATACGGGGCTTTCATATATATATAGTACACATAACGTTAATAAATAGACCAGTTTCATAAAAAACATACCGCAAGATATTCATCCGCCACAGCCGGTGGCAAGGTGATCCGCATGGACTCCTCGTTCCACCCAACCCCACTCAAGTCAAGCAATTTCTTGATCAAATCATGCTTGGATCGCAACCACGCCATGTGATGGCTTACATTGTTGCCGTCATAGGATGTGCCACAATTCTTATTGACCGCTTGAGCAGCGGATGTGAAATGGCTTCCTATAAACCATTTATCCCCTCGAGGCTTGTTTTTGGCAACTTCACCAAGGTAAGCAAGCAAGACAGCCTCGGCTTCAACACTCCATCTTTTATTCGGGGTACCCTTCTTACCGGCTGCCCGTGACACACCATCGTCCTGGGTCATCGGTTGAGAGGAATCCATATCCTACATGCAATATTCATAACACACAAACAACAATATTTTCACACTAGCCACACAATCTTTACAAACAAGGAGCAAAGCCCATTCTAATAAAAGATAGGTAAAAACCTACAAAGTTTGTTACAAACTTGACTTGTAAATGTAACAGAGTTTTATAATAAAAGCAAACACAGCATATTCATGTGTTATAGTCTCCTCACATATGTTCAGCAATTCTATCACGAATTTCTAACTAAACATTTTGCTCTTCTCGCTGCCTCCTCGCAGTGCGTGGTTGTGCAATTGGCGATTCAGCATCCACTGGGACGTCCGGATCAACATCAACCATCATTAACGGATCACTTGGAGACTCTTTTAGAATAAAGTTGTGTAAAATACAACAAGCGAGCACAAGATCAACTTGTGTTTCGAAAGGGAAAAAGGGATGAGACGCTAGAATCTTAAAACGATTCTTAAGCAAGCCAAATGCTCGTTCAATTTTCGACCGAAGCGATGAATGCCTTAGGTTGAAGAGCTCTTGCTTATTGCGAGGTATATTGCCATAGTGCTCTTTCAAATGGTACCTTACACCCCGGTAAGGCGCAATGAAACCATGCATGGTTGTGTATCCGGCATCAACAAGGTAGTACTTGCCTACAATTAATATCAATGGACACATCACCAAATGCATTATTACGAAAAGCACGCATGTCAAAGATATTAGGTAGTGCTTGTACCTTCGATGGTTTTTAAACCACCGGGAGAGGGTCTCTCAACATAGTAAAGTCATTGGCTGAACCTTCCCAACCAGCTAATATATATGTAAATCGGAGGTCTGGGGTACAAGCAGCCAAAACATTTTGAGTCACTCCTTTCCGACCACGGAACGGTAGGATTCTATTTGCGGGGACTTTCGCATGAATATGTGTGCCATCTATAAGGCCAATACAATCCTACATGTACATGAAGAAAGCAACATGTCATATAAGTCCATTGGTCATATAAGACGGATGCAACCCAAGGATGTTGCAAAAGCTAGTATTAATTATTACCTTAAAGTACGGATAATACGTGGGGATGTTCAAGATTTCCGGATGCGTGGCTGATCCCGGCTGATGCATGTAGAGGTCCCGAAGTTTACATATTGCCTTCAAAACAACATTGAAATATCGACTGACGGTTTCCCCGGACAATAAAAACTCTGTCCGCATCACTCGATTTTTCGTGTTGTGACCAACAATATGTAAAAAAATACACAACTGTTCTTCGACGGTTACATGATCTGTGTCCTCTAGCAAATGTCGTAGTCTTATTTGCTTGGCAAGTTCTCTCAATGCATCCACATCCATACGGATGTAACTGACACAATAATCTCCACCGCCCCTCATAATCCTATCCATGTGTCTTTTTCTAGTCTCCTCTCTATGCTCCAGGGGCATATCGCTAATGCAATCGCATGGTGCGTAGTAATTTTTAATTAAAATAACTACGACAGCGTATACCACGGCGAGTACCCGCATCCTCTCCAATTCTTCATCGTAACCATCCATCTAATAGTAAACATAACCAACTACCATATTTAATATTGGAGAATTCATATCTATAGATAAAAGCTTCTATAAACAACACACATGGGGAAGATCATGCCACCATTTTATAACATGAAATTTAAAAAGCAAAGATTTATAGGAATATTGAAACACAGCTCTTCTACACAAGGAATTAACACAACACAATGAATTAAAAACACAATGAATTAGGGTTTCAGGATTATATGATCATTAAACCTCATGGAGCACAGATAAGTACATTTTTTGGAGAGTAGAACTAGTATGATGCTACAGAATTAAATAGTGAAACAGTGAAACAGTGACTGCATCAATCTCCCAACATGCTATACATATAACAGAGACTGCATTTTCCTCAATCTCCCAACATGAAACAGTGAAACAGTGACTGCATTTACCCTGATGCTACAGAATTAAATAGTGAAACAGTGACTGCATTTTGCAGCATGCTATACATATAGCAGAGTAGAACTAGTATGTCACCTAAGGCTCAACCCTGACAGCATCATCATGTTGCGTGTATGCCACTATATGCGTTCGCATCAGATATCGGCATGCTTGCTCAATCTCCCAACATCATGAAACAGAAAAATACTTAAAAAGAACTCAAGAACTAATAATAGACTTCATAAACTCCAGTGAGCACGAATTATATGTCAATAAATATCAAGATTAATTCCAAGCCTTATAAGTTATAACTCTACTCAGAACAAGCCTTATTACTCTACTCAGCTTATAGGGCAAACAAAGATTAGAGTTATAAGGCTTGTTCTGCGTGTGATCTACTGGTGAATGCTATATAGTATTGGTTTACAGATAAGGCCTACAAAGATTATTAACAATAAAATACATGTCCCTAGTTCACATAATCACATGTGCAAGATCAGCTTTCTCACAATAAAAGTTAAGGAAGCTGGTCCTCAAATGTGAAGCCCAATGCCAAGTTAGAACACAATCCAATGCGAAAGAAGGTAAACTTTAGTATGTTAGCACCAACAAATGCATGATCATGATATGTTTTACATGTTTGAATTCAGTCCATTTGACCCCCATCATCTTTGTTTATTGGTTCTGCCAGCATGCAGGATCTTATATATTGGAAAGGGAACGAAAGATACTATCATGGATCCAAGAAAATCCATTGATCCAAGAAAAATGAAACAAAGATATCCCCTCTGGATGGAAACATTCTAGTTAAAATACTATTGTTGCAGTTAAATACAAGAGGAACAAATCACTCACTAGAGGAGAGATTGATGCATACTGGAAAGCAAAGAATGAAGAGGAAGGGGGTGTAATTGAAACACCTGCTTCTTTGATTAAAAACAAGGTGATCTTCTTCTGAGAAACTGCGTTTTGGTTCGAAATCATTTGCTGAGAAGAGAAAGGAAAGCTCACAGAACAGGGGTTTCCGCAGCTCTCATCCAAAGAAAGGTTCTAAGGACTGAAAACTATTAGATCCAAGAAAGGTCCAAGAAAAATCCATAGATCCAGGAAAAATCCATGGATCCAAGAAAACCATCACGAGAAAAATCCATAGATCCAACAAAAATGAAACAAATTCATAGATCCAAGAAAAATGAAACAAATCCATAGATCTAAACAAATCTCGTTACATGGAAAAGGCTCAAGTAAAGAAGAAAATTCATAGATCCAAGCACATACACCGAAAAAAATGAAACAAAGCCATAGATCTAACCTGAGCAGATCCGGTGATGAGAGACGCCGGAGAGAACACACCGGATAGAGCCGCCAACGGAGAGGATACGGTGAGGAGAGACGCCAACGGAGAGGATATGCGAGCAAAAACCCCGGAGATCGCCGCCAATGGAGAGGAGACGGTGAGGAAAACAACAGATCGGAGAGAGCCGACGGAGAGAAGATGGGCTGCTCATCGGAGAGACCCGATGGAGAGGAGATGGTGAAGAGAAATGTCAGAGAGATCCGGCGGAGGGGAGATGAGGGGGGTGAGGAGAAACCCTAGCCCGAGATATGTTTTTGGACTCTCGGGACTGGTGTCTCAAGTGGGGGGCAAGTGGGGTGTTGAGTGGGGGACTGGTTCTGTCACACCCCGACCCAGAAAACCCATCCAGGACGGGGCGTGAGGGTTCCTATCACTATTCATCTTCCATCGGCGCGATACAAAGTGGAAAAGACGGATAATTTAAACAATTGTATTCCAGAGGCGAACGAATTCAATTCATATAACATCAAGTTGTACAGTTACAAAATTCCATTCTAAGACTTCCAAGGTAAAGATATCATACATGATTCCATAATCCTCAAAGTGTTTACAACATATACATATATCAAAAAGTACAACAGATAATCGTCCAGCAACCTCAAGCGCCTCAGGATGTACTCGCGCTGCCAAAGGCCGATCCTGCCGGCTCCACAGACGAAGAACTGTCGCCTGCACCTGCAAACGTAGACCGGGTAGGAGTGAGCGATAAGCTCAGTAGGGTTCTACTCTACGACACACTGAAAGGAGGAAAACAACAACAGTGTTGTCTCCCAGCCTAAGTCTAACGGATGCCACGGGTCCCATAACCCAGTTGATGTCCCAAGGGCTCCTGTCATGAAACCTCTCTCCTGAACATGTTACCAGGAGGCCAAGGAACAGTAACATGCAGGATCACCCTTATCCAAGCTGGAATACCAAGCTTTGGGGAAACACGTCAAGAACGCACCAACATCCATCCTTAGCACTTGGCCTTGGAATACAACACGACCTCTAAACCTCAAACAATGATCAGAGTCAACAATCGCAAATCCTCAACAACAAGAGATTTCGATTAATACAATCACACCCTAATCCTGACTACCCAGTCACGTCCCAAAGGCTAGATCCGAGCTACCCGAGAGCCTCGGATCGGCGACCCAAACCATCGCCCGCCTAACCTCAAATGCTTCTAATGCATACAATGCATGAGCCTAGACAAACATCTCTCCTAGATGTCTCTATATGTCACATCATCTGTTACAAGTTCCACAGATATACAATAGCCCTCGGCACTCGCCGGCAAGAGGCTAAGGTTCCACAATTCCTCATTAGCTAGCACTCATAGCTAGCTAATGGCTAAGCACACCATTAAGCAGTTAACTACATCCAAACATGTATTAAAGCAAAATGAAACCATAGATTTGCCCAAAAAGGGAAGTTACCCGAATCGATCCTCAAACCCGATGGAAATCCTTTGAAAACCCCATAAAATCCTCATACATACTTCCCAACAGGTTTAGATACTAAACCCAAGTCAAATCCATCCAAGAAAACCCAGAAAATCAAATCCAAGGGCCCGCGGACGATGTCACGGTCGATCCGGGGATCGACCGTGAGACCACGGACGATGTCACGGTCGATCCGGCGATCGACCGTGAGACCAAAGCGAAGAAAACCAAGGGCGATGGTCGATCCACCCATCGACCTTGAGGAGCCCAAAACCAAACAGCGCCTGACGGTCGATGCGACAGTCGATCCGACGGTCAACCGTCAGGTAAATGGCGAAAAGGAGAAGATCCCGCGGTCAATCGATCCAAAGACCGTGGGAGTCCAAAATCCCGACAGAGCCCGACGGTCGATGCGACGGTCGATCCGACGGTCGATGCGACGGTCGATCCGACGGTCGATGCGACGGTCGATCCGACGGTCGATGCGACGGTCGATCCGACGGTCGATGCGACGGTCGATCCGACGGTCGATGCGACGGTCGATCCGACGGTCGACCACCAGGCCCAGAAAGCGTAAAACAACACTTAACGGTCGATGCCCCGATCGACCGTCGAGCCTTAGGCACAGTTCATCAGAACAGTGCCGAAAATCCATTTCTTTGGATTTCAAGGATCAAATCAAGTTGGAATAAGATGAAATTTCACAAGCAAGTGTATTTAACAATGGGGAAGCTAATGGAATGAAGAAATCTAGTTTTTGACGGTCAAATCTCCTATTTAGGTCCAAATGGACGAAAACCGACAAAACGGCGATAATACGGAAACCAACCGTTCAAATACCGAATTCACAACGTAGGAATACAGGAGATGAGCTACACTACACATACAAAGAGTTACAAAGCATTCTAAAATGTATTCCTACAGCGAAAGTGCATAAAACCTATCCTAGGAGAACCCGATCCAAAGATCGAGGTAGAAACACCTACTTGAGTAAGTAGGGTAGCTCCTCCACGCGTCCAACTGGTCAAGCCGCCAAGATCCGCGCTCCGAAGCCCAAGCCTCCAAACCCTAGCTCAGCCAAAGGAGAGAGAAGGGAAGAAAATGACAGGAGAAGGAGAGAAGGAAAGAGAAGAAAGGAACAGGGCTTTTATAGAAAATCCAGATCTATCTCAGCCGTCCGATTCGATCTTTCCCGATCGAGCCCCGATCCTCCGATCGGACGCACCCTAGAGATTCTAATCAAACACATACATCAATCCAATGCCGTGGGTGCAACGCGGGTGTGAAATTGACCACCAGAGGGCATATTTACCAAAATGCCCTCGGGGTCCAAACCACCACACGATCGCCCAATCGTGCCCGACGGGGAACCAAACCAACAGGAAAACGGCTCTCGACCCACGCGGTCGAGCCAGGTCTGAGGGACGGGCCCTCACAGGTTCGGTATTGTTTGAAGGGGTTTTTACATATCTATCCTTCAAAAGTTTCTAAATATCACAATTACCCCTATATTTTTTTGGCTTACTAAATTAGCCTTGAAATTTTGAAAAATTCGTAAACCTACCCCTCCGTCTACCTCCGTCTGTACATCTAACTTAACCATGGTTATAATCTAACTGGGGCATGTAAATTACTTAATCACCCAATTTTGACCGGTTTTTGTGTATTTTGACTGCTTTCCTTTATTTGCTGACGTAGGAGGGGGAGAGAGAGAATCAATTTTGACCAGCTTTTGCTATTTTGACTGCTTCCTCCCTTGATTTGCTGAACCATTCCGAGGTCCGGCCGGTCCTTCTTCCTCAGCTCCGAGCACTTCAACGCAAGCTTAGCATACCCATGAGTCTCCTCCACCGGCCAATGCGGCATCGTCTGGTCGAGCATCTCTCGTCAGCGGCGGCGGCATTCACCTGCAACGCCACCTACGCCTCCACCTACGCCGCCGTCCAGTCCCTGTTCCAGGTCCCATCTCTCAGCTCCCTCCTCGGCGCCAACAACCTCTCCCTCTCCACCGCCTCGACCTACCTCATCCAGCCCAAAGCCTACATCCGCGTGCCCATCACCTGCGCCTGCGCCAGCGGAACCGGGGCCTCATAGGGCGGGCCGACGTACACCGTCAAGTCTGGCGACGGACTGGACGCGATTGCGAGGTACACCTTCGGCGGGCTGGTGACCTACCAAGAGATAGCGGCGGCCAGCAGGATCCCCAACCCCGACCAGATCAAGGTAGGGCAGAACGTGATGATCCCCTTGCCCTGCAGCTGCGATCCGGAAGCTGTGCACCTGGCCTACAAGGTCAATGTAACAGAAGGTCCCGACGGTCGATGTCATCCGGTACTGCGTGACGGTCGATGTCATCCCGGTGAACCAGCGGCTCCGGCTTCGTCTGGTGGAGGAACAGCAGCGTGGTGGCTATCTCCACCGCAATCTTGAACCGGAGACTCCAGCTCATCGTAGGAGTGTTGCCTCGCCGGAAAATCCTGTCTTCCAAGCTTCCGTTGTCCATGTATTCATACACCAAGCTTCCTGTCTTCCAAGCTTCCGTTGACAAAAGAGGAGCTAAGCTCTATTCCCTCACCGGAAGTTGAGGCCGGGTTGGAGCTCGCCGGAGATGCAGTGGCTGGCCGGCAAAGGGTGGCTGGCGGTGGGTGTGTGAAGTCACCGTCTCTCTCTCTCTCTCTTCTTTTCTCTCTCTCACTCCCGGCTCTCTCTATCTCTCTCATCTTCTACTCTGGTTCTCTCTCTTTTCTCAGCCACATGTAAATCACCCATTGGTCAAAAAAGTCTAAAGTAGATAAAAGGAAGTCAAAATTGTCTAAAGTAGGTAAAACGAAGAGATCTCTGTTATCACCGTTGAGGACAATAAGGTCTTTTTACATTCCGCCATTAACGGCGTTAGGAATATTCCATGAAGATTCGCCGGTAAGTAACTCGAGGGGCAGGTTTACGGATTGTTCAAAATTTGAAGGGTAATTTAGTAAGCCGGAAAAATATAGGGGTAATTGTGATATTTAGAAACTTTTGAAGGATAGATATGTAAAAACCCCTTGTTTGAATCATCTCCCACTCCACTCAGCCGACTCTGGCATTTTTTTGCCAGAGTCAAATGGCTGAGTAGAGGCTTTTAGTCCACCCACTCCCTCCACTTGATGTCCAACCAAACAGCTTCAAGTGGAGGGAGTGCTGCTAGTCCAGCCACTCCACCCCCCACTTTTGTCAACCAAACAGGCCCTAAGCCTTAAAAAAATAGGTATTGAATCAAATGGATCTGCTAAAGCCCAATTTAGAAGAGAGCCATATGAAGCCCATATGAGTGTGCATGGAAATGCTTAGTCCCATATTGTTTGGGATAAGAACATTTCTCTAGTTTATATAGAGCCTTGTGCATCTATAGTTTGAAAGTGTGTGAGAACTAGAGAGAGGCAAACACATATTCAAGCGCGTCTGCCACCGGCCGCGGGACCGGCACCGGCGATGGTGACGTGTGCGTCCATGTGGGCGCCATGCAAGCGTATTTACCTACGTGGCAGGTGACTATTCATCTTCCAAAAGAGTCACAAGTGAGCTGAGCTACATTGAGTGAGCTGTTACTTCACCAGAAGTGGGCTAAGTTAGTTATGACTCTTGGTCTCCCCATGATACCCATGACTAGGCAGTTATGGATGAGGTGGCAGCCCATGTTCTCCAGAGTGGCTGTTACTGGAGACGTGATGCCTGTTCTCCCCAGTAAGTGGTTGTTACTGGTGATGTGGCAGAGTGGCAGCCCATGACTTGGTAGTTATTGATGACGTGGCGCTGACGTGGCAGCAGTTACTGATAACTTAACGAGTCTCTTCACCTTCCCACTAAGTGGCTGATCAATTAGCCTATCTAGCCTATAAATAGGACCCTATACCAGCCATTCTAGAGCTAGCTCATGCATACACATGTCACCACACCGCTTGCATAATAGAGGGTTCTGATTAAGAGTACTGTACCATCTTGGAGTTCGAAGGGCGATCAGACGGCCGGCTTCCCTCCAATCTTGGTGGACCTTTGTACCCGGGGAATTTTTTGTCTGGAAAACCAGAAGCAAGGGGTGGTGGGCAAATAGAGCTTAAGGGCACAGTGTGACACACTGGCCTCAATCAAGCGGATTTTCTTCATCGGTGTTGTCTTTATGATCTTTTTTTCTTTTTCCGGATTAACGATACGTGAAGTTTATTTATTTTGTTAAAACCAATTGTAAAGGATTCTTTGCTATTATTAATAAAAAGCAAAGATCCTAGATCCTAGATCCTAGTTCCTTATTTCTAACATCCCCTCATTGGTCAACCGGAAAGCATAGACATCACTCGCCATGTCAACCACCTGTAACCGGTCCGACGTCCACCACAACCCGCCAACCTCCTCTCGAGGATGTCCAAAGAAACCCATCCACCTACGAATCGCTCAAAGAGGGCAAACTTCCACTTCTGTGTGCTTTGCTTCATCGGCATCATCCAGGATGACCTCGTTGGCGTACAAAGAACCCACCCGTGCCATCTCCTCTGATGTCACGGTCGAAGACTTGGACTTCAACTCTGTTGCTGCCTCCACATACGACCTGCTCCCCCGCTAGCCAGCACAAGCAGATGAGCATTCTCCATACCGGTCATTCCTACATTCCAGCTCCGGTTGGCTAGAATCCGGTGGCCAGGGGTGAGATTCCCACCCCGGGGGATGCTCTTCGCCCCAGGCTCCAGAGCGTTCTCCATCCGCCACCCTTTACAAGCAAATAGTGGCGAGCTTAACTCAACTGATTTTCATGTTGACATAGTTCCAATATGCAAAAACTTATCAGGGAATAACCGCTCATTTCCTTTCAATAGCAGAAGTTTCTTCTTCTCCTTGTTGATGAATATATATATATATATATATATATATATTGTTTCAATACGAGTAAGGGAGAGTTTTTTTTTTGATTAATTGAGCCCAAACGGCTAAAGAACCCAGCTAGGGGTTGAGTACAAAAGAGGTTGAATATTTCTCTTTTTACAGGCTGTCATTGGCTTGGCAGAAGAGGTGGCAAAATCTAGTGTGCAGCCTGGCTTCAAAAAAATAAATGGGAAATATATTCAGTCCCATATTGTCTCTCGATTACAAGGTGCCCATGTCTTCTGTCCACATGTATAACTTGTGATGCCAATAGTCTAAATGAATCGAACATATCAACTTTTATCTATATGTATCCTAACACATGTATAACATGGGTTGCCACCTCATCCATAACTATCTAGTCATGGGCACCATGGCGATGGTGACGTGTGCGTCCATGTGGACGCCACGTGTATGCCATGAATGCGTTTTTGCCTACGTGGTATGTGACTGTTCATCTTCCTGAACAGTCACAAGTGGGCTGAGCTACATTGAGTGAGCCGTTACTTCACCAGAAGTGGGCTGAATCAGTTATGACTCTTGGTCTCCCCATGGTGCCCATGACTAGGCAGTTATGGATGAGGTGGCAACCCATGTTCTCCTAGATGGTTGTTACTGGTGTCGTGGTGTCTGTTCTCCCCACTAAGTGGATGTTATTGGTGATGTGGCAGAGTGACAGCCCATGGCTTGGTAGTTACTGATGACGTGACGAGTCTCTTCACCTTCCCACTAAGTGGCTAATCAACTAGCCTAGCTAGCCTATAAATAGGACCCCATACCAGTCATTCAAGAGCTAGCTCATTGATGTGTTGCGAACGTGTCGTTAAAATGTTGCTAACCTCAATCAAATCTTAAATTTATATCCTTATTCAATCACTAATACTACTACGTAGACTAGTGCTGAAATCCGGAGTCGAACCACAGGGAATTACCAGGAAAAACAAAATAAGTTCTCAAAACTCTAGATCTAAGCTAACAAATTCAATGATAGATTGATCTAACTGAAACTATTTAAAAAAGCAAAAGAAAATATTAATGTTTTAATCAAATGGAAAAGATGTCTTAGGAAATACACAATCCACCCTAGTTTCACCCTTAATCTTCCCTAGTTATCATCTTGATCACTTCTCTAACCATTATGGATCGTATGGCTACAAGCTCACACGAATCCCTAAAAGAAGGTTTTATGTTTCCTACAGCATAATCTATCTTTGTTTGGCATAAATCATCTTCGGTCCTACCATTATCTTAAGTTATTCTACTCCTAATAACCTTAGTATGACTTATCTTCATGTAGCATAGATTATCTCAAAGGCAAATCACAAAACCACATGAAAACTATCTCATGAATCTCTATAATCAAGTACAACCATCATGTAGGACTAAGAATACGTCAACGGAACTTTGTTCCTTCAACTCTATAATCATTAAAAACATATTCATGAGATTATACGTAGAGAAGTTCACAAAAATTCAACTAACAAAGATCAAAAGTTACACCAGGGTTTCATGGTATTCCTAAGAACAATAAATCTAGCCACTCATCTCTTGGAAATCATGAATCGATGTAGAAGATGAAGCCATTGATCCCCACAGAAAGATCGCCGTCTTCGGATTCTCCACCCTCTTCTCTCTCTATTATTTATCCAAAAGATTCTCTGTCAAAAAAACCCCCAAAATTCGGCCAAAAAGACCCCTTTTATATGGCCCAAAACCCTAACTTAAAGTCTCCCTCGGATTAGATCTTAACCCTAGGTTTCTGCAGATCCGCCCAGACTCAGATCGATCTTCTTTGAGGGCTCAGATCAATCCGGTTTGTCCGTAGCTTCTTTCTTAGCACCTCTGTACTAAAAGTAGCATAACTTCCTCTACGAAACTCCAAATCTCGAACCGTAAAAACTTCCGGAATCTTAACTTCCCGAACTTTCCAACAATACATAGCACATTCTCTAGTTCGTTCTGAGAAGGTACAGATTTAATATTGAATACGACCTATCTTTGCTTATTTAGCTCCAAACTTGATCTAATCTTCACCGAGGACCCTAATATCTGAAATAAACAAAAACTATTCAAAATAGCATTGCTCGGTGACTAACAAGACCTAGTTAAAAGGGTTATTTGTATACTTTTCATGACTTATCACTCATGCATACACATGTCACCACACCGCTTGCCCAATAGAGGGTTCTGATTGAGAGTACCGTACCATCTTGGAATTCGAAGGGCGATCGGACGGTCGGCTTCCCTCCAATATTGGTGGATCTTTGTACTTTAGGAGCTTTTTGCCTGAAAACCCAAAAGCAAGGGGTGGTGGGCATATAGAGCTTACGGGCACAGTGTAGCACACTGGCATCAATCAAGCGGATTTTCTTCAACGGCGTTGTCTTTATGATCTTTTCTTTTTTTTTTGGATTAACGATACGTGAAATTTATTTATTTTATTAAAATCAATTGTAAAGGATTCTTTGCTATTATTAATTAAAAGCAAGGGTCCTAATTGCTTATTTCTAACATCCCCCTCATTTGTGAAGCGGAAAGCATAGACATCACTCGCTATGTCAACCACCTGTAACCGGTCCGACGTCCACCACAACCCCGCCAACCTCCTATGGAGGATGTCAAAAGAAACCCATCCACCTAGGAATCGCCCAAAGAGAGCAAACTTCTACTTCTGTGTGCTTTGCTTCATCAGCATCATCCAGGATGACCTCGTTGGTGTACAAAGAACCCACCCGTGCCATCTCCTCCGATGTCACGGTCGAAGACTTGGACTTCAACCCAGCTGCTGCCTCCACATACGACATGCTCCCATGGTAGCCATCACCAGCAGACGAGCATTCTCCATACCGGTCATTCCTACATTCCAGCTCCGGTTGGCTGGAATCGGGTGGCCAGGGTTGAGATTCCCACCCCGGGGGGATGCTCTCCGCCCCAGGCTCCATAGCGTTCTCCATCCGTCACCCTTTACAAGCAAATAGTGGCGAGCTTAACTCAACTGATTTTCATGTTGACATAGTTCCAATATGCAAAAACTCATCAGGGAATAACCGCTCATTTCCTTTCAATAGCGGAAGTTTCTTCTTCTCCTTGTTAATGAATATATATATTGTTTCAATACGAGTAAGGGAGAGTTGAATATTTCTCTTTTTACATGCTGTCATTGGCTTGGCAGAAGAGGTGGCAAATTCTAGTGTGCAGTGGCTTCAAAAAAATCAATGGGAAATATATTCAGTCCCATATTGTCTCTCGATTACAAGGTGCCCATGTCTTCTGTCCACATGTATAACTTGTGATGTCAATTCAAGTCTAAATGAATAGGATATATCAACTTTTATCTGTATGTATCCTAACAAAAAGTCGGGAATTGCAGCTTACTTTATATGCACATTTATCATTGGATTCTTTATCTGATAATTAAATTGCCAAGAAATTGGAGTGGGAGAGGCTAAGGCAACGGATGATTTCTATATCCGTAGCCGTTTTTGGCTCGACTAAAGGGAAGGGGCTGGTGTTGTGGATGTGATCAATGGACTCAAAAGTTTGGCAAAGAGGGAGGGAGTCACTTACCAAGCAGATTTGGAAGTTGATTTTTGGGTTTGAGTCAGTTTTATTTTCGTTTATACCGAGGTCTGGCAATGTGATATATTGCAGACCAAGTTGCAAAATGGTGTAGGCATGCCTGCACATGCTTTGAGTGGCAGCACGAGGATGGGATAACAGCCCCACACTAGTTGCCGTAAATAATTGATTAGCCCTTGGGCTCAATTCATTAAAAAAAAAGAGTGAAAATTAAGCATGCAAGAAGATGCTGTATGTTCTTGTCATGACAAATCAATGAACCACATATTGTTGTACTATTCGGATGAATGAACACATCAATCCTAGTTATAATTTAATATACATGTCCTGTAACTGAATTTGCAACAGGGGTGATATCAGATTAAGATCAGCCTTGAAATTTGCACCAAGTTATTATGTTATATATGGTACAAAAATGCATGGTATGGACCTTGCATGGTAGTCTAAGTTATGATTTAATATAGGCTTTTACTTATAAAATTTTGTTGACTGGAGACACGTGTTCTGTAGCTGAATTTGCGACGAAGGTGATAGCAGATTAAAAGAGCATTCTTGATATTTACACGAAGTTATCTCTATATGGTATGGAAATGCATGTTGAGGACCTTATTAGTTATGTTATACTGTCTGCCATGTGAAATCCCTCTTCGTACTGAATTTTGGTTCCACTTCTTTGAACTCAAATTGTGTTTCTAATCAAACATATATATAGTTATCAGTGAAATAAAGGATGTTGATTTGATGCTATAAAAGTTGTGGAAGTCACATTATTCTGGGTTGGCATGGCTGAGGTAACTGCTGTTCTTTTCTGGATGAAATGTGATGTTGCATGTAGTAGGATGTTGATTTGATGCTATAAAAGTTGTGGAAGTCACATTGTTCTGTGTTGGCATGGTTGAGGTAACTGCTGTTCTTTTCTAGATGAAATTGTGGAAGTCACATTGTTCTGGGTTGGCATGGCTGAGATAACTGCTGTTCTTTTCTAGATGAAATGTGATGTTGCATGTAGTAGGATGTTGATTTGATGCTATAAAAGTTGTGGAAATCACATTGTTCTGGGTTGGCATGGCTGAGGTAACTGCTGTTCTTTTCTAGATGAAATCACATTGTTCTGGGTTGGCATGGCTGAGGTAACTGTTGTTCTTTTCTAGATGAAATGTGATGTTGCATGTAGTAGGATGTTGATTTGATGCTATAAAAGTTGTGGAAGTCACATTGTTCTGGGTTGGCATGGCTGAGGTAACTGCTGTTCTTTTCTAGATGAAATGTGATGTTGCATGTAGTAGGATGTTGATTTGATGCTATAAAAGTTGTGGAAGTCACATTGTTCTGGGTTGTCATGGCTGAGGTAACTGCTGTTCTTTTCTAGATGAAATTGTGGAAGTCACATTGTTCTGGGTTGGCATGGCTGAGGTAACTGCTGTTATTTTCTAAATGAAATGTGATGTTGCATGTAGTAGGATACCATATCTACCTTTGTTGTATTTTCTAATGGGATTATTTTTTAACAGCATAACACTACCAAAATAAAATTGACGGTGCTTGTTAAGGGGGCTGGGTCAAAACTACATAGCACTTCCTAAGTTTAGGCAAATTGCTTGGTGAAGTGACCTAAGGGGTTATAGAAATACAAAAATACCTGTTTCTGTCTGCGAACCAGAAAACTATTAAAAACGTGGCGATCTCAAACTGCATCGAAAACCTAAAGCTGCTAACAATGGCACGAGCATTGTCAAGCTATAATTATGCTGCTAGAGAGAAAGAAGAAGGTAGAGAAGTGGGTGGTCTCGCTGATGCTCCAAGCAACAGACAACAGCGGCACGAGTGTTGCTGTTTTCAGCATCCAAGCCCCCCCATTGTCCAATAGCTCCACCATGCTGCTGCTTAGGCCCTTTGCCAGCTCGTGATGGCAGTGCAGTAATGCTATACCACCTGATCATGCTCGTTGGGACTAAGTGTTGGTGATAGACACCCCGGCCGGTAGCGACGGCAATCACATAGAAAAAGCACAATAGGGACACGAAGGAGAAAAACGACACAGAGACACAAGATTTATGTGGTTCGACACGTCCACGGGAGGAGAGAGATCATCTTCTTTCACTATATAGAACAGGGTCACAATCTCTCAATCTCACATCCGCTCCAATATATCTTATCCTAAACCCTAACCCTAAGTTACATGAATATTTATACTTCTCCAGACATAACCTAATCCGGGTCGAGTCTAAAGACAAAATATACCGGATCCGTCAAAACAGATCCCATAATCCGTTTAGCTCTTGGGGCGCTACCCCCACACCTCTATCATGGGTGCTTCCACGTGATGTCATAGTCGAGATGGTGCCAGAATCCAAGGCATCCCAATATACAAATATATCTTTAGCGATCTATTTGACATTTATTGATGTTGAAAAGCGAGAAAAAAGAGAGATATGATAATAATAGGTTGAAGGATGAAGCAAGGGTCAAGGGGTATCCGAAACCAATTTGAAACCATCTTTCGATTTTACTGTATCTATCCTTTTGCATCCATCAATAGGGGTATATAGTTGGCATATAGATGCCTAAAGTTGTGCCGCATAGCTGTTAAATGACGATTGCAATTTTGTATCTGATTCGGTCAGAGTAGTCAGGTTTTAATCCTTTCAGTATTTATTGTCAAACTCTCAATATGCATTATAGCATATGATTAATATCTCAGAAGTTTGGAAATGATAAGACCGCTGATAAGTGATAACAAAATACTATGAGCTCTATACACCTACTTAAATTAGAAGATATTCGAGTAGGATCCAAAAGTAACACTTCAGCCAAATCTTGCTTATTATTAGCTTGTTAAGGTGATCGAATTGAAATCCTATCTTGTTATTAGGTCATCATACTTTGGAGTGAACCATTATCAAGTTTGGACTTGAACTGGTATTGAGCAATTTTCTTGTTTTGAGCTACATTGACAGCCCTAAACTCAAGCGATATGCTGCATTAGCCCCTGTTTGGTATAGGGTTAAACCCCCTTTATCCCCATTCCTACCCCAAATACCAAAATTAATCATTACTATTTTATGTTCATTTCACCTATCACCATCACTCTATTTTTTCCTATCTCATTCCTTAACCCCACATTTTCTAATCATATTCCCCCTTAACCCCACTTTTTCTAACCCCATACCAAACGGGTCACCTTAGTGGCCTAGCGTCCACATTGTTCAAGTGCTTTTGACAGCTAAAATCATGGTAACCAGGAGATAATCTGTCGTCACAAAGATTATGTTGATTTTATTCATAGTGCTAGATGGCCGTGAAAGTCTCAAAAAAGTGTTCGACTCGTGAAAGCAGTTATATGTCATTAAACAACACCCGTGACATGAATCTGGAGAAAGATGAAAATAAATACTGAAAGGATTAAAACTGAATTAACAAGGGTAAGGGTATTATTGTCATTTTTATGTGTTTTTGAGTTATTCATATGAAAACAGTTAAGGTGGGGTTTCTAGCAAGATGTATGGGACTCTGGACAATGAAGGGGCTAGATTTTGGGCTATGGCCTAATACCCCTTTTAAGGCTTCAACAACTCATCCTATTACTAATTACTGTCCATTTTGATTGTCTTGTAGAATGTGCAGTTGATGGGCTCCTTCGACGGTTGGCCACATGTATACAGTGTGAGTTTGGTATGGGGTTAGAAAAAGTGGGGTTAAGGAGGGATATGATTAGAAAAAATGAGGTTAAAGAATAAGGGTAAGAAAAAGTAGAGAGGAATGGGATAAGTAAAATAATAGTAATCCCGTAATCATTACTTTAATGTTTTAGTAAAAAATGAAGATAAGGGGGGATAAAGCGGAGTTATCCCCCTTATCCCTCAACCAAACGAGAACGGAAGGTATTGTAACCTGCATATTCTGCGCCACAGATATAACATATATACGATCTTGATGTGCCCTTACACATTACTTTGCATTTGAAGGTATGAGATCAAGTTCTTGGTTGACAGAAATTGGTCCTTATCGCCCGAGTTCCCAATCGTAGGGTAAGGAATGCTGAAGAATAATCTACTAATTGTGGTTGTGGAATAACTTCATCAAGGTTTGCCAGTGTCACTGTCGCTAACATGCTGCAAAAATCATGATATCTGCATTCTTGATTGTAAATTGTTGACTTTTCCTCCCATGAGATGACGGCAGTAAGAAAGAGTGAAATTGTTGACTTCAGAGGATCGATCCTTCTCTCCAGGTGATCGATCCTCTTCAGGAGGTAGCAGCTCTATGGATATATAGGATCGATCTTCAATGGAATAGAAGATCGATCTTACTTTGTAAACAAAAGTGACAGAGAGCATATTTTGTAAAGATCGATCATTCTCTATAGTAGGATCGATCCTCTTCGGGATACTGGAATCCATCGACGCCCGAGCATACAAGGATCGATCATTCTCTTTCAATAGGATCGATCCTTTCCTATTGGATGGACAAATCCGATGGCTCAGATCTAATCCGAATTTGGGTTTATTGGAGGCTATAAATAGAGTGCTTTTAGGATTTCTTTTGTGTGGTTGAGAGTTTGAGAGGTGAGAAAGTAGGCAACCGTAGAGAGAGATCTATTTGTCTCTGCTAAGGATTTGGGCTTTGTAATCTCTCTCTCATAGTGAAAATTCCCTCTACTGCCCGTGGTTTTTTTTTCTTTCCAGTTGTTGCTGGTAGGTTTTTCCACAAAAATCCTTGTCTCCACTATTTTCTTTTCTTTGTGGTTTGGTTGTATCTCTTCCACTGCGACATCCCCGTCATTATCTGGTGCATCTCCGGCATCGTCGGGACCCCTCAGATTACCAACAAGTGGTATCAGAGCTGAGGTTCTGAGATTAGGAGGATTCAAATCCCTGATCAAGATTCTACGTCCCTAATCAAGATCTGAAGCATCTGGGTTGGATTCTGGCAGAAGCAAGATGGACGTCAATGTTGGACGAATGGTTTTACTCAATGGAAACAACTGGAACCTATGGAAGACAAAGATGGAGGTTCTTTTATTCTGCAGGGATCTCTACGAGCCTCTGCATGGAATAGAAAAGAAACCTAAAGAGATGGAGGAAGGAGAATGGAACAAGCTTGACAGGAAGGCCTTGACAACTATCCGACAGTGTTTGGAAGATTGCGTCTACCACCACGCGTCGACGACGACGACAGCGAAAGATCTTTGGGAGAAGCTTCACGAGCTTTACGAGAGAAAGTATGTTGGAAACAGAACTTTCGTGATCCGACGGCTCGTGAATCTGAAGTAACTGGATGGACAGTCGATATGCGAGCACCTGAATGAGTTCCAAAGCATCGTCAATCAACTTGCAACTATGAAAATGGTTTTGGATGACGACCTGAAGGCATCTCTCCTGCTTAGTTCTTTGCCAGATTCTTGGGAGAGTCTGGTAGTCTCACTCAGCAACTCAGCGCCTAACGGAGCAGTATCTCTGAGCCAAGTTACAGGTTGTTTGCTGAACGAAGAGACCAGACGGAAGGCCGCTGGAGCAAGCCAGATAGATTCAGAGTCTATGGTGGCAGTGAACCAAGGGAGAAGGAAAAGCGTCACTTGTTATTACTGTGGCAAAGTAGGCCATGTAAAGAAGCAGTGCAGGAATTATAAGAAGGACGTCAGAGATGGCAAGGTTGATGATGGTGAAGATGAGAGCACCGCGAACGTCACGCTAGACCCAGCTGTCTGGTGACGGGGGAGCTTCCGTGCTAGGAGTACGACGAGGTGTATCCCGTCGATCGAAGCGACCGAGGATATCTGAGTTACAAGCCCGGAATGTACTATGACTTGAAGGCAAGAAAGCAACCGAGAAGATCAAGACTTGACGACGACATCCAAGTTTTGGTGGACAGTTCTCGATGATGGTGATCTGAATCCGATGGGAGATCCGGAGTTCAACGACATATCCAAGGTTGATGGTGTCATCAAACCTCGACAACAACATAAAAGCGACTAGCTGGTAGCACTGGAGGTGGCATGACGACGGCGCAATTTCAAATTCGATGGTGTATCCGAGTTTGATGGAGTTTCCGAGCTTGATGGAGTATCCAAGTTTGATGGCGTATCCTCATGTGTCAGACGGGAGAGTTTGTTGACTTTTCCTCTCATGAGATGACGGCAGCAAGAAAAGGATCGATCATTTAGGGCCTAAATGATCGATCTTTCTTTGCATTATTCCAGACAGAGAGCACTTTATCAGAGGATCGATCCTTCTCTCCAGGTGATCGATCCTCTTCAGGAGGCAACAGCTCTACGGATATATAGGATCGATCTTCAATGGAATAGAAGATCGATCTTACTTTGTAAACAAAAGTGACAGAGAACACATTTTGTAAAGATCGATCCTTCTCTATAGTAGAATCGATCCTCTTCAGGATACTGGAATCCATCGACACTCGAGCATACAAGGATTGATCATTCTTTTTCAATAGGATCGATCCTTTCCTATTGGATGGACAAATCCGATGGCTCAGATCTAATCCGGATTTGGGTTTATTGGAGGCTATAAATAGAGTGCTTCTAGGATTTCTTTTGTGTGGTTGAAAGGAGTTTGAGAGGTGAGAAAGTAGGCAACCCTAGAGAGAGATCTCTTTGTCTCTGCTAGGGATTTGGGCTTTGTAATCTCTCTCTCATAGTGAAGATTTTCTCTGCTGCCCGTGGTTTTTTTCCCTTCCAGTTGTTGCTGATAGGTTTTTCCACGTAAATCCTTATCTCCATTATTTTCTTTTCTTTGTGGTTTGGTTGTATCTCTTCCGTTGTGACATCCTCGTCATTATCTGACGTATCTCTGGCATCGTCGAGACCCCTCAGATTCCCAACATAAATAACAAGCATAGATTTTCGAAACCATATGCCGCTGACTTCAAACCCAATACTCTTTATAAGTTTTTCTTTTTTTTTCACAATGCAATATATTACTTCCTCAGATCAACAGAAAGACAGCAAAGATGGCGGAGTTCAGCCTATTCGTCCAGAAGGTTCCGGGCTTTAGAAGACCTATTATTAGTGCTACAAAATACTGAAAGCTGCTTGCACTGGAATTCAAAGAATTCACGAGCAGGATTCAGCCACCTGGAATGAAGCCAAAGTACTCGTCTAAAGCCTCCTGCTTGCGACGATGTGCTTGCAAAAATGATTGCAAAATAGTCATGTGCTATGCTTGGATCGGGCATAGTTCTACTGGCAGTCTTCTCTTCCTACAAGAGAGCATGGCGTACATGGACCTCCAACCGCAAAGATGGAGTGTATAGGTTAATCAATTGGTTCATGGCGTTCTCTCTGGCCGAGCAGGCGGCAGACACTCCCTTCTCTTCCCTCCCGTTTCTCTTTGAAAACATTAGCTCTGTCCTCCTTTGATCCTATGAGCATTTGAGTCTTTGAATGGTTGTGTCGGAGAGATGCCCCTGCGTTTTTGAAGATTGTTTGAAGTTCTAGCAGCTAGGGATCCAACTGAGCTGAGCTTGACCGTGCCAGAAACCTGGTCCCGATCAAGTTTGGTCTGAAGTTAATTTCAAGCCTAACATTGATGATCGATCAAGCTCATCTTAATTAATTTTTAAATCGAGCTTGAATTTGTGCTCATTCGAAACCTGTAGCTCCGGTCAAGCTTGGCTTGAAAGAATTTTGCCCATATAATCTCATCAAAATTGGCTCGTTTATTATACTTGCAATCTCTTTTCCAACCAAGCATGAGTCATGAGGAGCTCAGCGATAAAAACTACCGATATAGCTTCAAAACGCACTTGAAATCAAGTTAGCTCAAGCTTGATTCAAAATCTTCAATTCAATCAAGCTTGAAGATTTTGGTTTGACTTGGTCAAAATTCACGCTCAATTTTGAACGATCGTTCAATTGAAACACGCCTGAAGTGAGACCCTACTCAAATTTGGGTAGAAATCAAAACAAGAATAAGAATTAGAGCTCACCTAGATGTATAAATGACATTAGATAAGTTACCTAACAATTGTTACATGTATATAAATGGTTTCGGGTCTTAACTAGCCAGCTAAATTAAGCCAAGCCCTGCTCAAGCTCCTCATTTAGGTTGGAGTCGAACTTAATAGAGCCTGATAGCTTGAGCTGCATGATTACTTTACCAGTCCTACTGGCAGCCAAGCTCCAATTGTTGGCAGACATATTGTACATCACTCTCTGAAGTCCATGCCATCTTCCATCTATTCAATGCAATAACAGAGTCTAGTTTTCCACTTACACGTTCTATGCCATATGTGTTTTTAACTGTGTTACTAGTCACTCTGATCATTTCTGAATAGTCGAGAAGTATGCGGCCAACAAGAAAAGATAATTCTTAGCTATGCAATAATGCCGACTGATCACAATAGGACTATATGCAACACCAAATCTCCAGCATCAACAAGATGTTTGTTGTACATTCGAAAACAACAGCTTGTGAGATTAACCTTTTCAAATGTTAAACTAGGAGAGCACATTGGATAATAACCCCATGTTGTAGATTTAGAATAAGTGGCTGAAAAAGTTACAGACGTCATAAGGTCACGCAAATAGATTACAGTGGCTGCAAAAGCTTTACTCAGCATCGCATGCATTGGTTAACACAACACCAAATTCATACCTTTTTGATCCTTAGCTAACTACAAGTTACCCACAATAGATTAATAGCAACCTCCGCTTAGCGCTTTAGATCGTCACAAAATCTTCCCCTAGGGTTGGAGAACACCGCAAGCTCAATGATAAATTCTCTTCATTGACAAGGAAAACATAGGTTCCTATTTGAACCGAATGCAAGCACGTTTTTATTATGAATCAAAGTCTTACCCAGACTTTGACTAGACCAATCAATAAAGCCAACAAACAAACAAACAGATAACAGCTCCGCTATCCTACCGCAGGATATAAGAGAAAAAGAGAAACTATATCATGTACCCTTTTGCAGGTTAGCTCTGTCGCATTATATTCTAAACTAACCATTTAACATGTAATATTGCCTAAATTTGCACTTATATACTTCCCACAAGAGAAATACATGAAGCAAATAGGGCAACAGGATAGATTAGAAACATCCTATTTTGGACCACAACACAATGTATGGAAGGATGGAAATAAGAAAACACTAAAGAGGAATCATCGGCATGTCAATTCTAGTTTATATGAATAAAAACCTAGCAGCCACCTATATAAGGCAATAAGCATCATTGAACAGCATGGATGGGCAAGACCAATTCATTGAGGATATTCAGCCTAAGTAAATATAAATGCATGTGTCAAAGATAGTTATCGTGTCTGTTTTTTTCCCGATTAGTTACGCATTTTACCCTGGCTTAGGGGGTGCAAATGCCCTGCATTTAAAAAATTTGATGGCTTGGGGATTGGTCCCCAAGACCAACCTCAGTACCACCACAGGGTCCTAACCACTAGAGCTATTCAAGGGTTGTAAGACAGTTATTTTGTCAATAAAAGATATCCAACAGAACATTGTTATACAAAATGTCAATCAAGGTCATTAAGTTTTATTAAGATATCTCAACCATCATTCTATCTGAAATACCAACTATAGCAAGCTTTAAAAAGTGTCCTCTTCCAATGCATGTTAACTTGGAGAACGATATGCTCCCACAAAGGCAAAAACATCTCTAAGAACAACATGACCTTAGCATTATAAGGATATTCAGCCGCTAAGAGGTTTCGTACTAAACAAACTCAGGTGCATGTGTGGTAAACAAAGCTATATCAGCAGCAGCATTTCAAAACAAAGCACATATTAACGTGTTTCACAATCTCAGACAGTCATTGCCGAAAGCATCTGCCAACCACCATCCTATCAAAAGGAACTGCTTTAGGCCATAAGTAATAGCTATAGAATGTCATGCAAATTATTTTCAAGAGTGGCGTCCAACGAAAGCATATTTAACTGACAATATCGAAAACAAAAAACACTGATGATTTCCAAACCAAGTAATAAACTACCACATGTAGCAGTACAAGATAGCATCCAAGAACCACCAACTTATTAGAGACGTTCGGACCACAATCCACGAAAATATTATCCTAGATACCAGGTAAAATTCAGCATTATTATCTCAAATAGTAAGCCCACCAGGAGGAACCAAAAAGGACGGTAAATATGATATCCCCACCAGACAACCAACCTGGACTCAGCTCTTGTCCAAAGGGAACCCTAAACCAGGTCTCAGTGAGAAGAGATCTTGAAGCTGAGGGACTTGTCCAGCCATGACTTCCAAACCCCTTTCTTGCTTAGCTGCTGCGACATCTTCGGCTTTTCCTCCACTGACGCGCTGTGCTTGCAAAGAAGGAAGTTTCTGCTGCCCTGCAATCCGATCGGCTCCATTGGGCTCAACGCTGCAAATCCATACACCCAAATCCACAAAAAATCAAATCAATAACTCCACATCTATGATTAATTATAGACACTAGAAACACAAATTAAATAGACATTAGGAGATTCCATCACCGCTGCCAAACCGCAGCCTCAAAATTCGATATCTTGATGGACTACTCGATAGTTGACAACAAACACGCAAATTAGATGAAAATAGAGGAGAGTTCGAACAATTACCATCAGGGCCAGAGTAGAGAATGAACTCGTGGAGATTCGAGCCGAGGACGGGGAGGCGGCCCTGGCGGGAATAGGAGCGGAGCGCAGTGGCAATGACGGAGCCGACGAGGTCTCCCTCGCTGACAACGAACCGGATGGGCCCGGCGCTCCCCAGCACATTCACCGTTATCAGCAGCCGGCCGCCCTGCGTCGCAGCGCCATGATTACCAACCTTCTTCGCCAACAGCCTCTGCATCGGCGGCTCCGGAGTCATCCCTCCGTCTCTTCTTCTCCTCCTCCTTTTACCTCAACTAATGGGCTTCCTTTCCAACCGATGGGCGTACAACCACCCAAACACGAACAGAAAAAAGATGGCGGGGCTCAGGGATCCAGGCCGAGGCAGCGGTAGTGCCAACCTTGCATGCAGGAAGCGAAGAACGGGGTGGCCGCCCTCTTCTGGGACGAAGACGGCGAGGAGGAGGAGGAGAATGCTTGGCGATAGTCCACCATTCACAACGGGTTCTTGCTTCGATGGGATTGCGATCGCAGGCTGGGAGGAGACCAGATGCTCCTGATCGGAGCTAGATAGAGGGATGATGATGATGATCTCGATAGAGATGAGGTCGGAGGAGTCCGCCGCCGCCGACGGTGTTCTAGGTTTGGGTGGGAGATGGAGATGGGGAAAGGAGGCAAGGAGACGAGATCTATAGAGCGGCTAGGAATAGGGGTAGGGTTGACGATAGCGTAGGATACGTAGGGCAACCGGAGAATTTAAACGGGTCGGATCTTTGCTCTAGCAGTGGGTCGGTTTCTACAGTATTAAGACCCGTTTGATTTTGGAAAATTGTTTTAAATAATATTATTTTAATAAAATATTATTAATATATACCTATGGAGAAAGTATTGACGTGGATATGTCTGCTTTGGCCACGTCAGCGTCACGCAGACGTGCCTTTCATTTTTTTAATCCTGTCAATAAAGTCGTAACTACAAGTTACATCTATATTATTAAAGACGTAACTTTGAGCTATGTCTGTAATAAAGACGTAACTTGAACATATGCCTTTCACCTTTTGACCATTCCCCACCGCAGGGAGGCTAAGGGCGAATATAAAAGTGGTTCTTATAAGACGTAGGTTGAAGTTACGTCCATATTAATAAAGACGTAACTTCAACTTACGTCTATAGTCATCATCTACCCCCGACCGCGAGCCCTCCTCCTTCCCCACCTGACCTCCCACTCGGGCCCTCCTCCTTCTCCTCAGACGGCAATCTCCGACGCATCTCCTCGGCGCGCGGCCTGCGAGTCTCCTCCTCCTTCCGCGTCCATCCACTCGTTCAAGATGAGTTATATCTTGAAACTTTTCATGTGATTTTCCGGCGATCTTCCGTCCAAATCCTCCAAGATCCTTTGGCCATTCTCCATGTTACTTTCCAATGAGTTTTTATCTTGAAATTTTAGTTGTATGCTTGTTGTGTTGAGATTTAGGGTTTATATAGTCAAATTAGGGTTTTTTTATAGGAATTGAAATGCCTATTTTTCATTAGAAAATTCTTTTTTTAATCATTCTGGTATGGTGATTTGGGTAGCGACATTATTGATAAATTTCGTAAATTTCTATTATTAATTCAATTAGATTATATGAAGCATGTTTTCCATAGGAATTTTTACTATTAACTTGTAATTTCTTTCTAATCGACTCATAATTGTCATCATATTTTGTGTTATTTATAGTGATGAATAGTGGCATTGTTCCACTATTGTGTCGGATGGACGAAAAGGTGAAGTTAAAGGGTAATGCAGGTGATATTGAGTACATAGATGGCCGAATTAAACCAAATAGGATAGGAAAAAAATGCAAGTTATGCGGATTTAAAGGCTTTAATGTTTGATTTAACCGGATATAATCCAAACTATTTCGACATTAGCATAAATTGTAGATATCCAATGGGAGAAAGCATGTATTGTGGTGTAGACATAAACGATGATAGTGATACTGGTGGCATTCTTAGCCTTTATCCAGTCATTCCAAGTATACAGTTGTTCTTGGTGAAAATTGGTGTCGAAGTCAACAATAACCCTCCAAATAACATGGCATTTGGTGAATCTACATGCCTACTACAACGAGAAGACGACTCAACGGATAACGTCTCTCTTGGGTCTTATGGCACTCCCATATTCGGACACCAGACATCACAGTAAGTAATTTATTGTCAAATATGTAATGCTACATCTTGGTTTGCCCCATGTTCATGAGTTTGCTTGTGTATGAACATGCAGGCCTTATCAGCAGGAGGATAGATGGTTGACTCTTGAATACACGGAAACTTGTGTGGTTGAATGTTTGTACACAGAGTGGCAAAAAAAAACAAAAGTGTTGCTCTCCTGCTGGTTCTCTACTAAGACGTAACTTAATCTTTAATGAAGACATAACTTAGAACCACATCTTAATAAGACTCACATTCTCTTCTCTGCACTTGGTCACGTGGCTCGGCATAATAGTCAAAGACGTAACTCAAAGTTATGTCTTCAACATGAACACGTAGCTTGGAGTTACATCTTCATTGGCAAAATTAAAAAAATGAAAGATCACGCCAATGTGACGCTGACATTGTCAAACGAGGCATATCTTCATCAATACTTTCTCCACATGTATATATTACTAATATTTTATGAAAATAATATTATTTAAAAAAAATTCCTTTGATTTTATGCTATTGGATTGGAGTTTCACATAGAAAAAGGATTCACAAAAACAAATTATTAAGTAGGAATGCTCGATTAGGAAAAATGATGCCGATCTTATGTGGCGCATTGAGAAGCAGCCACATGTACAGTAAGTTGGGCTAAGTTGCCATGTCATCCTAAATTTATTTTTTTCACCTTTTTTGTTCTTCCCCACCACTCTCTAATTTATGATCCAAACTCCCGCCAGGATGCTGATTTTGTTGGGGAAAATGAACATGATCTCCTTTACCATGGCGACATTGAGGAGCATCATATGACACTTTCTTTAAGGTAATATTCACCCTCCACTAGTTGTTTCCGGGTTGAAAATGAATCACTTCAGGATATAACTAGGGATGGCAATGGGCCGAGTTTGCCCCGTAACCCGCTTGAGCCGCCCCACTTGGGATGGGGAAAAGGGGCAATGATCGAGTTGGCGGGGTGGGTCGAATTCAACAGGGCGGGTTAATTGTGGGGATGGGGCGGGGATGAGTTTTGGTCAACCTGCCCCGCTTTCGATCCGGCCTGAATATAACTCTAAGTATTTTTACAGAAATATTATTTTTAGTGTCATATTAAAACATTTTTTTAAAATTATGTGGCGCTTGAAAGTTGAAACCGACATGCTTTTGGATAATTTGGTTGTGATCGGTTGCATTTTGATAATTTATAGTTGTTTTGTTCATTCATTTTCTAATCTTTTAGAGCTACTATAGTTTGCACTATTGTATTATTCTATATGATACTTGACAGATTTGTGGCTGAAATTGTCTCTGTTTTTAATTTTGTTAACTTAAATGAGAAAATCCCAGACGGGGCGGGGTAAAGGCGGGGCGAGGCAGGGACGGGGAAAATACAGATTGGCGGGGATGGGATGAACTTCTTGCCCCGCAACAGGGCACGGGACAGGGATGGGCAAGATAAATGTTTTTCGGGTGGGGATGGGGTGTGTGAAACCTGCCCCAACCAGCCCCATTGCCATTCCTAAATACAGCAAAGACATCCAAAATATGCTCACAACAAATATGAAGGTTTCCCTTCAGAATTTGTCGGATGAACTTGTATAGTAGGTTAAGGAAAAATAGATTAGAACGCCAATAGTTTGGATGGGATCTAGGATCTCATATTTATAAGAAACGAAAAGATCTATTTACGAACAGATACTAGATGCATTTTTTGAGAGAGCATCATTTTCTTTCATCTGAAAACTAGATCTCAACAGATACTAGACGCATTTGTCGAGAGAGCAAAAGATTGTGTTGCTCTCTAAAAGTCGCGACACTTCGAGCCGCCATTTGAATCATGACTGTTTGTTTGTGCGTATGTGATAAGTCACTAAATGTTCATGATTCAACCCCTTAACTTAGCTTTGTTATGCTTAGAGTAGTTGTATTTGATAGCTTGTTAGTTGATTTCAGGTTTAATCATGCTTTGAGAAGAAATGCAAGAAATTCGGTTAATATGCTGAAATACACTGCTCTGTCGACTGTTAGCATAATATTCACCAGAAATTATTCTTATTTTCAAATATTCTGAAATTTGGATAACATCTAATAGACATCAAGACGTACAACTTTCATGTTGGACACTTTCAGAGATTCCTGATGGATGGATAGCAGTTTTGAAGAAGATGAAGATATTTAGCTGCTGGAAGACTGGTCCGTCGACGCTCGGGAGAATATTCGGAAAATATTCTAGATAAGTCCAAATATTGCAAACTCTTCGAGAGAGGACAGAAGACTTCCAAATCTACATATTTCGTGTTGGACACATTTCCAAATTCCTGATGGGTTGAACCCAGTCGCGACCAGAAGAGGCAGTCAGAATTAAACTAGGAATTCCGAGTTGCACTAGAGGTCCAACTCAACTTAGCCATAACCCTAATTCCGGGATTAAGGGTTTTTATTATATAAAGGGGTTATTCCAGCAAAACTTATCATCTTTTTGTCAATCTTTGGAGGAGGAAGAAGAAGAAGGAGAGGATGTGGATGGTGACAGCTTCCTACTCCAACCCGATGGCTTTCATCCAAAAGATGAGTTGCTAATTCTTATACTTAGGATTATTCATGAAACCCTAATGTAGTTTTCTATCTTCTTTGGTTTGAATCTTGTAATCTTCTCAAGACATGATCTTATGAATATGATTTTTAATGTTAATAAAGTTGAGGGAACAGAGTTCCTTGACGTATTTTCAGTCCTACATGATTTCTGTGATTGATTGTAGAGATTCATAGGATGGTTTTCATGTGGTTTTTGGTTTACCTTTGAGATAGTCTATGCTACGTGAAGATAAGTCATGCTAAGGTCATTAGGAGTAGAATAATTTAATGTAATCATAGGACCAAAGATGATTTATGCTAAACAAAGATAGATTATGCCGTTGGAAACATAAACCTTATTTTAGGGATTCATGTAAGCTTAAGAAGCTGTGAATTCTTACGGCATGTTTGGTTCGCACAAGGAATGGGAGTGGGAATGGGAATGGGATTAGGAATGGATTATTACCAAGGTGATTTTGTGATATCATGATTGGGAATAGGAATGAAGCATTACCGTGTTTGGTATACAAATAAAAACCCGGGAATGGAATGGGAATGAAGTACAAATGACTAAAATACCCTCATTTTCTTTTCTTTCATTTGTTGTTTTTACGATGAGAGAAAATTGTAGATACAGGTGAATTAAGCTGGATAAATTATACAATACACATATCTTTAAATGTGTCACGTATTAATAAAGAAACAACGAAGGAAAGGTAGCAGCTAAATCTATATAGTAGCAGCTCTAATTACTATCTAAAAATATTTAAAACAAAATTGCCAACATAAGAAATCCATCTCTATTCATATAAAAACTCTGTTATGTCTAGCCCATTAATCAGTGAAATCAACAAACCCACAACCACTATTTAGATTTATAACAAAATGAACACCTCTGCACCTAAACCCAACCCCATTAAAAAAAAAGTATCAAGAGCAACACACATATTGCATGATCCAATATAAGCTACCCATCACCCACTGCTGTGGGAGTGGGGCCTTCATTTGTCGGGCAACCCATCCATGCTTGTCTTCCATCGCCACCATCCGTCCATTCAAAGTCAGAACTACAGCCGTCCCTTCCCCCTACCTTATTCATCAACTGCGGCGGAGCCCCTTTCGGCTCGCCGTCCGTCGAATCCCAACTACCTGTCTCTCGTAGCACTAACAGAGAAGAAGAAAGGTGCTCGTGGTGGTGGTGGTGGTGGTGGTGGACACCGGGAATGCCATAAGGGCTGCACGTACGTCGACGTAGGAAGGCGTTCAAGTGTGTGGATTTACAGTGAGCTCTTTTAGGGCGGCAATGGAGATGCGCTTCTCTGGGTCGGCGATGAGGAGGCGAGAGACAACACGCCGGGCGTCCGGCGAAAACCACGGCGGGATTTGGTACTCTGCTTTGAAGATCCGTGCGAGCCCCGTCGTATCCCCGCCGGCGGAGGCTGAAGAGCAGCGGGAGGAGAAGAGGGAAGAAGGGGTGCGCGTTCGAGGCGGCCGGAGGAGAGAACAGGGGAGGAGAAGAGGGAGGGAGGGAGAAGAAGAAGAGATGCGCGTACCATCGTCCTCGTCGAAGCCCGTCACTAGCCCCCGCAGCGGCGGAGATGCGCCGTCCCTCTCGGCGTCGGTCAGCCGGAGGCTGAAGAGCAGCGGCAGAGAGAAGAAGAAGAGAAACAGGGGAGGAGAAGAGGGACGCGGAAGAGAGAAGGGAGACGGGGAAGAAGAAGAGGGAAGAGGGAAGAGGACGGGTAAGAGAGAAGAGAAGAAGAAGAGGGAAGAGGGAAGAGGACGGGGAAGAGAGGAGAAGAAGAAGAGGGAAGAGACCCGACAAAGACCTGGTGAGGGTAATTTAGTAATTTAATTTTCTATTCCCTTCATTGTTGGGAACGGAATGAACCATTCCGGGGTATGAGATGGGAATGATCTATTTCCAAGTTGTCAGGAATGAAACATTCCATTCCTGACATTAAGTCCCAACCAAATATGGGAATGTGATTTGACTTGGGAATTGACCATTTCATTCCCAAGTTTTTTGCCCAACCAAACATGTCGTTAATGTTTAGAGAAGGGAACAAGAGGATAACTAGAGAAGATTGAAGGTGAAACTAGGGCGGATTGAGTAATACCTAAGTAACCTACCCATTGATTCAAATTGATCAACATTTTATTTCTTTTCTTTATTAGTTTAGATAACTCTATCCTATCTTTGATCCTTTTGCTTAGTTTTAGGGTTTTGAGAATTGATTTTGATTTCCAACGTTTTCTCTGTGGATCGATTCCGAACTTCACCGCTATATCTACCTAGTAGTTTAGTGATTGAATAAGGACATAAATTTAATATTTGATTGAGTTTGCAACGTTTTAACGACGACGTTTGTAAGCGATCACTATGCATCACATCAATGCTTCATCCGATTAAGTCACAGTTTGTTTACTAAGCATCGCTCCGCATCGTTCGTTCATCCCTATCCCAATCCCGATCTGGTAAGAATGTATGAGTTCACGTGTTACATGAACTCACATATTCTTCTTACTTTCTTTTGAGTATATCCTCTCCTTATACCCACTTTAATATTCAAAGCTATGCATGCATATCTACATATATATATATATATATATAAATATATATATATATATATATCTAACAATCCCCCACTTAGCTTAGAATATTAATATTCTAATAAGTATTCTATCATACACCAATAATACTATACATAGTAGAAGGTATCTTTCGACTTAAACCTCCTATTAGTAGGTATATCAAAGTTCTAATAGAACCAATGGTGGTCTAAGCTTAAACCCAGATCCTTTTATTTTAAAACCGGAAATGCCACCCACATAATATTATTTAATTCTATGAGAAATTCTCCAAATTCCTGTTAGCACTATTATGGCCATGTGCTATATCCTAGGTCCGTGAACATTTGCAAAAGTAAAACCATAACTTTTGCTAGAAGCAACACCCCTTCTTATATTCATATAGATGAAGTTACTTTCATGTCTCTATTGTCCAAGACAAATTTTATAAACTTCATTAAGAGTAAAATACTCATCCTTTCACAACATGTTATGTGAGGGCCCGTCCCTCTGACCTGCCTTGACCGCGTGGGTCGAGGGCCATTTTCCTATTGATTTATTTCCGCGTCGGGTACGATCGGGCGATCGTATGGCAATTTGGGCCCCAGGGGCATTTTGGTAAATATACCCTCTGGTGGTCGGTTTCACACCCGCATTGCACCCACGGCCTTGGATTGATGTATGTGTTTGATTAGAATCTCTAATGTGCGTCCGATCGGAAGATCAGTGTCGCGCCCCGACCCGCAGACGCCAAACCGGGCCGAGACACGAGGGGGAAAGACCTACAACTATTAGCTTCAACTGGCGGAAACAGTTGAAACTAATAGACAGCTGGCAGAAACAGCTGACAACAAGAACAAGGCAGAAGCAAACGTATTAACATCTATTACCATCTATTACAAGACAAATATAATAGAGTTAACAAGAGTTCTAGTACAACAGGTTTACAAGGGATCAACTAAAGTCCCCAAAAGCTACGACACCCACCAGGGTCTCCGCGAAGGCACAAACAAACCCATCCTGACCCTCAGACATGGCCAGGAGCCGGCGCGCTACCACGAGACGACCGACGGGGAAGCACCGGAGAGGAGCTGGGACCCGCACCTGCAAACAACACAGTCCAGGTAGGAATGAGCACCAGCTCAGCAGGGTCCTACTCTACCACTCTCGCAAAAAAGGCAACACCAAACGAACCAACTCTGAAGCCAAGTACTGAGGCTTGCCAAGGATCCTATAAATCCCGTCAATAACCCGAAGGGCTCCTGTCCCAAGTACGCCCCTCTGACAACCACTGCTCAGGGATGGGCAACTCCGACAATCCCTGACACATGGTGGACATGGCGCTACTAGTAAGACACCCTTCTCCAAGCGGGATCTCCACACTTGGCGGAACAACCGTGGTTAAGACTACCATCTCTCAGTACTCCAAGCAGCAGAGCCAACACGACCCCCAACAACCGACCAACAACTAAGTCTAGCCAAGGAGTCCATTGATCCCATCGATGGTTCTCCCCCCCATCCAGGGTTCCTGTCCAACATACGTCCCTCCGACAGCCACTGCTCGAGGACTGGGCTACCTCCGACGGTCCCTGACACAGGGTGGGCAAGTCGATACCTGTAGGACACCCTTACCCTTGCTGGACACCAACAAGGGGACACGAGTCGGGGTAACGGCATCCACCACTTAGCCTTTGATCACCGAAGTTCACGGGTCGACCCCACCCAGTGTAACCTAGCATGTCTAATGCACAGGAAGCAGGGCAGGATATGAATAAGGAAAACAGTAACAAACAACACAGCAGGGGCACACCTTCGGCCCATTTAAACTAACCACTCCCGAGGGTCATGACTCCTTCGGTTCACCACAAAGCAGTAAAGGGCATACCGTCAGCCCATTTATCCTACATATCCCGAGAGGCATCATCCTCTCGGTTCAACCACATAGCAGTAAATATTCAAGCATGGTGAGCAACATGATAAGCCCCAAGGGCAGAACCGTCAAAACCACCTACATGCGAAGCCCCACGGGCAAAACCGCATTTAAACAAGTAAAATTCTTCCCTGCATCGAAGGAGATCGATCCTATGCAGCAATGGGATCGATCTTCCTCGAGGCTAGCAGTACCTGTCCTGGTCACCCAAACGGGATTGATCCCCACCCATATGGGGATCGATCTCGTATGTGACGTAAGGGACACCTCAGCTGACCGCCAAGAGATCGATCTCCCAACCCCAGGGAGATCGATCCCGCTCGGGCGGGGCGTGCCACCCCCAAAGAGATCGATCCCAAGCTATATGGGATCGATCCCAATGGGTGCACCGGCGGCCGATCGGCGAAGAATACCGCCGGAACCGCAACCATTCCTCATCAAACTTGATGGACTGGTAGATCTAAGAACCACGAAGCTACTCATGGCTTCAAAACCGGAAAACATCAACTATGCAAGGAGATCTATTGAAATCAAAACTGGATTTCAAAATCCTTAAAACAAGCCGGCGTCTTTGAGTGGGATCCCTACCTCCACAGAGCTGCTTCGATCCACGAAGCCTAGCCTAGGATCTTCCTCACGCCGTCACGGTTCCAACGAGCCTTCAAGCTCCAAGAACGATGGCCGGAGGAGGGAGAACGGAGGAGGAAAGGGGGCTGCCGGAACAGGGGAAGAAAACAGAGCCGGGAGGAAGAAGAGGGAAGAAGAGAAAGAAAGGGAGGAGGAGGGGAAGGGGATAAGGCCGGGGAAAGCCGGCGAAAGCGGGGGAAAGGCGAAGGAGGGGAGCAAAAGTCTCCCCTCCCCTGACAGGGGAAGCGACGGCCATTGCCGTGGCCGTCCTTCGAACTCCACCGCCAACGACTTCCAGGGCAAGTGAGATCGATCTCCATTGCATGCGGGATCGATCCCTAGCAAACGGGATTGATCCCCCTTGACAAAGGGATCGATCTCCTATGCCCAGAAAGGCAAACTTGGGCTGAGATACAAGCCCAAGCCCAGATCTTTCGATCTCGGGTCCACCTAACCTTTCTAAACAAACACAAGCACCAAACAGGGTCTGTGTGTGCACACCCAGTGTGAAACGACTGCTAAGGCACAATTTCCCATATTGCCCTTGTGGTCAACCACAAGTCAAGGGAAAAAGAGGGGCGGGTCCTCACATTCTAAAACCCTTAAAAGAAATCTCGTCCTCAAGATTCGATCAAGGTAGGGGTCGGAAACGAAAACAACGCCTAACAGGATACTACAAAGCGGTTAAAGTTACCTCTGGAGGTGGGTGGTGCTACGGTCAGTGGAAGCGGGTGCTGAGACAGGTAGTCCTGATAGGACGGCTGCACCTCGTCTGTGTAGGGGTGGTCAGGTAGGGCGAACACATGTCCCCCACCATCCGCTCTGGCTCTGCCTCCGCTGCGGCCTTGCCCGGCTCCACCTCTCTGCCCACGCCCAGCCCAGGCCTCTCCGCCTCGACCTCCCGACGGTGCCGCACCCTGCGAGCTCCGCCGCGGACAGTCCCTGCGGAAGTGCCCCGGCTGCTAGCAGTGGAAACACAGCGCTGGCCCACGCTCGGACTGCTGTCCTCGGCCTCCCCTGGCAACGAGGCTCCACCGCCAATGCAGCACCCAGAACCGCGGAGTAGGTGGTCGCCTGGCGCGCGGCGATCAACCTCCTGAGCTCTTCCCGGAGCCCCCTCTCAAAGTGCAGGGCTCGGGCGGTGGGGTCGGCTGCCATTGGTCCAGTGTACCGGACCAGGTGTGTGAAGGTGGTGGCATACTGCTGCACCGTAAGAGAACCCTGAGTGAGACTGAGGTACTCCTCAGCCAATGCCACCCGCGTACTGTAGGGGAAGAACGCGTCAAGGAAAGCTGCACGAAAGCCCTCCCAGGACAACTGCTCTCCTCCTGCTCTGGTGACCTGAACGATGCGCCACCAGTCCCGGGCATCTCCCACAAGCTGGAGTGCCGCGAGTCTGACCCGGAGGGGGTCGCTCTCGTCAAACAAGAGGTCGAGCAAACTGGTGACCCCGCCGAGCCACTCCTCTGCCGCTGACGGATCCCTGCTTCCGCCGTTGAACCTCGGCGGGTCCAACCGGCGGAACTCGAGGACCTTAGACGATAAGGAGCGCCTGGCGACGGGCGGGGGGACCTCCCTACGGCGGAGGGGAACCTCTACATCGCCGCCCACCGCAGAGTTTGTCTCTGTCGCTGGTACGTAGGGCTGGTGCTGACGCTCCTCAGCCTCGGAAGTCTGCCGGACATCCCTCGCCTCAGGAGGATCGCCACGGCCCAACCCGCGAGGACTGCCAGACTGCCCTGCCATCTGTACCAACAACAGAAACACGAGTTCCACTCGTCAAAGACGAAAACAGACTGCACTCAGCAAAGAGATACAAACACACTCAGCGGAAAAGAAGGCAAGCAAACAGGGATGTTCTAACCCTAGAACTACCCCAACCCATGCATGTCTCCGCAGAGACCCGATCCAGTTCCATGGGGTCTACAACCTATGCTCTGATACCAAGCTGTCGCGCCCCGACCCGCAGACGCCAAACCGGGCCGGGACACGAGGGGGAAAGACCTACAACTACTAGCTTCAACTGGCGGAAACAGTTGAAACTAATAGACAGCTGGCGGAAACAGCTGACAACAAGAACAAGGCGGAAGCAAACGTAACAACATCTATTAACATCTATTACAAGACAAATATAATAGAGTTACCAAGAGTTCTAGTACAACAGGTTTACAAGGGATCAACTACAGTCCCCAAAAAGCTATGACACCCACCGGGGTCTCCGCGAAGGCACAAACAAACCCATCCTGACCCTCAGACATGGCTAGGAGCCGGCGCGCTACCACGAGACGACCGACGGGGAAGCACCGGAGAGGAGCTGGGACCCGCACCTGCAAACAACACAGTCCAGGTAGGAATGAGCAACAGCTCAGCAGGGTCCTACATTACCACTCTCGCAAAGAAGGCAACACCAAACGAACCAACTCTGAAGCCAAGTACTGAGGCTTGCCAAGGATCCCATAAATCCCGTCAATAACCCGAAGGGCTCCTGTCCCAAGTACGCCCTCCGACAACCACTGCTCAGGGATGGGCAACTCCGACAATCCCTGACACAGGGTGGACATGGCGCTACTAGTAGGACACCCTTCTCCAAGCGGGATCTCCACACTAGGAGGAACGACCGTGGTTAAGACTACCATCTCTCAGTACTCCAAGCAGCAGAGCCAACACGACCCCCAACTCCCGACCAACAACTAAGTCTAGCTAAGGAGTCCATCGATCCCATCGATGGTTCTCCCCCTCCAGGGTTTCTGTCCAACATACGTCCCTCCGACAGCCACTGCTCGAGGACTGGGCTACCTCTGACGGTCCCTGACACAGGGTGGGCAAGACGATACCTGTAGGACACCCTTACCCTTGCTGGACACCAACAAGGGGACACGAGTCGGGGTAACGACATCCACCACTTAGCCTTTGATCACCGAAGTTCACGGGTCGACCCCACCCAGTGTAACCTAGCATGTCTAATGCACAGGAAGCAGGGCAGGATATGAATAAGGAAAACAGTAACAAACAACACAGCAGGGGCACACCTTCGGCCCATTTAAACTAACCACTCCCGAGGGTCATGACTCCTTCGTTTCACCACAAAGTAGTAAAGGGCATACCGTCAGCCCATTTATCCCATATATCCTAAGAGGCATCATCCTCTCGTTTCAACCACAAAGCAGTAAATATTCAAGCATGGTGAGCAACATGATAAGCCCCAAGGGCAGAACCGTCAAAACCACCTACATGCGAAGCCCCGCGGGCAAAACCGTATTTAAACAAGTAAAAGTCTTCCCTGCGTCGAAGGAGATTGATCCCATGCAGCAATGGGATCGATCTTCCTCGAGGCTAGCAGTACCCGTCCTGGTCACCCAAACGGGATCGATCCCCACCCATATAGGGATCGATATCGTATGTGACTGATGTCGCTCAAATGTGTCACGCACAGCGGTCGCGGTGCAGTACAGCATAAGAGAGGTCAAATCCCACAGAGAGACAAGCAGGAAAGATCCAGAAACACAGATAACAATGAATTGAAAACAATCAAGAGCGATGAAAGTTAAGAAAATAGATCGAAGATGTAATGGTAAGATAAAGTTAACGAAAGAAATCAAGATTTGAATGAGGCTAGGCTTTAGGAATCACTTCACTCGGATTTAGGTTCTTCTCTTCTCAATGGTTCATATGATACACAGTTAAGGGATTCACATCCCAATCGCCTTAACCGGAAGATATGGAATTATGAATCTGATAAAATATAAATGTCTCTTTCTATGATTGATTCCTCCTTTTTATAGTTCTAACTTCATCCAGCCAAACCTAAGAATACACGATACCGGCTGTCACTACAGGCAACGCGCAGCAAAAGTTCATCGGGACAAAGCCCTAACTCTAACCGGATCCCTAAGAATACACAATACCAACTCTCACAATCGGCAATGCATAGCAAAGATCTCTCGGTATAGAGCCCCAACCTTATCTAACCAGATCCCTAAGAATATACAATACCAGCTGTCACTACGGGCAATGTATAGCAAAGGTCTCACGAGACTCGGTAGGAGAATTAAAGGAGATAACTATGGGATCACAATATCATAAAAGAAGCATGACTGGATTTATAATAATGTTTAACCACAAAGCAATCTGTGAAGATCCAATACATAAGAAGAGTTTAACAATAAAGATTAAAAACATGAACCATCGTTGGAGAAGAAACCCTAATCCTCGCTAGATCATCCGTCCGCCATGCCCGTGGATTACTCGGCCATAGATGGAGATGTATCCTTCTTTTTTCTCTTGAAAAACTCCTGAAAAGAGCCTCCAAAAACGTCCAAGAAGTCCCCTTTGATTAGCCCTAAGTTTCCTATTTATAGGGTCCAAGAATTAGTAAACTCGGATTAATCAAAACCGTTGATTTTCGTCACTGGGCAAGTCCGATCGATCCTTCTCGGGATGTTGGATCGATCGGTCTCTTGAGATCTCCAATCTTCTAGCTTCGCCCGTGTCCGATCGATGGACGGATCGATCGAACTCTGCTCCTTTAAAAAGCATACGTTCTGTCACCCTTTAATTCCCAAGTCCGATCGATCGGATTATGTATGTTGGATCGATTGGTTGAGTAAAAATCCGCTGTTTTTGACTTTTTCCGAGTCCGATCGATCAGACCATTGGTGTCGGATCGATCGGACCCTATGGGAGCGAAGGAGGGATCGATCGGATCATAAAAATCCACATTCTCTGGGTATTTTTGAGTCCGATAGATCCAACTCTAGGAGTTGGATCGATCGGGCTCAGTAGGAGTGATGGTTCGATCGATCGAACCATATTCAGCCAAAAACTACATGTTCTGTCACGGTTTTGCCAGGTCCGATCGATCGGACCTTCGCTCGGACTTCCAGCTTATTTTCCTTTCTGCCATTCAGACTGCGCATTGATACTGAAATTGCCGTAACTTCTTCTAGGAAACTCGGAATCACGAACCGTAAAATTCCCCAGAATCTAGACTTCAAGAGATTTCCAACCATATATGGCACATCATCTGATTCTTCATGAGCAGGTACAGATTAATTGTTGAAGTTGATCCATATACTCTTTTCAGCTTCTTTTAGCTCCAATTTCCTGCATTTTCCAAACAACCATGTGAAGCAACATATAGATATAAAAATAGTAATAAAGATGCTGATTAAGGATAATAATCTAGCAATTGAGATGGTTTTAAGGTTGTTCAGAGTGCACTTTCATGCACTCATCACACCCCCCAACCAGCTTATTGCTAGTCTCTAGCAATTCAAAGCGCATAGAATATAATTAAGCACACTAACGGTTCAAGGATGTAGACAAGCATGATAAAAATTCTACCTTATCAAGTCAATAGTGTTTCATACAGTACAGAGCATGAAAACTTCTTATACTCATACACATACTACCAACATATGAAATCAACTTCTACACATCAAAACATGCTAATCACCATCCAGAAGAACACATGTGAGATGACAAATAAATGTTACGTGCAGAAGCAACTTCTACCCACCATTAGTCCAAACACACTACTATCATCATGACCAATCATCCAACCCTCGCACTTTAAGTACAGCATGCTCTTTCTCTATTTTTTTCTTTTCAACTATCAGACATTTTGCCTTTTTACGCGAGCACTCTCCGCTTCTTGAGGCGCAGAGACCCGGTTACTTAGCAAAACACTTAGTAGTTTTTTTTTTTTTCGCTATAAGTGGTTCTACCTTTTTATGCGAGCTCCCCGCTTCCTGAGGCAAGAACACCCGGTTACTCAGTAGATCACTTAATAGTTGTTTAGGCACAGCTTTATCAAGCTCGAGAACTTTTTCTGTTTTTTTTCTGCATGCAATACTCAACACTAGCTAATGTTGAAATCATGGTCTCGATGGACAATAGCATGCTCATTTCTCTAGTGAGTATAATTACCACTGCACATAAAGTGTTCGTGTGTGGATCACATGATGTTATACGTTCAGGTTATCACGCATGCAATCAATGTATTGGTCAATCCATATGAAAGCAACATATAGAATAAGCATAAAAATTTCAGCTCATGTACAATTTCTAATATCATATTCAATTCAACACTATTAAGCTCAATAAGGTAGCATGCATAAGGTCATGCATGCCTACACCCCCCAACCTGAAATTCACATTGTCCTCAATGTGTGCTAATCGTGTAAATAAGCAGAAGGGTATTGGCTGAATTTTCATATATGACAGAAATAAAAATAGGAAATCGAAATAAGAGCGAGGCCACCTGACAGATTAAGCAAATATCTCCTCAAGGCTCCTCATGGTGGCCGAAATCTTCATCTCAATGATGGCTGGCCAAAATCTCCAACGGAAGGCAGGGACTGCTCGAGCACCTAAAAAAAAAAAGCAAAACAACCGAAAACAAAAGCAAACATGCAAGCACACAATATAAAAATAACTCAAGCATTCTCAAGCATACAAGAAAGCAAATCGAGCAAGCTAAACTACTGTATACAAAACAAGGATTTTTAACCGCGCCCTTGGCGGCCGTGCCCTAGCACGATGATATGCAAAATCAGTAAGTGCCATGGCCTGGAAGGTTAGCGATAGTAATATCACCAAGAGTAGTTTACCATGTGAATCCAAGTGACATATGACAAGTAGGAGAGCTAACTTTTGCATTCCAACTCCAATAAACAAGATATTTGGATCTCTCAAATCGAAATGTGTGTCATCATTATGCTCAAGTGTCAGTGACTTATCCAATGACCTATCAATAATGTCATCATGCTCGTGGTCAAGGATGGTAAGATCACAAAATCTGAAATAAATCTGTCGAAGTTTAAAAATATCTATCAAGGTCATGTTCTTCCTGACTATCCAAGGAGATGAAATAAACACTGGAAATATACCTTGCGGCTTAGAAGCATTGACTTGAAGTTCAGCCGATGGAGGTTCAACAAATACCTGGTCGTGGTGGTCTTGGAAATCTTCCAGATCTTCCTCATTGCTGGCCGGCCCGTACTGGAGTACTTCGTCTTCTTCCATATGATGTGTCCATCCGAGTTCGTGCACGCTAAAAGATGTGATTACCTCGTATAGTTGGCGTGCTTTTTTCTCGTCCTTCATAAGTAACTGCAGAAGGAAAGAGTCAAAATTAGGCTTTGTTTTAGCCTCCTTAAGTAAGTCCGAAATCTCTGTCATAGAAAGCTGAGCAGAAACATGTGCATCTTCAGCATCAGAAGCATGAACATGTGCATTACTAACATTGGAATCATGAGTATACGCATAGTGAATGTTAGTATCATGAACATGCGTATGAGCGCTAAAATCATGTACATATGCATCACACATACTAGAATCAATAGCTTGTGCATCAATAGGACTAGAATTTTGAACATGCACACTAGCACTACCGTCATGAGCATATGCATCATCAACATGAACATCTTCAGCATGTGCACCATAAGCATTAAAATCATGGATGTATGCATCAGAAGCACTAAAGTCATTGACACATGTATCATACGTGTTAGGCTCATCAACATGCACATCATGGGGAGTAGCAACATAAGTATCATGCACATAATCATCATAAGCACTAGGATAAGAGTAGAAAGGCTCATTGTGTTGCAGATAGCTGTTGGACGTTGAGGCGACAATGGGATGCTTGTAGAATTTGGCAGTGATATGGCCATGATAATCATCCCAACGCTCCGGAACTGTCTGTGTACGAGTCATCTCAACAAGCTCATCCAAGTGCTTCATAGCTTCATCAGGATCAATCTGCAAAAACTCACCCTTGCATCTTGTTTCAAGAACTTGACGTTCATGCTTAGTTAATCCATAATAAAAATAGCTAACTAAACGCAAATTAGGATAACCATGTTGAGGGCATGAAGCTATTAAACTGGTAAATCGCTGCCATGCATCACATAATGACTCATTATCCTTTTGTGCAAAGGATGAAATTTTTGTTTTCAATGCATTACTCATATAAGTAGAACGATACTCATTGACAGAAACATGACTCGCTCTATTCTCCTCTCTCAATTCGTATATGCTTTTCTTACGAACTATTGTTTGAGACATTTCATCTCTCGACTTCATAGAACATGATCTCAAATAGTATTGATATAATCCATTTTCCATCTTTTCTTATTTTTCAATTTTTTTTTTGGTCAGTTTTTTTTTAGCAAATAAAAATAAAACGAAAAATCAAAATAAAACTAAAAAAGAAAATAAAGAAAACTAAGGAAAAAGAAATAAAAATCCAAACAAAAAGGGACAAAGTTACCGCCTTCGATGTCTTCAATCATCATGATCTATTGATTCTGGCGCTTTTCTGAACCGTCTCCCCGGCAACGGCGCCAATTTTTGATGTCGCTCAAATGTGTCACGCACAGCGGTCGCGGTGCAGTACAGCATAAGAGAGGTCGAATCCCACAGAGAGACAAGCAGGAAAGATCCAGAAACACAGATAACAATGAATTGAAAACAATCAAGAGCGATGAAAGTTAAGAAAATAGATCGAAGATGTAATGGTAAGATAAAGTTAACGAAAGAAATCAAGATTTGAATGAGGCTAGGCTTTAGGAATCACTTCACTCGGATTTAGGTTCTTCTCTTCTCAATGGTTCATATGATACACAGTTAAGGGATTCACATCCCAATCGCCTTAACCGGAAGATATAGAATTATGAATCTGATAAAATATAAATGTCTCTTTCTATGATTGATTCCTCCTTTTTATAGTTCTAACTTCATCCAGCCAAACCTAAGAATACACGATACCGGCTGTCACTACAGGCAACGCGCAGCAAAAGTTCATCGGGACAAAGCCCTAACTCTAACCGGATCCCTAAGAATACACAATACCAACTCTCACAATCGGCAATGCATAGCAAAGATCTCTCGGTATAGAGCCCCAACCTTATCTAACCAGATCCCTAAGAATATACAATACTAGCTGTCACTACGGGCAATGTATAGCAAAGGTCTCACGAGACTCGGTAGGAGAATTGAAGGAGATAACTATGGGATCACAATATCATAAAAGAAGCATGACTGGATTTATAATAATGTTTAACCACAAAGCAATATGTGAAGATCCAATACATAAGAAGAGTTTAACAATAAAGATTAAAAACATGAACCATCGTTGGAGAAGAAACCCTAATCCTCGCTAGATCATCCGTCCGCCATGCCCGTGGATTACTCGGCCATAGATGGAGATGTCTCCATCTTTTTTCTCTTGAAAAACTCCTGAAAAGAGCCTCCAAAAACGTCCAAGAAGTCCCCTTTGATTAGCCCTAAGTTTCCTATTTATAGGGTCCAAGAATTAGTAAACTCGGATTAATCAAAACCGTTGATTTTCGTCACTGGGCAAGTCCGATCGATCCTTCTCGGGATGTTGGATCGATCGGTCTCTTGAGATCTCCAATCTTCTAGCTTCGCCCGTGTCCGATCGATGGACGGATCGATCGAACTCTGCTCCTTTAAAAAGCATACGTTCTGTCACCCTTTAATTCCCAAGTCCGATCGATCGGATTATGTATGTTGGATCGATTGGTTGAGTAAAAATCCGCTGTTTTTGACTTTTTCCGAGTCCGATCGATCGGACCATTGGTGTCGGATCGATCGGACCCTATGGGAGCGAAGGAGGGATCGATCGGATCATAAAAATCCACATTCTCTGGGTATTTTTGAGTCCGATAGATCCAACTCTAGGAGTCGGATCGATCGGGCTCAGTAGGAGTGATGGTTCGATCGATCGAACCATATTCAACCAAAAACTACATGTTCTGTCACGGTTTTGCCAGGTCCGATCGATCGGACCTTCGCTCGGACTTCCAGCTTATTTTCCTTTCTGCCATTCAGACTGTGCATTGATACTGAAATTGCCGTAACTTCTTCTAGGAAACTCGGAATCACGAACCGTAAAATTCTCCAGAATCTAGACTTCAAGAGCTTTCCAACCATATATGGCACATCATCTGATTCTTCACGAGCAGGTACAGATTAATTGTTGAAGTTGATCCATATACTCTTTTCAGCTTCTTTTAGCTCCAATTTCCTGCATTTTCCAAACAACCATGTGAAGCATCATATAGATATAAAAATAGTAATAAAGATGATGATTAAGGATAATAATCTAGCAATTGAGATGGTTTTAAGGTTGTTCAGAGTGCACTTTCATGCACTCATCAGTGACGTAAGGGACACCTCAGCTGACCGCCAAGTGATTGATCTCCCAACCCCAGGGAGATCGATCCCGCTCGGGCGGGGCGTGCCACCCCCAAAGAGATCGATCCCAAGCCATATGGGATCGATCCCAATGGGTGCACCGGCGGCCGGTCGGCGAAGAATACCGCCGAAAACCACAACCATTCCTCATCAAACTTGATGGACTGGTAGATCTATGAACCACGAAGCTACTCATGGCTTCAAAACCGAAAAACATCAACTATGCAAGGAGATCTATTGAAATCAAAACCGGATTTCAAAATCCTTAAAACAAGCCGGAGTCTTTGAGTGGGATCCCTACCTCCAAAGAGCTTCTTCGATCCACGAAGCCTAGCCTAGGATCTTCCTCACGCCGTCACGGTTCCAACGAGCCTTCAAGCTCCGAGAACGGTGGCCGGAGGAGGGAGAACGGAGGAGGAAAGGGGGCTGTCGGAACAGGGGAAGAAAATAGAGCCGGGAGGAAGAAGAGGGAAGAAGAGAAAGAAAGGGAGGAGGAGGGGAAGGGGATAAGGCCGGGGAAAGCTGGCGAAGGCGAGGGAAAGGCGAAGGAGGGGAGCAAAAGTCTCCCCTCCCCTGACAGGGGAGCCGACGACCATCGCCGTGGCCATCCTTCGAACTCCACCGCCAACGACTTCCAGGGCAAGTGAGATCGATCTCCATTGCATGCGGGATCGATCCCAAGCAAACGGGATCGATCCCCCTTGACAAAGGGATTGATCTCCTATGCCCAGAAAGGCAAACTTGGGCTGAGACACAAGCCCAAGCCCAGATCTTCCAATCTCAGGTCCACCTAACCTTTCTAAACAAACACAAGCACCAAACAAGGTCTGTGTGTGCACACCCAGTGTGAAACGACCGCCAAGGCGCAATTTTCCAAATTGCCCTTGTGGTCAACCACAAGCCAAGGGAAAAAGAGGGGCGGGTCCTCACAATCAGAGCTCGATGGGGAAAGATCGAATCGGACGGTCGAGAACGATCTGGATCTCTATATAAGGCCTGTCCCTTTCTCTCTCATTCTTTCTCTTCTCTCCTGTCGTTTTCTCTCTCTCTCTCCTACGGTTGTGCTAGGGCTTTAGAGCGTGGCTTTCGTGGCGCGGATCTTGGCGGTTCGATTGGTTGGACGTGTGGAGGAGCTACCTTACTTGCTCAAGTAGGTGTTTCTACTTCGATCTCGTCATCGGGTTCTCCTAGGATAGATTTAATGCCTTTTCACTGTAGGAATACTTGTTAGAATGTTATGTAGTTCATTGCACATGTGTTGTGGATGGTTTGAAGTATTCCTACCTTACGATTTCCGTATTTTAACGGCTGGTTTCCGTATTATCGCCGTTTTGTCGGTTTTCGCCTGTTTTGACCTAGATAGGAGATTTAACCATCAAAAATGTAATTTCTTAATACCATTGAATTCCCCATCGTTATTTACGTTTGCTTGCAAAATCTCATTGATCTCCAACAAGTTTTGATGTTTGAAATCCAAGGAATTGGATTTCCAGCACTGTTCTAATGAACAGTGTAATAGGCTCCACGGTCGATCGGTGGATCGACCGTCAAGCGTTGATACGCTCTTTCTGGGCCCGACGGTCGACCGTCGGATCGATCGTCAGGCTCTGTGTGGTTTTTAGTCTCCCAGGGTCGATGCATGGATCGACCGCGGGATCTTCTCTTTTTCCGATTTGCCTCACGGTCGACCGTCGGATCGACCGTCAGGCTCTGTTTGGTTTTGGGCTTCCCAGGGTCGATCTCCGGATCGACCGTCGCCCAAATGGTTTTCCTCGTTTTGGTCTCACGGTCGACCGTGGCATCGACCGTGACATCAACAGTGGCCTCACGGTCGACCGTCGCATCGACCGTGGGCCCTTGAGCAGTGTTTTCTGACTTTTCTTGAATGGCTTTCATTTGAGATTGATATCTAAACATGTTGGGAGGTTTGCATGTTGTTTTCATGAAGTTTTCAAGGGATTTCCATTGAGATTAAGGATTGAATCGCATGTATATCCCTTTTGAGTAAATTGATGGTTTGACTTGCATTTAAATACATGTTTGGTTGGTAATTAAATGCTTAATTGATTGCTTAGCCATTAGCTAACTATGAGTGCTAGCTAATGTGGAATTGTGGAACCTTAGCCTCTTGTCGGCGAGTGCCGAGGGCTATTGAATATTTGTTGAACCTATAATTGATGTGTGGTATTTAGAGACATCTAGGGTAGATGTTTGAATAGGTTCATGCATTGTATGCATTAGAGGCATATGAGGTTAGGCGGGCGATGGGTTTGGTCGCCGATCCGAGGCTCTCGGGTAGCTCGGATCTAGCCTTAGGACCGAGGCTGGGTAATCAGGATTAGGGTGATTGTTTAATGGAATCTCTTGTTATTGAGGATTTGCGATAGTTGACTCTGATCAATGTTTCGAGGTTTAGAGGTCATGTTGTCTTCCCAAGGCTAAGTCTTAGGAATGGTTGTCGATGTCCCTGACATGGTCCCCAGGCAGTGGTTTCCTGTTGGGTAACGGTGTTCCTACTGGTTCTTGTTCTTTTCCTCCCAGCGTGTTAGTTGATGTTCCCAGCGTGGTCGGTTGAGAAGAGTAGGATCTCTTGGGGAATCGACATGGGTTGTGGAATCCCGTGACATTCCTTAGGCTTGAGCGGGGAGAAAACACTGTTGTTGTTTTCCTCCTTTCTGTGTGTCGTAGAGTAGAACCCTACTGAGCTTATTGCTCACTCCTACCCGGGCTGCGTTTGTAGGTGCAGGCGACAGTTTTTCTTCTGTGGAGCATGCGGGATCGGCCTTTGGTGGCGCGAGTACGTCCAGAGGTGCTTGAGGTTGCTGGAGGATCGACTGTTGTACTTTTTGATAGTTTGTATATTATAAACATATTCGAGGGCTTTTGGGATTATTGTATAATATCTTTCCTTTGGAGAAGTTTGATAAAGCATTTTGTATCAGTACAACTTGATGTATATATATGAATTGGATTACTGTCTCACCTTTGGAATATAAATTGTTTAAATTATCTGTCTTTTCCGCTTTTATCGTGCCAGTTGCAGATGAATAGTAATAGGAACCCTCACGCCCCGTCCTGGATGGGTTTTCTGGGTCAGGGTGTGACAACTTGGTATCAGAGCAGGTTGTAGGTCCTAGGGATAGGATTAGGCTTGCGGTTAAGGTTTTGAGCGCGGATTGGGATAGTTCTAGGAGTAGAGCATCCATGTGTGCTTGTTCGTGCTCATGTGTGTTATGCTTTTGCTTTATTGATTGCTGTTGTGTTTTGATTTCTTACGGGTGGACACTTGTCGTCTCTGGTAAACGTGCAGATGACAGGGAGTCGGGCTAGCTGTCCAGTCTTGAGTCGTGGTAGTGCGCGCGAGGAGCGCGCCGCCCGACGAGCCTTAGGGGCCAACACAGCCTTGCCCCGGGGATCTGCACCAGAGCCAGAGCCGAGGATTGAGGTCGTGATGGAGGAGGATGCTTCTTTCATCGCCGAGGAGGTCTCTCCTCCACTCGACCAGCGTGCTGTTGTGACAGCGGTGGTCGACTTCCAGAGGCTGAACCCGCCTATGTTCAGCGGTGCTGGAGGCAATCCAACGATTGCGGACGACTGGCTGGAGGGAGTCAGTCGCGTCCTTGACACTCTGTTCGTCCAGGATGATCGGGTTCGGGTCAAAATTGCCACGTTCCAGCTCGACGGGGATGCTTTTTACTGGTGGCGCTCTTTCCAGGCCGCCAGGGACGGGAGTGACCCATCTTGGGCCATGTTTCGTTCGTCGTTTCTTGGCGCGTTTTTTCCCTGCAGCGCGCGCTCGGCCCTTGTCCGTGAGTACCAGACCCTTTCTCAGGGTACTCAGTCGGTAGTACAGTACGCGGCTAGGTTCACGAGACTTGCCAGATTCGCCGGTGCGGTGTCGACGGACCCTCTTGCCAGAGCGGAGCAGTTCCAGTGGGGGCTTAGGCCCGAGCTCAGGCGGCTGATCACGGCACAGCGCGCTAGCACGTACGCAGAGGCGATGGACTATGCCTTAGCTGTTGAGGCTCAGTTGCAGGAGCCGGGGCCCAGGGCAGTCCAGCCGGCGTCGTCTGCGAGTGCCAGTGGCAGAGGACAGCCGCAGAGAGCAGCTCAGGGCAGAGGACGCTCGTGGAGGCCGCGGCAGAGGTACCCACGACGCCAGCAGCCATACCAGCGTCACCCACCCCAGTACCAGCAGCAGCCTAGGCAGGGAGGCCAGCCACTTCTTCCGGCTGGGCCTCAGGGGCAGATGTCCGGAGGAGGTGGCCAGAGCCAGCAGCTAGCGCTTGGACCTCCTGTGTGCTTCGAGTGCCGGCAGACATGGCACTTTCGCCAAGACTGTCCGACGTTGAGGGCACAGTCAGTTCGTGGCGGAGCAGGCGGAGGTTGGCGGACACCAGGAGCCGGGAGAGGCAGAGGTCGCGGCGGAGGTCGAGGCGAACCCAGAGGGGGAGTTTACGCACTTCCAGACCGCGAGTACTGATACGTCTTGAAAAGTGTCGTGACTTAACAAGACTGACCAAAATTACAATATATTCCGGTGCTCTACTTTAACTACTAAGGACTAGTAGATAGTGGAGAGTCCGAATCGAGTCCACAGGGATTTCAGGGATTTAAATCAAATACTTAGCAAATCTCCTACTAATAAGTTGAGAAAAGATTGCAAGTTGAAATTAAACTAAAACTATACTAAAGGATTGAAGAATATGAGAGAAAGGACCATAGGATTCTTAATCAGTAACTAAGGATCTACCAGGTCTTCCAAAGATCAGGGCATGCAGACACGATAAATGGCTCCCTAAAAGTTGATAAAGAAATGGCTAGTTCTCATTATCACTCGACAAGTTTTGTTTAGGATTCCTTGTCGGCAAGAACAATCAACGAAATATCAGTGACCGAATGATTAGTTACGTTCACTGCTAATGAACCCTCTTACTCAGATGAGTTTATCGCAAGCAATGCCATAGAAATGGATTTAGGTGTAATATCGAGATGACTTCGCATCTCGATGGCCAAAACTACAAAGATAAGATGCATGAGAGATTAGGGATGGAACGTAGTGGGACTAGCACTACTATAGTGGGACTAGCACTATACAATCCCTAATCACGAACAAGATTCCATCCGAGATATCATGGGACTAGCATGATCCTTTTATTTAGATGAATCCAATCCACGCCCTAACATACACAAGCTCTAGAATCAAGTGCAAGCAAGAACGATCCAAACATCCAGCAAGAAATCAACACCAAGATATAGGCAAATATAATCAATCCATAAAACCAAATAATCGTGTATACAAACCCTAAATCTAAGAAATCCCTAGCAAAAACCCTAGTTACATCATAAGAATCCCATGGCTAGGGTTTTAGCTACTCATCTTCAGGGGATAATCCATCGGTAGAAGTTGATGATCTCCTCCCGCCATGGATCTCCTCCCGCCATGGATCTCCTCCCGCCATGGATCTCCTCCCGCCATGGATCTCCTCCAAAGAATCGTCGAAGAAAAGATGTAGAAAAGATAGGTAAACTCTCTCCAAAAACGTCTGGAAAAGGCCCCCCCAAAAATCCCTAAACAATGACTACTTATAGTCCAAGAGACAACCACCCTCGGATTAGATCAGAGCCGTCGATCTTTGCTTCTGGCCGCGTCGGATCGATCCAACCTTTGAAGCCCGATCGATCCGACTCCTTAACTCCCTTAATATTGTGAGCAACGCCCGAGCAGGATCGATCCAACTCTTGGAGTTCGATCGATCCTACGCCTTTATTGCTGGTAACTCTCGAGCTGGATCGATCGGGCTTGACTTGATCGATCGATCGAACCACCGTTGTTAAGCTACATCCCTTGCTGGATCGATCGGGCACTTGAAGTTCGATCGATCCAGCCGTTATTGATCGTTCCCTTGTTGGTTGAGTTGGATCGATCGAACCTATTGAGGCCGATCGATCTAACTTGTCAGAATCGCCAAAATATCATTCTTTTAGCTCCAAAGATGATCTAACTCGTAGCAGGACCTGTTATACCTGAAATGAAAAAAAGTAGTCAATCCAGCATTGCTCGGGGCCCAACAAAGTCAAATTACAAGGGTGTTTTGTGCACTTTTCAAGTCTTATCACACCCCCCAACTTGATCTTTGCTAGTCCTCGAGCAAAGCAAACAAAAATTAAAAGTAAAGCAGTAAATCTAACTAGCCACTTTCGTAGGTCTCACGATTGCACTTAGCATGTGCAACAAGCCTTTAAACCTCTGGGTGACCCCAGTGGAGGAGTTATAGTCTCCTGAGGGTTTCCAGCGATGATACCCACAAACATCTATACATCCCCTTGAAACATGTCATCATAACTCCATTAAGATCCTCATTAATTCCAATGCATCAACCAGAACAAATATCCATGAATATATTCTTTAATTCATAGTCATATAAACATAAAGTAAATGAGAACAATTCATAGCACACTTCTAGCACTTCAACATATTTAATCATGGTTCAAAAATAACTTTGACTCTCTTGTGTGTGAATTTGGGTTTACACATGCTTCAGAGTATCAATTATATCTAAACACTTCAACTATTCAAGATCACAATGCTATCCAAGCACATATCTTCCACTTATCACATAGCAATATCCATTTTTTTTTTCAATGACCTGTGCAATGTTATGATTTCTTAAGCTTTCTTCATGGTCCATGTAACGAGGTTCAAGCCAGTGACTCCCAAACCAGACGGTTTTAGGACACTAAGTGTAGAACACTCTTCAGACTCTAATGCTCAAACCATGGAGGCTACAAATCATAACTAGTCATTCATTTATTTTTATTTTTTTCATTATAGGAAATTCAACCTTTTTACGCGAACACCTTGCTGGCTAGGCACACTGCCCGGTTACTAAGTTTAAAATCCTTTCTTCTTCTTTTTCTTGTTTCTTTCTTTTTACTCAGATAATTGCATGTGTTCATGTATTTTCTGTGTCAAGTCTAGAATCATAAATCCATCGTAGTATCAGGTTCAGAATCTAATTTCAACTCATCCACATGTAAACGTGCTCAAGTGCAGTAAGATCTGTCAAGTCATCCCTAAACCATGGTAAAAGTGTTAAAGTACAGAACTCATGCCATGCATAGTTAAATTTACTGAATTTTACATGACATTCGAATTTCTGAACAATTCATAGGATAAATTTCTAAATCAAGCATCTTCATAAATAAGTCTCTTCATTTCGTTCTTCTGACATGATCTCAGGGACGTATAATAGTTGGTTATCATGAATTCCTAGATTTCTACCCCCAACTTAAATGTAATTGTCCCCAATTACACTAAGTCATAAAAAAAACAAGAATATAGGGTAGAGATAACCTGAGATGCTTCATACGAAGAAGTAACCTTGATGATAAAAAGACAACAAAATTGCAGATCAAGGTTAGGTGTGAAAACCAAGAAAATAGTGATGGCTCCCAGGTGTGCATGCGACCGCATAGATGCCCTGTAAAAATAAAGAAGCAATACCCCGTGATGCATTAATGGAATATAAGGAATAGGCATGGAAAGTGGAGAAAAATTCGGCAGCATTTCCTCTATTTATGCAAGAAGCCCATGGGCTGTACAAACATTCATCACAATGACAGAAAGTGAAAAACTACAATCCTGAGCTTCCACCTGCAAGACACACAAAGCAACCACATTCATCCACATACACACAGAAGACCAGCACAATCAGCTTCCCTTTTGTCCCCGAATACACCCCCCCCAAAGCCAAAAACTATGTATATTGCATGCCAAGCAAGTACAAAAATGAGTCCATCCACTACACAAGTCACATCAAAACTAGCCAGCAGACGGCCGTAGAAGCAAGAAATCTAAAAGATATACAAGTAATGTAAGCAAGCATCTACGCACGAGGCTCAAGGCCGAGGTGGTGCCTCAGGGACAGGTGGCGGACAAAAAGGTACGATAGTAAGAACCGGCGCAGGAGGGTGAAGGTCGTCAAGACGCGCCCGAATGTACGAAAGGTCTGCTCGGAAGGCCGCATCTCTCGCGTCGACAGCGTCCAAACGCTGGTGTAACTGTACCAACTCACCGTGGAACTCTCGGTACATCTCGCCCAACGTAGGATGGTCGACTGGCCCGTACTCCGGTGCATGGTGTGATCGGCTGGGCCGCGGCTGACTGAGCAAGACACCCGCCCTCCTCATGTGACTGAGGACCTTGCTCCAAGTAGGGGAACGAAACCGTGCTGCCAGAAGTGCCTCCAGCGACACGGTCGGCTCCCCCTCTGGAACGCACTCCTGGCGCTGTAGAACTGTGGAGATAAGCCGAGGATGTGGGCAGGCAGCACCGTCGTAACTGGGCCGTATATCCAGCACCATCATCCGATAGAACTGGTCGATGTCCTCCAAGATCATCTGCGGAATACTCATCGCCCAGTCCTTGGCCAACAGCCAGAGCATGCGGAGCTAGTCGCCGGTCCGATACTGAGCATGCCCCATCTGAAAAACGTTACGTCGCAGGACATCGTCGATCAGCCACATGTGCGGCGGCAGCTCAGCGCGAGAAAAGGTGTCGGAGGGATAACGGTTCGGCCGAAGAAACATGTAAGAATCGAACTCCTGGGCGTAATACTCGTCAGGCGTCGCTCGGTGGAGGTCGCGGCAGCGTTTCGGAATTGACAATGCATCACAGACCGCCCGGAGATTCAAAGTTACCTCAACTCCGTCGATCATGGAAGTGAACCCACGGGACTGGTACCGGTGGGATGTATCCTTGTCGCGCGCGTCCCCAAAAGGAATAGGCTGCATGTTCTGATAGAACATGCACACCAACCGCGGATAGACAGTAGAGCTGGGCGTGCACACAGGTAGAAGGCTCCGTCGCTCAAGGGTCGCAATGGCATCTTTGGCGTGCTCGACCGTGCGGAAAAACTCAACGTCGAAGGTGTACTCCAAGTTGAGCTCACGCTGCCAGCGAGGGTGGAGGTCGCGGACATCGGTCGGAGCGGTCGACGAATGGGATTTCTTGCGCTTTGTAGGCCGTTGAGCTTGCTGGGAAGAAGAAGCCACCGCCGCAGCCTTCCTCTTGCCGGACGACGGAGTGACGGCCTTCGAAGAGGAAGGTGGAGCTCGCGAGGCTCGGATCGGTCGTGGCGGAGGTGGGGAAGATGAAAAAGCCGGCGAAGAGGTAGATGTGGACGGAGAAGACAACGCCGGCGTCGTAGCTAATGGCAGCCATCGGGCCGGAGGGGTGGAAGAAGAAGCGGCGGCCGCTTTTCCTTTTCCACCGACACCCTTCTTGGTGACGTTCTTCGTGCGTACCATGGTAGGGATGAAGATGAAGGACGGCGCCGGCGACGATCAACGGAGCGCAAGGATTCTCGGGTTGAGATGGTGGAATGGGTTTGGACGAAATGGAGAGGTCGTGAGTGGGGAAGGAGGCCGGAGGAAGGGAATGTGGGGCGGTGGAGGATGATGGTGAGGAGGTCTTGTCGGAGGGGAGACCGACGACCTGCCGGGAGGATGATCGCGGAGCGGCGGAAACCAAGTGGAACGGGGAGGAAGAAAAAGGGGGAGCGATCAAAGGGGATAATCCCTAGGATCGCTCGGACTCCGCTTATAACCCCAAGCCTCACGACTTCGATCGATCCAGCCCTGGGCGTTGGATCGATCGAAGTCCAAGCGCCACTCAGCCCAAGCACCACGACACACCAAGTAAGTGAGGAGGATCGATCAAGCGCTATAAGCCCGATCGATCCAACTCTTGCCCCCATGCTAACGCAGTGGAACTACGCAGAACATAGTATCCAACAAGGTATCCATGCAACACGAAAAATCCAAGCAAACCGGAGTCCACTGATATTGATGAACTAACAAAACACCGATGCCGAAATAAAATCTGAAGTGCAAAAAGAAAAACTAGCAATTAACAACCTCAACCTAGACATGCAGCAAGCAAAAGTCCTAGAAAGCAAAATACGAGAGTCCTAAATTCTAATCATCGTCGTCCATGTCGTCCTCGTCCTCGTCCTCCTCGTCGTCCTCGTCGTCCTCGTCAGAATCACTCTCGCTTGACTGTCGGAACAGTGGGCGATCAGGGTCATCCGAGGCATACGGGGATCCTGGGGGCGAAAGTGCTGGCGATAGAAGCCCCGGATCAATCAGAGATCGTGGAGGCACCACAACAGAGGACCCGTCGGGCAATCGGAAAGCGACCCATGGATCCTTGAGACCAGGGTCGTGCTCAATAGCATAAACAAGACAGGCAAAGAGATCAGGATCCGAGAACGGCCCAAAAAACTCAACACCGACAGGATGGTCGATAACCGAACCGGCAGGATAAATAGGGATGGGGACATCCCAAGGATGGTAACAGTAGACTACCGGTGGCGACGGTGGCCGGCTAGAATCGGCTGAGTCGGCAAGGTCATCATCAGATGAAAAAAATGAAGCTTGAGACACCGGAGAACCTGGCTCAAACTCATGATCCGACGACGCATGGCTGGAAGTCGACATTGAGAGTAACCCTGCATCCGAGATAATTGGTAAGAGAAACCGAAGTAGAATGACTTGACCGTGTAGGATCGCTCGAACCTACAGGTGCCGATCGATCCAACATGGGTGGAGGGAAGAACAAACACCCATAACGGAACAGAGGAGGGAGAGAGATGCAAGAACGGTGGTAACTGGTGAAGAGAACAGCGAAGACAAGCATGCATAATGGAAGGTGAAAAGAAACCGAAAACAACAAGAGGAAGGCGACGGCCAGCGGTGATGGAGGCCGGCGTCGTTGGTCGGAAACCATGGCACAAACCATGGGTTCGCATGCAAGGGAGAGGTGAAGAAGACACACACACAAGGGATTATCACACTGGCATGGGAGAGATAAAAAGGACGCGTCGGACTCTTACCGGAAAGTTGCAATTGCCTGGAAGGACACACCGGAAGCCGGGACGACGGTGTTCGCCTAAGCTGGACGCCGATGATTGGAGGAACTCCGGCAACCACGAAACGACTTATGTAGTTCGCTAGGCCTCGTAGTTGAGGTATGGAGGGGAATAAATAGGCGGCTAAGAGATATGGATTAACTCGGAATGGAGTCCGAGTTGGAGACGGCGAGGCAGAGGCGCGGAAGATCGGAAGTTATCTCAAGGAACCAGCAGGATCGATCGGCCTAGCGAGGATGGATCGATCGAACGCCACGTGGTTGCATCAGGTGGGCACCGATGAACAATAGCTACTAAAGGCGCCCGATCGATCGAACATGGTGTGCCCGATCGATCGGACCAACTCAAAGAGCACAACCGATGGATGGATCGATCGCACGGTGTAGGGCCAAAAACACCACGCTCTGTCACCAATAAATACCTAGACGGATCGATCGAACCCGCTAGGACGGATCGATCGAACCCGCTAGGACGGATCGATCGAACTCGCACACTTAGTTTTCTCAAAAATGTTGGAGCGAAGGACGGATCGATCGATAGGTTTAGTGTCAAAAACACTACGTTCTGTCAGGATTACACGCACAAGACGGACCGATCCCGCTCTCAAGCCCCGATCGATCCATTTAGAGCCAGGAATAAAGACAAGATGGAGCGAAGAGCCGATCGATCGGGTGCTTGTGAGGCAAAAACACCATGTTCTGTCAAAAATAAAGCCACAATTTGGATCGATCGGCCGACATGGGACGGAGCGATCCAACTCCGGAACGAAGAAAAGTAATGCTAGATGTAAAGAAGGATCGATCGGTCCTTCTATAGCTCGATCGATCGGTCGGACCAAAATGCGAGAAAATCCAAAAGAGAGCTTAAAAATGAAGCCGCCACGACCCTGTAAAAATATGGACCTCTCCAGGCCAAAAGAATTCAAGTACGGACATCCCCTAATTCACCATTAACACGATCAGTCACAGACATCGACGACAGAATTATCAGACAACCAAAATCAACAACGCATTAAGCAGAAAATACGCAAGCATGCAAAAAAAACATGAAAGAAACCAAAACAACAGAACACACACAACGGATGGGTTGCCTCCCAACAAGCGCTTGGTTTAACGTCTCGAGCTCGACGACATGAAAGCGCAACTACGCAGAAAGTGGTTCATGCAACCTCTGTGTGGCTTCTAAGGTCAGAGGATTTTTTATGTATCTTTTTAACCTTTGGCCATTCACTTTGAAGGTGGAATCAGAGTTAGGATTGCGGAGTTCAACAGCCCCATGAGGAAAAACTTGAGTAACTTCGAATGGAGCAGTCCATCTAGATTTCAATTTCCCTGGGAAAAGCCGTAATCTAGCGTTAAATAACCACACCCTATCTCCCACATTAAAAGTTCTTTGATGAATGAACCGATCATGGTATGCCTTAGTTCGAGCTTTATAGATAAGAGCATTATCATAGGCGTCATTACGTATTTCCTCCAATTCATTGAGTTGGAGCAGGCGAGCGCTCTGACCCATAGGTAACCAATTAACCTCTTTAATAGTTAACCACACTCTATCCATGAGATTTACTGGTAAGCGGCAATGCTTACCGTAGACCATCCGATATGGGGACATCCCTATGGGTGTTTTAAATGCCGTTCTATATGCCCAGAGTGCTTCATTCAAGCGCATAGATCAGTCCTTTCTATCCAACCGCACGACTTTCTCCAGGATGCGTTTGATCTCCCTATTAGACACCTCTACCTGCCCACTGGTCTGAGGGTGATATGGTGTGGCAACCTTATGGGAAATATTATACTTATGGTGTGACGGAAATATCGATTCATAAAGTGTGATCCGCCATCACTTATAATAGCTCGAGGATGACCAAACCGAGAGAAAATGTTAGAATGAAGAAATTTAACGACAACTTGGTGATCATTGGTCTTAGTCGCTATGGCTTCAATCCATTTCGAAACGTAATCAACGGCTAATAAAATGTAGATGTAGCCATTTGAAGGAGGAAACGGGCCCATAAAATCAATACCCCAAACATCAAATACTTCACATTCAATAATCGGGTTTTGAGGCATTTCATTTCGATGTGAAATACTCCCTAACTGTTGACACCGCACACACGCTTTTGAAAAACTGTGAGCATCACGAAAAATCGAGGGCCAATAAAAACCAGATTGAAAAATCTTGGTTGCGGTTCGACGGCCTGAAAAGTGTCCTCCACATGCATGAGAGTGGCATGAAGTAAGAATGGAGATTATTTCAGATTCGGGTACACAACATCTCATAATCTGATCCGGACAGTGTTTAAAAAGGATCGGATCATTCCACACATAGGATTTAACTTTCGAAAAGAATTTATCTCGATCTAGTTTATTCCAATGAGCAGGAGTGAATCAAGAAACAAGATAATTTACGATGTGTGCAAACCACGGTTTTGGTGCTTGATCAACAGCCAATAAATATTCATCAGGGAAGGTATCATCGATCGGGGATGAATCATTAATGACATCGACAGGAAGACGCGACAGGTGATCGGCGACCACATTTAAAGCTCCCTTTTTATCTCGTAATTCCAGATCAAACTCTTGGAGAAGTAAAATCCAACGAATTAATCGAGGTTTAAGCTCTTTCTTGGAAACAAGATACCTAAGGGCTGAATGATCGGTAAAAATTATGACTTTGGATTCAAGAAGATATGACCGAAACTTTTCTAAGGAAAAAATCATAGCCAGTAACTCTTTCTCAGTAGTCGTGTAATTCACCTGAGTTTCATTCAACGTCTTACTAGCATAGTAGATGACACGAGGTAGTTTATCAATAGTTTGTCCCAACACAGCACCTACTGCATGATCGGATGCGTCACACATGATTTCAAAGGGATGATTATAATCAGGACAATGGACAATCGGTGCTGAAGAGAGTGAATCACGCAGGACATGAAAAGCATGAAGACAAGATTGATCGAACACAAATGGAACATCTTTAACCAATAGAGCACATAACGGTCGGGAGATTTTACTGAAATCCTTAATAAACCTCCGATAGAAACCTGCGTGGCCCAGGAATGATCGAATTTGATGCACCGACGAAGGAGGTGGAAGTTTAGAAATAAGCTCCAACTTAGCTTTATCTACCGCAATCCCCCGACTTGAAATGACGTGGCCGAGAACGATACCTTTCGTAACCATAAAATGGCTCTTTTCCCAACTCAACACCAGATTAGTTTTCTCACACCTAGCAAGGACTTTGGATAGGTTCACAAGGCATGAGTTAAAAGATTGGCCAAACACAGAGAAGTCATCCATAAATATTTCTAGAAACTGTTCAATCATATCCCCGAAAATAGCAAGCATGCAACGTTGAAATGTCGCTGGAGCATTGCAAAGGCCAAAAGGCATGCGACGATAAGCGAATGTTCCATATGGACATGTAAAGGTTGTCTTCTCCTGATCATTAGGATCGATGGCGACTTGATTATACCCAGAGTAGCCGTCAAGGAAACAATAATAGGCTTGGCCTGATAGTCGTTCTAAAATCTGGTCAATGAAGGGCAATGAAAAATGATCTTTTCGAGTTAAAGCGTTAAGACGCCTATAATCGATACAAACTCTCCACCCTGTGGTCTGTCTAGTTGGGATATCCTCCCCTTTGTCATTTTTAACCACTGTGATACCAGATTTTTTAGGAACGACCTGAGTAGGACTAATCCATTTAGAGTCTGAGATCGGATAAATGATCCCTGCGTCTAAAAGTTTAATTACTTCCTTCATTACAACATCTTTCATAAGAGGGTTGAGCCGGCGTTGCATCTCCCGGACACATTTAGTTTCATCCTCTAAGAGTATGCGATGCATGCAAATCGAAGGATCAATGCCTTTAAGATCACCAATGGACCACCCTATAGCTCTTTTATGCAGTTTAAGGACATCGAGTAATTGATGCTCTTGATCAGTGGTTAATGCAGAAGAGATAATTACTGGAAGGGTAGATTCAGGTCCAAGGAAGGCATATTTTAAATTGGACAGCAACGTTTTCAGCTCCAAAGATGGTGGTGTGATCAAAGAAGGTACAGCCGGAATTGAGGAAGTAGGAGGTAAAGGCTCAAGGAGAGGCTTTTTCCAGGAAATACCGCACACATCAGTAATGACATCAAGATCGTTAAAATCCTCTAAAACGTTGTCATTTTCAGACTTGAAAACCGACCCAAAACCATCCAAATCATTTTTTTCATTGTTCACAACCGGAAACACTACAGCCGTACTCAAAACATCTTCATGCACATGTGACACATAATGTTTAAAAACATCGTCTTCAACCACAATAGACATGTGAAAACCACTCTCAAAACTCCCACACCGAGTATCATCATTCAACAACAACACAGGTAATGTATCATCAACACAACACATTATCTCATCCTCATTAACCAAGGTATCAACCATAAAGCAGTCATCATCATACGCATGATTCTTTGAAGCATGAAATATATTCAAACGTAATTCCATATTACCAAATGTGACCGTCATGAAACCATCCCTACAGTTAATACAAGCATTGGCTGTAGCCAAGAAGGGTCGGCCAAGGATTATAGGAACCGATTTTTTAGTTTGCACTCCAGGTTCCATGTCTAACACAACAAAGTCAACCGGGAATACGCACCGATCAACCTTAACCAAAATGTCTTCAAGGATTCCTCTTGGTGTCTTAATTGATCGATCAGCTAATTGTAGGGTCATGACCGTAGGTTTCAATTCTCCTATACCAAACTTAGAATATAAGGAGAAAGGCATGAGGTTGACACTTGCACCCAAATCCAGTAGTGCTCCATCAATTGTGTGATTTCCTATAATGCATGAGATTGTGGGGGTGCCAGGATCCTTGAGCTTAGGAGGAAGATCACATCGAAGGATTGAGCTAACTTGCTCGGTCAGGAAAATCTTCTTAGACACATGTGACCTAGACTGTCGTTTATGTGTGCAAAGGTCCTTGAGGAATTTGGCATAAGATGGAATGTGTTTGATGGCATCAAGCAGAGGAAGATTAATATGCATTTTTTTTAAATACCTCCATCATTTCATCTATTTTTGAGTTTTTGAATGGGGTGGAAGTCGGATCTGCTAAAGCTTCAGGAAAAGGAACCTTAGGAATATATGTCGTGGGATTTGGTTCTCTTTCATGAGATGATGCCATATGTGGTGATGCATGTAAATCTCCAATGGAGTCATGATGATTTGAATGTGGAGTGTCGGAGGATGAACCAGGTTCCTTTGATGAACATGAGTTATTGGGCAATGATGTCTGAGAATGAGATGCATGTAAATCTTGATTATCTGTGGTTACTTCAGGTTGCTCAATGTTGGCAAAAGTTTTACCACTACGAAGGGTTGTCACAGCTTGTACTTGTTCATGCGATGAGTCTACATGATGTTGGCCTTTGGGATTAGGAATAGACTGACTTGGTAATTGTCCATCTTCTCTCCTAGACAATGCATTAGCCAATTGACCCAATTGGGCCTCTATCTTTGCCAGAGTTTGAGAATGAGAGTGTACTAATTGGGTCAACTCATCGTTGTGTGGAACATGATTTTGTTGCTGTGGATGAAGAGCTGAGTGATTTTGAGGTCCTTGACTCTGGGGAGGTACATACGGTTTGTTTCCCCAAGATTGAGATGTTTGATTTTGAACAGGCCGATATGGAGGTCGAAATGACGAAGTTTGGCCTTGAGAGTTGGTAGGATATGATGATTGGAATTTTGGAGGATAATTCGTAGTATGAGCACCTATGGATGGTATAGAATTAAAAGAATTGGGTTGTTGGCCTGGTGTTCTCCACGAAAAATTTGGATGATCTCTCAAACCAGGGTTGTAAGAATTTGAATAAGGATCATAAGCTGGCTTAGATTGACCATACACAGCATTAATGTGTTCCTGTACTAACTCAGGATAATGACATACCAACTGGCAGTCAGTGACATCGTGACCACGATTCGAACATAAGAAACAGATTTCTCCTTACGATGGAAGCGTAGGAAGAATAGATGAATCAACCTGATTTGTGGTTTGAGTGAGAACTTGATCTAGTTTTCTACTCAAGGCATCAACCTGTTGAGCAAGTCGGGTTGACTCGTTTAACTCAAGAACTCCTCGAGGATTGGATTGGTTGGACGGCCCACGATTATTCCTAGAGGAGGTGGCGTGGTGTTGAGAGTTCTCAGCGAGTCTCTCAAAAAGCCTCCAAGAATCGTCAAGGGGGTTGGTAATGAACACTCCCCCACACGCTGCATCTATTGTTAATTGATGTTTTTCCTTAAGACCCTTGTAGAAATGCTCTACTATGGCCCATTGAGGAAATTGGTGGTGGGGACATTTTCTAAGGAGTTCCCTATAACGATCCCAAGCCTCATGAAATGCTTCATCGTCGGCTTGTCTAAAAGAGGAAATTTCATGGCGAAGGTCACTTGTCTTGGTAATCGGGAAAAATTTCTCAAGAAATTGAGCTTGTAACTGAGGCCAAGTAGTGATCGACCGAGGTTCTAGAAATGTGAGCCAATGTTTCGCTTTACCTTTTAGGGTAAAAGGAAATAATTTAAGTCTCCAAGCGTCTTCGGTAAAATTATTTACCCTCACGGTAGAACTAATTAGAATAAACTCCTCTAATTGTAGGGGTCCTCGTGAGATAAGCCATGGAAAGTCGGTAAGGATTGTAAAAACTGTGGTTTAATCTCATAATGGGCCGCTCCAATTACTGGAGGTTGAATACAGGAGTTAGAAGTGAAAGAGGTTGGAACATAAAAATCTTTCATGGCCCTACGACCCTGGTTTTCAGGTTGGTTAGGATTGTCATTAGGTCCAAGATTGTCCTCAGGGTTATCCATAGCTAAATGAGTAGGAGAAGAGACCGACAATTTATGTGATGTAGAACAAGAAGCAAAGAATTCCTTCAATGTAAGATTGAAATCTGGGTCCTTATCATCACTCATCAACACATCATAAAGATCATTCAAGGTTTAGAAATGCAAACAGTGCAATCTCGATGACGTGTTGTTGGCGTTCGCTCCTTCACCGCTCGAAAGGATGCCTCTTTGTTCTTCACCTACTGATCACAAAAAGATATGGAAATATTAGCACTGAAACTATTTTTGGTCTTTTATATAATAATCAACCGATAAGCAAGAAACTATACTAAGTAAACAACTTAAAACACCGTAAAAATCCCCGGCAACGGCGCCAAAATTTTGATACGTCTTGAAAAGTGTCGTGGCTTAACAAGACTGACCAAAATTACAATATATTTCGGTGCTCTACTTTAACTACTAAGGACTAGTAGATAATGGAGAGTATGAGTCGAGTCCACAGGGATTTCAGGGATTTAAATCAAATACTTAGCAAATCTCCTACTAATAAGTTGAGAAAAGATTGCAAGTTGAAATTAAACTAAAACTATACTAAAGGATTGAAGAATATGAGAGAAAGGACCATAGGATTCTTAATCAGTAACTAAGGATTTACCAGGTCTTCCAAAGATCAGGGCATGCAGACACGATAAATGGCTCCCTAAAAGTTGATAAAGAAATGGCTAGTTCTCATTATCACTCGACAAGTTTTGTTTAGGATTCCTTGTCGGCAAGAACAATCAACGAAATATCAGTGACCGAATGATTAGTTACGTTCACTGCTAATGAACCCTCTTACTCAGATGAGTTCATCGCAAGCAATGCCATAGAAATGGATTTAGGTGTAATATCGAGATGACTTCGCATCTCGATGGCCAAAACTACAAAGATAAGATGCATGAGAGATTAGGGATGGAACGTAGTGGGACTAGCACTACTATAGTGGGACTAGCACTATACAATCCCTAATCACGAACAAGCTTCCATCCGAGATATCATGGGACTAGCATGATCCTTTTATTTGGATGAATCCAATCCACGCCCTAACATACACAAGCTCTAGAATCAAGTGCAAGCAAGAACGATCCAAACATCCAGCAAGAAATCAACACCAAGATATAGGCAAATATAATCAATCCATAAAACCAAATAATTGTGTATACAAACCCTAAATCTAAGAAATTCCTAGCAAAAACCCTAGTTACATCATAAGAATCCCATGGCTAGGGTTTTAGCTACTCATCTTCAGGGGATAATCCATCGGTAGAAGTTGATGATCTCCTCCCGCCATGGATCTCCTCCAAAGAATCGTCGAAGAAAAGATGTAGAAAAGATAGGTAAACTCTCTCCAAAAACGCTGGAAAAGGCCCCCCCCAAAAATCCCTAAACAATGACTACTTATAGCCCAAGAGACAACCACCCCCGGATTAGATCAGAGCCGTCGATCTTTGCTTCTGGCCGCGTCGGATCGATCCAACCTTTGAAGCCCGATCGATCCGACTCCTTAACTCCCTTAATATTGTGACCAACGCCCGAGCAGGATTGATCCAACTCTTGGAGTTCGATCGATCCTACGCCTTTATTGCTGGTAACTCCCGAGCTGGATCGATCGGGCTTGACTTGATCGATCGATCGAACCACCGTTGTTAAGCTACATCCCTTGCTGGATCGATCGGGCAGTTGAAGTTCGATCGATCCAGCCGTTATTGATCGTTCCCTTGTTGGTTGAGTTGGATCGATCGAACCTATTGAGGCCGATCGATCTAACTTGTCAGAATCGCCAAAATATCATTCTTTTAGCTCCAAAGATGATCTAACTCGTAGCAGGACCTGTTATACCTGAAATGGAATAAAAGTAGTCAATCCAGTATTGCTCGGGGCCCAACAAAGCCAAATTACAAGGGTGTTTTGTGCACTTTTCAAGTCTTATCAAGTACCCAGACTTTGTTCAGCCACCTTTTCAGCCCTAGTAGTACCCCCCACCCTAGCAGACTTTAGCTCTTCCACCAGCCCCAGTTGACCCTCATGTTCTCAGAGGTACCTTTCAGCTTTTCAGTTCATTTGTAGATGTTCTGATAGATTCTGGGGGGTCTCATTCCTTTGTAGCTAGCGACTGTATGGCATCGCTAGGGCTAGAGACTGAGCCACTTGGAGTCACACTACACCTAGACACACCCGTCGGCGGAGGGGCTCGTGTTGAGCTGATCTGCCGTTCTTGCGAGTTTGAGGTTGGGGTCCTCCGTGTCTTTCTAGACCTTCGGGTGCTAGACATGGTCGGGTTCGACGTGATTCTCGATATGGATTGGCTAACTTCATACCGAGCCGTCATCGACTATAGCCGTCGTAGGGTGACTGCTTGGACACCTGACGGCGCTCGTTTTGTTTTGCTAGGGGATCGCCAGTCGGCCGATTCCCTCTTGTGTGGTTGCTTTCCCAGGCACGAGGGCCAGCTGTCAACTCTACTGGCGCGCCTTTCCTTGTTCGCTGCAGAGGGCAGTCGAGAGAGCAGTTTGCCTGCAGTAGTTTGTGAGTTTGCTGACGTCTTCCCAGACGAGCTACCGGGCCTTCCTCCTTCCAAAGCAGTAGACTTCCAGATAGATCTTGTACCGGGTACCGGGCCAATTTCTCTGCCAGCTTTCAGGATGGCACCAGCAGAGCAGAGGGAGCTGAGGGTCCAGCTGGACGGGTTGATCGACAGAGGTTTCATCTGTGCCAGCACGTCACCTTGGGCAGCTCCTGTGTTGTTCGCAAAGAAGAAGGACGGTACGCTTCGTCTTTGCATTGATTACAGGAAGCTGAACCGGGTAACGGTGAAGAACAAGTATCCGATGTCGAGGATCGATGACTTGTTCGACCAGCTCCGAGGCTCTTTGGTCTTTTCGAAGATCGATCTCCGTACCAGCTATCACCAGTTGAGGATTCGGGATTGCGACATCCCGAAGACGGCTTTCCGTACGAGGTACGGGTTGTACGAGTTCACGGTGATGCCATTCGGCTTGACGAACGCACCAACGACGTTCATGGATATGATGCAGAGGGTCTTCCGACTGTACTTAGATTAGTTCATGGTGGTTTTCGTCGACGACATCCTAGTCTACTCACGTACCGAGGAGGAGCATGAGCAGCATCTGAGGACAGTGTTGCAGTTGCTGAGGGGGCATAGGCTATATGTCAAAGCCTCCAAATGTGAGTTCTGGCTTCTAGAGGTACAGTTTTTGGGGCACGTGGTGTCAGCGGCAGGCATTTCAGTTGATCCAGCCAAGATTGAGGCAGTGCTACAGTGGCAGAGACCGGCGACAGTGTTCGAGGTCCGCAGCTTCCTCGGCTTGGCGGGTTACTATAGGAGGTTCGTGCAGGACTTCTTTAGGGTTGCAGGGCCACTGACCAGGTTGACATAGAAGGCGGTCCCGTTTGTTTGGGATGAGGCGTGCGAGCAGGCGTTCATCCAGTTGAGGACCAGACTGACGAGTGCACCGATCCTGATAGTTCCAGAGCGAGGCGTCGGCTACAGTGTCTTTTGCGATGCCATTGGGGAGGGTCTAGGCTGTGTGCTTATGGAGGAGGGCCATGTAGTGGCCTACGGTTCCAGGCAGCTGAAGGCCCATGAGAGGAGCTATCCAGTCCACGATCTTGAGCTTGCAGTGGTTGTCTTCGCTCTGAAGACGTGGCGGCACTACCTCTATGGTGAGCGGTTCTTAGTGTACTCTGATCACAAGAGTTTGAGGCATGTGTTCACCCAGCGTGACCTCAACCTAAAGCAGCGACGGTGGATGGAGCTTCTAGAGGACTACGACTTCGAGTTGCATTACCACCCTGGTAAGGCAAACGTCGTAGCAGACGCTCTCAACAGGCAGACCAGAGACAGCAGAGTGACCTTGGCAGCGATGTCAGCTCGGTAGTGGCAGATGCTAGAGACAGTTAGTCAGTTCGGGCTTGACTTTGAGGACCGGGCGACAGGTGATTTCCTGTATATTGTTCACAGCATTCCAGTTCTTTTGGCCAGAGTGATCGAGGCTGGAGACCCAGAGCTCATGGAGACCCGTGCTACGGTCGGCACCGAGCACGCTGTTGAGGGCTGGACAAAGTCAGCAGACAGTGGTCTACTCTTCAGAGGCAGAGTTGCAGTTCCAGCAGACCCGGCGTTGCGAGAGGAGATCCTTCACGAGTTCGCAGTTGGCGACAGAGTGCTACTGAAGGTGTCCCCGCGCAGAGGGTCGATCAGGTTTGGTAGCAGGGGCAAGCTAACGCCGAGGTTCACAGGTCCTTTTGAGATCATCAGGCGCGTTGGAGCAGTCGCCTACCAGTTAGCTCTACCTCCGCACATGTCAGCAGTCCACCCCACCTTCCATGTATCTATGCTGAGGAAGTATATTCCAGATCCTTCTCACGTTATTAGACACGACGACATTGAGGTGGAGGAGGACGCCACCTACATAGAGCAGCCAGTGCAGATCTTGGACAGACGGGATCAGGTGCTGAGAGGCAGGTCGTTAGCGTTGGTCATGGTCAGGTGGAGGCATGGTAGTGCAGAGAGTCTGACATAGGAGCGGGAGGATCGCATGCGTCGGGAGTTTTCCCGACTGTTCACCTCAGCAGGTATATTTCTTGTTGTGGGCGTTGGCGCCCCTAGTTGTAGCCTTGTTTGTGCAGGTAGGCCTAGTTGTTTCCTTTTCCCCGGCTTCAACCTTGAATTTTGGGACGAAATTCTTTTTAAGGTTGTTAGGTTGTGAGGGCCCGTCCCTCTGACCTGGCTCGACCGCGTGGGTCGAGGGCCGTTTTCCTGTTGGTTTGTTTCCGCGTCGGGTACGATCAGACGATCGTATAGCAATTTGGGCCCTCCCTCTGGTGGTCGATTTCACAACTGCGTTGCACCCACGGCCTTGGATTGATGTATATGTTTGATTAGAATCTCTAGGGTGCGTTCGATCGGAAGATCGGAGCTCGATCAGGAAAGATCGAATCGGACGGCCGAGATCGATCCGGATCTCTATATAAGGCCTGTCCCTTTCTCTCTCTTTCTTTCTCTTCTCTCATGTCATTTTCTCTCTCTCCTACGGCTGTGCTAGGGCTTCGGAGCGCGGCTTTCGAGGCGCGGATCTTGGCGATTCGACTGGTTGGACGCGTGGAGGAGCTGCCCTACTTGCTCAAGTAGGTGTTTCTACTTCGATCTCGTGATCGGGTTCTCCTAGGATAGGTTTAATGCCTTTTCGCTGTAGGAATACTTGTTAGAATGTTATGTAGCTCATTGCACATGTGTTGTGGATGGTTTGAAGTATTCCTACCTTGCGATTTCCGTATTTTAACGGCTGGTTTCCGTATTATTGTCGTTTTGTCGGTTTTCGCCCGTTTTGATCTAGATAGGAGATTTAACCATCAAAAATATGATTTCTTCATACCATTGAATTCCCCATCGTTATTTACGTATGCTTGCAAAATCTCATTGATTTCCAACAAGTTTTGATGTTTGAAATCCAAGGAATTGGATTTCCGGCACTGTTCTAATGAACAGTGCAATAGGCTCGACGGTCGATCGGTGGATAGACTGTCAAGCGTTGATACGCTCTTTCTGGGCCTGACGGTCGATCCGACGGTCGACCGTCAGGCCCAAAGCAACATACTAAAGCTGGACGATCGATACATCGATCGACCGTCGAGCCTGACGGTCAATGCACCGATCGACCGTCGAGCTCAAAACACAGTATTCCGAAAATCCATTTTCTAAGATTTGAAGGATCAAAACATGTTAGAATACAATCAAACTTTGCAAGCAAGTGTATTTTGAAGTGAGGGATCTAATGATGCAAAGAAATCCAGATTTGGACGGTTAAATCCCATTTTAGGTCGGAAAACCAAAACCGACGAAACTTCGATAATACGGAAAACGAACCGTTACAATACCAGAATTTGCAAAGCAAGAATACAAGGAATGACCTACATTGCACACCAGGAGCTACAAACATTCTAACATGGCATTCACAGCACAACCATAAACATCCTAGCCTAGTAGAACCCGATCCAAGGATCGAGGTAGAAACACCTACCTTAACAGCAAAGAAGCTCTCCACGCGTCCAGCCAACCTTGCCACGAAGATCCTCTGCTCAAGCTCAGTCCTCCAAGCTTTAGCCCAGTCGGAGGAGAAGGGGAGAAGGGAGAGGAAGAGGAGCCGTCGGTGGAGAAGAGAAGGAAGAACCAGCCAAGGAAGAGGAGAAGGGAAGGAGAGAAGAGAGGGGAGCGGGTAGGGGGTTGGAGCCAACTGCTCCAACCACCCTCCACTCACCAGGCCCTCTAATGGGCCGGATCCTCTAACGGGTCGAAAGCCCGCTCACGAGCCCGATAGCGAGCTCTAGCGCGCCCGATCTGGGATCTTCCGATCCCGGACCCACCTAACCATTCTAAACAATCACATACATCAAACCAAGGCCGTGGGTGCAACGCGGGTGTGAAACCGACCACCAGGGGGCATATTTACCAAAATGCCCCTGGGGTCCAAACCGCCACACGATCGCCCGATCGTGCCCGACGCGGAACCAAACCAATAGGAAACCGGCTCTCGACCCACGTGGTCGAGTCAAGTCCGAGGGACGGGCCCTCACATTTGCCATTATATATCTTGTTATATGCTCTAGACATAGTAGCCTCACTATTGCAGTGTATGGAAATGGGCATTGGTTGTGGCCACAACTCTATATCCAATAACATGTTCCTTAGCCATTTAGCTTCTTTACCGGTTGCTGCCATAGCTATAAACTCTGATTCCATAGTACAATGTGCAATAATGTTTGCTTCTTAGACGCCCATGAAACAACACCTCCACCAATTGTGAAAATCCAACCATATGTAGATTTATTATCACTAACATTAGTGATCCAACTTGCATCTGTATAGCCTTCTAGTACAGTAGGAAAGCTAGTATAAAATAGTCCTAACCCAACAGTACGTTTAAGATAACCAAGGACTCTACTAATAGCTTTCTAGTGGTTAGTACTAGGATTATCTATATACCTAGAGAGTCTACAAACTGTAAATGCTATATGTGGACTATGACAGTGCATAAGATACATTAAGCTACCGATTGTACTAGCATACTCAAGTTGAGCAAATGATCTAGCTCCAAGAATTGTGATGCAGTTTAAAAAAGAGTCATAAGGGGGTACTTGCTTCTTTAAATCCTAAATACTTGAATTTAAAAAGTATTTTCTCAACATATTGAGACTGTGACATATCAAAACCCCCACTATGTTTCTTAACTTTAATTCTTAGGATTGTATCGACTTCATTTAAATACTTCATTTTGAATTTTGAAGTCAAGTATTTCTTAGTCTTAATGATACCTTTCATATTTGTCCCAAATATAAGCATATCATCCACATACAAACAAATGGTAACGCCATATTCATTTGTAAACTTAGAATACAAGCATTTATCAGCACTATTATGCTTAAAGCCATAATCAATGTCACGTCTCGACCTAAAAAACCCATCCGAAGCGAGATATGAGCCAACCTAACACGAATCAACCTGTGACGCAAGATTTATATATCCAAAACCATCGATAATTTGAACAATTTAAAGTCAAGGGCATAAAGGTAATTGAATATTACATTCCTCAAATTTACATCAATAAATGATACAAACTTTTTCAAATACAACAAACAAAACTTTATACAAATTCTTCCTCGAATAGACAATTTATACATCATGATTTAGAACTATATGTAAAGCTGTAAAATACACTCCTCGAAACTCCAAAGTCCTCGATCTCTCCGAAACTACCGCGCCACCAACTAAAGGACCACATGATGGGAGAACTGCAACGGCACATGCATCACCGATGTAGCCCGGGTAGGGTGAGCAATAATACCCAATAGGCTTCTACTCTGCATCGCACAAAAATGAAGGGAAATTGCAACAGTGCCGTTCTCCGCCCAAGCCTAAAGCGTGCTCTGAGGCCGACACCAGCCTCGCTGATTCCCTGATGGCTTCAAGACCAGGATCACCCTCACCCACTGGCAAAACAAGAGGGACAATTAACACATGTTGGCCAAGGGGTACATGTCGCGCCCCGACCTGTGAAAGCCCAACTGAGTCGGGGGACGCGAACCGGAACCTAACTAACTGCGGAAAATTTTGACGAGGGTTCCCTCTAATCTACTGGTTTCCCTAAGGAATCATCAAGCACCCTCATTATAATTAAAGCGATACAGAAACCTCAAGATAAGATTACAAACTCAAATGTTACAAATTTACAAAACCTCAAAGAGTAAACTGGTAATCACCGCTCCTCAAGCACTGCCAGACGCCACCGCGTCGCCAAACACCTGCCCGGTAGGGGCCACAGAAGAGGAACTAACGCGTACACCTATAAAATGCAGCCCGGGTATGAATGAGCAACTAAGCTCAGCAGAGAAACTACACTACGACGCACACAAAGAAGAGGGAACACAATAATGTTGCCCTCAAGCAAATCCTGGGTGTACACAGGGGTCCCATAACCCTACCGTGTGTCCCTAACCGGCCTCAGTCATGGTCTTCCAGTCGAGCTGGTCACATACTCGGTCACCCTCAGTAAGACAGGAAACCAACACTGCCATCTCACGAGCAGGAAATCGGCACTGTTAGGCGGGAACCGACACCGCTGAGTAGGCACACCCTCTACTCAAGAGACAAGACAACCGGACACCGGCTACACCTCAGAACCCAGCTCGAGGCCGACACGACCTCTAAAACCTTGATCAATATGTGTTCAAGTCATCTAGGCCTATCATCGAATTCGACTGAACACAACCATTCAATCTTGGACCAAGCTACTCAGCCTCCGTCCTAGGGCTAAATCCGAGCTTCCAAACCCTCGGGACGCTGACACTACAGATCGCCCATGCCCTAACCTTATGCATCTAATGCACAATCATATGCATGTTATGAACACACGTAGGGAAGACAAGTAAGCATGCAACACATGTGATAATATATAAGTATGGTCTGGGCTCGGCGCCCTGCCGACCCGGGGTGGTGAACAGGTAAATAAGCCAAAGAACTGTTGCAGTGGTAGCACTACCAACTGCCAGCCAGCTCACAGAAAACAACTAGGAACGGGAAGCTACCCCGACAAACACTACTATCACTACAACATATCATATGCGCTCGGCGCACGCCGTCATGTGAGGCTAAGGAAAGCAGTAGCGCGACCAGCCCGTTTATTCTACGCATCCCGGGAGTTATTACTCTCCCGGTTCACCACTACCCCTCATTATGGGGCTAACATGCTTAAACATATGTATAAGGTATAAAGTGGTAAAGAGAATCCGTACATGCAAAGCCCCGTGGAAAAAAACCGACAAAAACACCTTCTTGTCACTAACATGATCAATCGATCTTCTTAGTGAACTAGAAGTTTCGTCCCTGTCAAGCCAAAGGATCGATTATCCCTCCAAGATGATCGATCACCTGCGTGACTCGGGATCCCACTCATGCCCGCCAAGCAAAAGAACGATCTTCTCCACCAGAAGATCGATCATGCACGGGCCAGGCATGACGCCCCAAGAATGATCGATCATTCCGAAATGATCGATCCTGATTGGTTCTCCGACGACCCTTGCCGGAGAAAGAGAGAGGAATACCATTGGAATACTCTACCAAACTCCACAAAACCCTGGGATCTGATAGTACGAAGGACCACGAGTCCAAAATTGGTGCTTGCACTAAAAACCAACAAGCATGCATGCAGATCTACTCAAAACAAACACAGGCAAGCTCAAAACTCTCAAAAAACTGGAAAAACAAGTAGGTAGCATCCCTACCTAGACTAGAGTAGCTTCAATCCGTGCTACTGAACCTAGGATCGTCCTTAATCTCCTCTAAAATCTCGCTAGATCTGAGCTTAAGAAGGGCGAATTTAAAAAGGGATTGAAGAAGGGGTTGGTGTCCGTTTTATAGACGGATGAACCGCCTTATGAATGATCTATCTTTCCTCAAGGAAAGACCGATCCTTCGTGATGAAGCAATTTGACTTCAAGGCACCAAATGATTGATCTTTTTAGTAAGAAAAGATCGATCCTTTTGTGAAGAAAGCTAGACTTGGGCTAGAACACAAGCCCAAGCCCAGATCTTCCGATCCTAGATTCACCTAACTGTTCTAAACAAACATTAACATAAATACGTAGTGTGTACATACGCGGGTGTGAAACAAACCGACAGGGTGTAATTTATGAAATTGCCCTTGCCGTCCACAAACCAAAACGAACTACCGGATTGCGCGCTCGATGCGAAACAAGCAAATGAGCCACGAGCCTAATCCAGACGGTCGACCCAGGAGTAGTGGGATAGGTCCTCACAGTACATGCATCGCCACTACGCTCGAGCCCTCTCAACCCTCATCGTCTAACCATACCCCTCATACGGGTACAATAGTCAGAGACATCGACAAACACCCTTAGTACTTAGCGTCGAGAGAACCAACACGACCTCTACACCTCTAGACAAAGCAAGATTTAAGGTCGACTATACAACAACATCAAATGATCGCAAACACTCGCAAAAAATAGCACAATCGATCTGATGATAATAATCACGCCGTAAACCTCAACTAATCCAATCCCGTCCCTAGGGCTTGATCCGGGCTACCAGAGACCCCCGGATCGGCGATACTCCCATCGCCCACATCCTTAGCCTAATGGTTCTAATGCAACCAATTATATATGAGCCTACACAATCAACTAAGCTAGGTGTCTCTATATGACATTTCATCATACAAGTCAAGCATGACATGCAACATACCAACATAGAGCTAATAATATAAAGCATAGAAAAAGATGAAGTGTTACATAAAATATAAAAGAGGCTAATAAGGCATAGAGCATATCACAACTAATATTACCAACCCATCAAGGGTTCACAAGCATTCAAGCCACGTAAAGGCAAGCTTATATATAACCATCCGCTTCTCATGAGCGTACGTCCAAACCATTTCAGGCATAACATGGTATAACAACCATCCATGCCTTTCAAGGGCTCTCTAGCATTCCAACATGTGAGACATATCAACAATATGAGATTCCGAACCGTACATGCTAAAAGCAAAGCATTCCATAGCTAGGGAAATCAAACCATACATGCCTCTACAAGGCTAAACATCTAAGTTACTCATTCAATTAGACATTCAAAACGGCACATATTCGGCCTCTAACTAAACATTCAATCCACACTCAATTTAGGCACACCGTCGGCCATTATACTAAACATTCCCGGGGGGCATGACTCTCCCGGTTCATCTATAGGTCTATGTAAGGCTCTGCCAATATGGCCTAATAGATATAGTATATATGTATGCATAGCATATATCAATTTGACATTAAAAAAACCCAACTTAGTATTTAGAAGAATAGAAGAATATTCAGGAGAAGAAGTTGAAATTCTCATTCATAAATTTATACTCTCATTACATCAATAAGCAGAGAATGCGCCTCCAAATTTGGGATTATTCTTAGATAGTTGTTCCTTCCAAAGCAATACCCACTAATTAAGACACCACATATGCAACTAATCTTGCACTGGCTTATTAAGGACTGATCTACCAGCTACAATAATCATTGTAGCTACGTTGTTGCTGCTACTCTCAGATTGCCACTTCCATTTCCATCTCTATGATTGTTGTTGCCAATTTTGGATTGATTTTGTCTTCACCTGCGGTAAGATAGTATTGATGGCGCCAATTTCTCTTGCCTCTAGGGGCGGATCTATGAGTGAGATGTACTGGGTTGTAGCCCGGGCAACCCACATGAAAATTCTCAAAGGGCCTATAAATTTAGCCGATTTAGAATTCAATATAAACACACCCAGCCCAAGCTAGTCTAGTGGCTAGCCCACTAGCTCAACTGCCCAGCCCAGCCCTGCCAAAGAGGCAAACACAAAAGTGCATATGTATATCCTCCATGACCGGTCCATGCTCTCCCGATTTCAATATTGGGCGGCGGAGATAGTATACCTATACTATTATACACAAATCCCTAATTTCTATTTCTCTCTATCTCGTCTTCTTTTCTCAAACCAAATCCCTAATTTTGGATTCATTGAAATTTCGGAGATCACAATCACATCTCTTCCATGATGCCATCAGTTCCATGTAAGGGATAGGGGGAGGTTTGATCTCTTCTTCGTCGAAACAGAGGTAAAATCATTCTTTGTATTTCTCTATTTGTGTTTTGTTGATTTTACATATTTTTGGAGACTAGTGGATTGATTTTGTGCATTTTAATGATGGAATTAATCCCATATGAGGAAAAACCTAGTTTTATCATATGTAATATCTTGAAGTTTTGAAGATTGATTGTAATCTTGGAATTGATCCCATATGGGAACTTGGGAAGCACTAGCAGAGATATATATTTTATATGATGGTCTGATGAATTTATATAGATTTTATCCGTATAAAACATGGTTAGAAGAAAATAGTTAATTGCCTTAAGAGATTCCGGTAGTTGATTATGAAGGGGCTTAAGAGACATGAGTAAAAAGTAATCACTTGTTTTAATAGAATTTGGTTGTTGATTGGAGAATAGACAGTTAGGGGCAAAAACTTAAGCTGATAAAGAAAGAGTTAGTTTGTATACTTGTAATATAGTCTAATATGTCCCTCTTAAACATTTAGGCCTTTAATGTCTCTTTTGGCAATTGGTTGTTTCTTGTTTTGTGGCATATGAATAAAAGTATGGATTGGTTTGGGTAGCTATATAGCTGAACTTCAATATAAATTTAACAGGATTTTGGGTTGTTAATAGTGATGGAAAATCAAGAAAGAAAGAGAAAAAAACACACTTTCGTCGTTCTTTAAACCAAGAGATGATACATCCACAAGTGATACACCTTCACCATCGGTTGTGAGAAACTCAAATACTGGTGAATCTTCTCCTCCTCTAATTGCTAGTGAGTCTCTTGAACGCGATCCTAGTTTGCGTATGCCGATATGGAGCCATCCTCATAATGTCTGTGATGAAATCAAACGAGCTTATATCAAATGAGACAACGGCGAAGCCAGAAATTTTTTTTGGGGGGGGGGGGGGGGCAAAATGTATATCAGTATATAGAGTAAACATGTGTTCAAAGTTATTAAGTATATTTTTTTTTACGAGTGACATAGAATTTGTCAAGAATCTTAAATGAAAAAAATACATTGAAATAACTACAAGACTTTCTATATATGTAAGTAAATATAATCAGATGATCTCACATATATGCCTTCGAGCATCCGAATGTCAGTAATATGCTACTACGGTACTACCTACACATAAAGAAAATATTTAAAAATATGAGAACATAAATACTTTAGTAAAAAAACCAATAGAATAGATAATTCATTATATAAAAAGATACCTTTTATAATTGTCCTTGGTGAGTTTTCATATTTTGAAATTGTTGGATGATTTTTCCATTATCAATGCTATCAAAAACATCTTTTTCAATATATGTAACCAGAGAATCTGTGAGGACCTGCCCCTCTACCCCTGTGGCTCGTTGTAGACCGCAAGGACAATTTGGTAAATTGCGCCTTGTTGGTTTGTTTCACACCCGCGTGTGCACACACTGGCCTTGTATGTGTTAGTGTTTGTTTAAAATGGCTAGGTGGACCCGGGATCGAAAGATCCGGACTTGGGCTTGAGTTCTTGCCCAAGTTTAGCTTTCAGCACACAAAGGATCGATCCTCTCTGGCTAAGGATCGATCCTCTTCGTGCCAGAAAGCCTTGTGAATCGTCTTGAAGGATCGATCCTTCGTTGAGGAAGGATCGATCATTTATAAGTCGGTTGGTTTTCTGCTTCGCGAGGACGGCCGCCGTTGGCCGCCGCTCTCTCCTGTCAGAGGGGGAAGACTTCCCCTCCCCTTCTTTCACTTTTTCCCCTCTTTCCCGGCTGTCCCCTCCCCCCTTTTCCCTCCTTTTCTTCCCCTCTTCCTCCTCCTCCTTTCTTCTTCTTCTTCTCTTCTCTTCTCCCCCGAAGCTCTGCTCTTCCCCTGTTTTTCCGGCAGCCACCTTCCCCTCTTCCGTTCTCCCTCCTCCGACCATCAAATTGGGTGTTCTTTGGCTTGTTGGATTTGTGACAACGAGAGGAAGATCCCTGAAGTGGTTTGGAGGCTTGATGGTGATCAAATCGCGGGAAATCAGCCGAGGAAAGCGCAGCTAGGTAGGGTTATACCTACTGATGTTCTTTTCGGGTTTTTTTTTTAGTTCTCGCCGTTGGATCTTGTTGATCCTTGCTTTGTTGGATTCTTTATGCCTTATAGAATTACTGATTTAAGTTTCATGTTAATCAGTTGAGATTTGAGTAGGTTTTATGTATGATTAGTCTCGGATTTCTAGTTTTCTGCTGTTCATAAACATAAGAGTTGTAGAACTATTCGTTAGCTTTCCATTCCATCTTGTTTCATATTTGTCCGATTTATGTACGATTTCTTATGAATTGTTTGCTGAAGGGCTGCGTTGCAGCAATTAATGGGTAAGTTAGTTTGATTAACGATTTTGATTAACGTTTTCCCGTTAATCCAACCGTTAGATGATTATGATTTTTGGATATACACCTACTGGTGGCTAAGTTGGATCTTGAATCTGACGTCGTTTGGACGTCGGATCGACGGGATCAATTAGCCCCTAAGTAGTGGTTTTGGGTGTTTGAATATAATATTATATTTCGGAATATAATATTATATTGTGTACTGTTCATCGACGGTTTTCGGGGTTGCTTCCCGTTGCAGGAGTCCGCGGTTGACGGTCGCGGTACCGTCGTAATGCCGGGACCCGCTGCGGATCGGCTGGCAGCGGTTGGTAGTATCGCTGCAGCGATCCAGTAGACTTATATGATGCTTGACATACTGTTGCATGCCTTTCCTATTATCTGTGTATGTCATAGCATGCATTCTTGTTGTGTGCATTAGTTGCATTGGTTAGGGCGTGGGTGATCTTTGGGTCGCCGTCCCGAGGCTGGAAGCTCGGACTTAGCCCTAGGACCGGGGTTGGGTAGTTTGGACCCGGTTGAATTGTAGTGTCCAGTCAAACTTAATGATAGGCTTAGATGACTGGTACACTGGTTACTTGATGATTGTAGAGGTCGTGTCGGCCCCGAGTCGGATCTGAGGTGTAGCCGGTGTCCGGCGTTCTTAAACTCTTGGGTAGAGGAGTTGCCTACTAAGTGGTGTCTTTTCCCACCAAACAGTGTTCTGTGTCCTGTTGAGAGTCAGCAGTGCTGTTTCCTGCTACTGAGTGTGACCCGACATGTGACCAGCCCGGCTGGAAGATCATGATCGAGGCCTCAGGGGCACGCGGTGGGGTTATGGGATCCCTGTATACACCCAGGTCCTACTTGAGGGTGACACTGTTGCGTTTCCCTCTTCCTTCTGTGTGTCGTAGTGTAGATCCCTACTGAGATTAGTGCTCACACCTACCCGGGCTGCGTTTTGTAGGTGCAGGCGTCAGTTCTTCTTCCTTGGCCCTTACCGGGCAGTTGGTCGGCGGTGCGGCGGCGCCTAGTGGACTTTGAGAGGTGGTGATCGTTTACTGCTTTTATCCTATGTTAGATAGTCTCCTACGGGAGTAATATTGTAATTGAACTCCCCCCCTCTCTGAGGTTTTATATTAAATCTTTTTGAGTTTGTAAATCAGTGGTTCGAGGTTTAAATATTTTATTATTGTTTTAATTGGGGGCTTTGGATGAATTGCTAGGGGGACCAATAGGTTAGAGGGAACCCTCGTCGTTCTTTTTCCGCGTTGGTTAGGTTCCGGTTCGCGTCGCCCGGCCCGGTTGGGCTTTCGCGGGTAGGGGCGCGACTGAATCGTTGAACCATTTATATTTATTCTTCACAATATACATACCAAAGCGCAGGAAAATAGGAACAAGATAAGAAACAAGATAGAAAACCAAAGTCTAGAAAAGTACGATCACGACGTACCACCGTCTGTCCGTCGCCGAAGTTGTCGGATAGTCGGAGACTCGGAGTCGCAGGTCGGTGAAGGACTAAAGAAGGCCGCACGGAGAGATACGAGCATACTAATTTTTTTTGATTTTGTAATCAGGTTTAGATAATTAGATTTGATCCGAGCCGTTAATCTTACTCATCTCCGTGACTCCGTCTCCGAGAAGTCTAAGAGACCGAGTCAACTACTTACTACGTAATGGTGTACCCAACGGTCCCAATTGACCCAAGTCCTAATTCATATGACAGCTAAGTATAGCTGTGTAAGTATAATACATAAGAATTTTGCCAAAAGTCAGAGGGGTCAGCTGCCCCCCCTTGCCCCTACGTGGCTTCACCACTGAAATTAGAGCCATATCAACCAAAATTACATGAGTACCCACGGACTAAATTTGGATGACAATATCGTCGATTTCAACACTCTTAGTTCAGCCAATTTCCTTGGTTAGAGTACACTCCAAAAAATGCAGCATTTTTTCTTCCATGCTTTCTTTTTGAAAAGAATACATCTGCACAACCCACATTTACTTTTGATGGATTTAAAAGTTGGAAAAGAGTTAATGATGGGGAAAAATGTGCACTTTTGACACATATGGGAGGCCCTACTTCTCCACACAATAATGACGTAAAGATCGTTGATGACTTAATGAATGTCACACAAAAATAGATGGATTCGATAGCACACAAAACATGTTATGAAAACTATTCAATAGCATAAAAGTGACTGTTATAGGATGCGGTGCTATGAAAAGTATTGAATTTTCATAACACTTTTTCAAAGTTAGAAATTTATGTCATCTAAAAATAAAGATATCACTTTCAAAGACATGTGAATATTATAATATGACAACCAATCTAACCTATGAATTATTTTTCATAGCAATATGAAAATGCTATTGATGCTCCGCAAATGACATGAGATCTTTAACTATAATATTCAAATACTGTTATGCTTTCTTATTATAATATCCTAATAATGCTATGTTATACTTATTATAGCATGCGGATAAGGTTATGCTTAGCTTATTATAATAATGCAGTAATGTGTGTTGCTTTAGTTATTATAGCAATCTAATAATACTATGTTTTAATCATCGTAACTATTAAATAGTATTATGAAATATATATTATAACATCAAAATAGTGCTATGTTTTGCCAGTTATAACAACCATGTAGTGCTATGATTCGCATATTAGAGCATGCAAATAATATTTTGGAAGACTTATTATAGCGTCCTACTAGTACTGTTTTTTACTTATTGTAACTTTTTAATAGTGCTACGAAATGAATCTTATAGTATTTATATAGTGCTATGAAATTAATCTTATAACATCGAAATAATCCTATGTTTTGTCGGTTATAACAGCCACGTAGTGCATTGATTCACTTATTACAACATTCAAATAATGTTTTGGGAGACTTATTATAGCGTCCTAAGAGTACTGTTTTTTGCTTATTGTAACTTTCTAATAGTGCTATGAAATGAATATTATATGATTCATATAATGCTATGAAATTAATCTTATAGCATTCAGATGGTGCCATGATTTAATTATTATGTAATTCAAATATTGCTATGCTTTAATTAAAAGAGTATTCAAAAAATGTTATGTCTTCCTTATTAAAGCATCCAAATAGTGCTATGTTTTTCTTAATATATCATCTGAATAGTGCTAGATATTGCTTTGTATAGCACTCACACAGTGTTATGATTACTTTTTATAGGATTCAAATACCGCTATAGTTTGCTTATTATTGTCGAAGAAAAATGTTATATTTTACATAATATAGCATTCAAATAGAGTCATTAATAGATATCAACCTCAAAGATAACATTTTTTGGGTGTTAAGTTTGCTTTAGGGGCTGTTTGGTTGCCAAAAGTGAGGGGGTGGAGTGGCTGGACTAGCAGCATTGGAGTGGTTGGACTAGCAGCACTCCCTCCACTTGAAGTTGTTTGGTTAGACCGTAAGTAGAGGGAGTGGGTCGACTGAAGGCTTCCACTCGGCCATTTCACTCTAGCCAAAAAGGGCCAGAGTCGGCTGAGTGGAGTGGGAGGCGATTCAGTTAATGCCGAATCAGTCCCCCCACTCGCGAAGCCAGTCCCGAGACTTTAGAAAACATCGGGCTAGGGTTTAGAGCTCACCCCCCTCATCTCCTCTCCATCGGCTCTCTCTGGAGTTTCCTTCTCCTCACCATCTCTTCTCCACTGTCTCTCTCCAGTGAGCATGCCATCTCCTCTCCGGAGGCTCTCTCTGGTGTTCTCCTCATCGTCTCCTCTCCGTTGGCGGCGATCTCCAATGTTTCTCCTCATCATCTCCTCTCCATCGACTCTCTCCAATGTTTCTCCTCACCGTCTCCTCTCCATTGGCGGCGATCTCTGGGGTTTCTCCTCACCATGTTCTCTTCTTTGGTGGCTCTCTCCGGCGCTTTGTTTCCCTGTCCACCACCGGTGATCTATCGGCCGAATCTGTTCAGGTTCTTCACTACTGAAGCATGGATCTATGGATTTGTTTCATTTTTTTGGGTCTATGTGCTTGGATCTATGGATTTTCTTCTTTACTTGAGCCATCTCCATGTAACGAGAGGTTGTATGTGCTTCGATCTATGTCTCTTCACTATTTCTCTTTCCTTTTCTCTCCTTGATTTACTTGAGCCCCCTCCATGTAATGAGAGGTTGTATGTGCTTGGATCTGTGGATTTATTTTCTTTGTATCTTTCTTGTTCCGTGGATTTATCTACTACTTGTTCACTTTGTGTGGATTTATTTTCCTTAATCTGTGGATTTATGCTTGCTTACTGTCAGTAACATTTTACTTATTCTGTGGATTTATGATATGGATCAAGACTAAAGGGCACTTTGCCATATGCTTGCTTAAGTTGTCAGTAACATTTTGCTTCTTATGTACAAGCTCATTATGTATTTCTTCCTTAAATGTGGTGAAAACCATCATTGCAAGTGTGTTGTTATGACGAAGAAATTTTATATCATCTATAGAGGAAGACGGCCAGGAGTTTATGACAACTGTCCAGAGTGTCTTGCCCAGGTGCATAAATTTAGCGGGGCTTGCTATCGCGGGTTCCGCAATCATAACGATGCATTGGCGTCATTTGGTGATTACGAGCTTGAGTTTGAAAAGGGGAAACTAGACAAAGAAAGTTAGTATTCGGCGGTTCCTTTACCAATCTTTGTGCTCGCTATGTTGATCGTAGGTTGCATTATTTATATTACATGTTAACATGTTAAAGATAGCTGCAATTTGATAACACTGGATGAGATCTATTGAAGTAGGTGAATTGTGATACTTTGTAGTTGTACATGTTCTTGTTGGAATTAAATGGAAGCACTGGTGTATTAAAGATATGGGGAATAAATAGTTAAGGGGAATAAATTAATGACTTCCTCTCATTAAATTAAGATATATTCAAAAATTCTAAAATATGGATAGTATAAATGGCATAAAGTCGTCTCTTATTAAAGGTAATAAATATGGATATTATAAACTTGCACAATTCTAACCAAAAAGTTCAAATTTGGCATGGCTGTTTTTTTAGTTGTCTACTACTATTATTATAAAGGTAATAAATGAAAGACAATAAATGAGGAAAAGAAATGATATGATTTTGTTGAGAGTTGAACTCAAGAGTTTAAGCTCACCAACTCTTGTGGGGTGGTGACCATATCCTCACTCTCAACACCGACCAAACACTAGAAACTACAAAAGTCTGTTAGCTCAGTATCCACTCCAGCACCAACCAAACAGTAGAAAGTCCAAAAGTCGGTAAACTCAGCTTCCACACCAAGCACCAACCAAACAGTAAAAACTGAAAAATCACTCCAGTCAAATCTGCTTATACAAGTCAACACTCCAAAGAATCAATCAAATCCAACCACTCTTGTGCAACCAAACATGCCCTTAGCATGACATTCATAGAGTGTTATTATTGTCTACATTTAAATTGAATATAATATTTTATGAATGCTATGCCTTTTAATTTTTGGAACATTATATTAATACTATGCTTTGGATTGGACTAAAGTAGCATGTTAAGAATGCTATCACCTGTTAAAACAAGATATTGCAATTTCGTATTCCAGCATAGCAAACATTAATGTATTAAATTAAATAACATTTTTAAAAACTCAAATATTACAACTTCATATTCCACTACAAAAGGAACAAAAGTATTGTTAACTTCAAACAAGACAATTTAAGTGCAACAAAAGTTCAAATTCTGTTTCAACATCAATATCATTGCATGACTACAAATTTAGTAGGCCAAGCCACAGTTATACCTGACGTTTCTTCCATATATGTCACTAGGTGGGGGGCCCGTGCCACCTGGCACGGCTAACTGCCCGCCCCCACTATCTCTATTATAACTTACGCCACATCAGCCACTATCCTTTTTTTTGTTTATTTAATTATAATTTTATACCACGTGTATGCCACGTGTATGCCATGTGTGTATAAGTTTATGACTCAGATGATGAGTCATAAAAGTAACTACCCTTGGATCTTATAAGGTAGATAAGTATGTATATCTAAAACTAATCTCCTGGCTTATGATTATAAGGATGTATATTTAAAACTAACCTAGGGAAGATGACAAAAATATAGAAAATTAACTTAGGAAAATATACATGTAAATAAACTAATAGGAGATAAACGGTTGTAACCGTTTTTTCTCCTTATAAGGTTGACTAGGTGATGGGCCCGTGCCACCTGGCACGGCTAACTGCCCGCCCCCACTATCTCTATAATAACTTACACATCAACCCATTATCCTTTTTTTTTTTAATTATAATTTTATGACACGTGTATGTCATGTGTGTATAAGTTTATGACTCAGATTATGAGTCATAAGGGATAACTATCATCGGATCTTATAAGGTAAATAAGGATGCATATTTAAAACTAACATAGGGAATTATGATAACAATATACAAAGTTAACTTAGGAAAATATACATGTAAACAAATTAATAGGAGGGAAATGATTGTAACCGTTATTGTTCCTTATAAGGTTGATATAGGATATAGGTCTCCACAAAAGTGCATCCTTTTCTTTCACTGCATCTACCCAAACTTTGACCGCATTAGGTCCAAGAGGTAAACCATGCACGACTACTTTAGGGTCATTTGACGAAAGAGATCCCTCGGCAACTATTTTTCCATTATCAAGTCAGCATAGGATCTTGCACCTTTCATAAGGTAAATGTGAGCTAGCATTCTACATTAGAAAGAAAAATATTAATTGACAAATAATCAAAAATATGGTTGAGTCGCATTTGGTTCCATCTTGAGCGCTTGGAATGGATCTAGTTTGAAATTCAAAATTCAGTTGGCCAAAAATATGATTGAGTCCGATTCGTTGTATGTCGGATGGAGTTGAGGGTAGTGGAGGTACGGGTGATGAAGAACGGCGCCGGAAAAGAAGAGAGGTCGCGGTGGCGGTGCTCCGGCGCTTGGTCGGCGGTGGTCTGGTAGGGAAAGAAAAAGGGTCAGGCAAGGTGGAGCGGGTAGGCGTAGCCTGGCGACTTGACCGGAAATCAGATGATGAGGAGGAAGAAGGCAGCGGAGGCCTTGGCGAGGTCAATCTCGGCGGAGTTCTGGCGCGGGAGATGGAGACGCCGAAGTAGGAAGGAGAAGGGGGCGCCGGTGAGAGAGATGAGGAAGATGGGTTTTCGGCGAGGGAGTTAAGGGCGAGAGGCGGGACGGAGGCGAAGGCCGTGGAGCACGGTGGCGAAGCTTAAGCAAAGCGACTTCTGGCGAGCTTGGGACCAACAGACGGAATCTGTCGGAAATGGAGGAGGACGGGGCGGAGGTTGAAGGGGAGGTTAGATCCGGTCTTGGAAAGGAGGTTTGGTGGTCGAACGTGACAAGATAGGGAGGTGGCAGCGCCGGCTTGGGGAGAAGGGAGCTCGGGCGGTGGTACTGGTCACGTCGGAGTCGACGGAGAAGGTCTCTGGGGTCGGCGAGGGAAGGTGTTGAGATTGCAGGCGGGATTGGGGCTCGAGTCGCCGGCGATGTGAGGAAGAAGGTGGGTTCCGAGGAGGTGGACGGAGTTAATGGAGGTGGAGCTCGTCGGTGACGCAAGAGGAGATGGAGGAGCTAGAGGGGGTGGTTCCTCGGTGTTACAGGGGTTTGGGTCGGGGTCGCAGGCGGAGCCGAGGCCGCCGCTGGCTACAATGCCTTTCGGGGCTGGCTGAGGAAGGGGATGAGATCCATAGGAGGGTTTGATGGATGGTTCAGATTGGATGGAGTTACTAAAGGGTGTTGGCTTTGTTGAATGAGAACGATGTGATGATTTCGCCTCGATCTATACGTAGTGCGTCAATAAGTCACCAACAAAATTCATGACATCCAATGCACAACAATAGAAAAAGGGTGGCTCTATCTACACCGTGAAAATGTCTAAGGGCACCGTGATTTTTTTGTTTTCCCTAAACTATCCACATCCCCTACCTCCCTCTCTCCAGATCTCCCTCTCTCACACTCTCCACCCCACCGTTGACCTCCTCGACGCCGGACATGTTCAACCTCCTCTCTTCCCGATCTCCCCCCCACACCGACCTTGCCCGTCGCCAACCTGCAACCCTGAGGGCGTCTCTCTCTCTCTCCCCCCTCCCCCCCTCCACTCTCTCCGTCGTCGCCCCTTCAAGAATCAAGCCGCCGTCTTCGACTGCTCATTGTTTAACTTTTAAAAACCAAACATTAAGCAAACGCTCAGTTTTTAAAAACCGAACATTAAGTACAAGTTCGATTTTTAAAAACCAAACATTAAGCACACTTTCGATTTTTAAAACCCGAACACTAACTCGACTTTTAAAAACCGAACATTAACTACATGTTCGACTTTTTATATCCGAACAGAAACCAAAAGTTTGATTTTTTTTAAAGCCAAACACTGCCTTCGTTATTAAAAACTAAAAGATTCGGTTTTTAAAAACTGAAAAAAAACACAGGAGTTTGGTTTTTAAAAACCGAATTGCTCCGACGGGAGAGAGAGAGAGGGGGGGGGGGGGCGAGATAGAGGGAGAAAGAGAGGGGAAAAGAGGTGAGGGTCTCGGGAAGTTGCATGCAGGCTAAATTTGGCCGCCCGGAGAGATCCACGAGGGAGATCGGTGAGAGAGAGAGAGAGAGAGAGAGAGAGAGAGGGCCGTGGCTTCGGGCATGGTGTTCGGCGACAGAGAGCAGGCTGGTGGGGGCGACGTCGGGGTTGTAGGCCGGCGACGGGCAAGGCCAGTGGGAGAGAGAGAGAGAGAGGGTGATCGGGGAGAGAGAGAGAGAGGGAGGGAGGGAGGTTGAAGACAAGGGTAGTTTAGGAAATAAAAAAATGGGTGGTGTCCTTAGTAATTAGGGCGGGGCGCGTTCTATCGACACCACACAAGCATCTACCCACACCACAGATTTTTATACCAAGAATACCCTAAGATGAAATGTCGCAATTGCCCCCTCTCTTATGTGGTATAATTACGGTAATAGAGTCCTTCTTTACAACCTACCTCAAGCTCTTGCCTTAAATGCCTCATCTTCTCCGATCATCCTCTCCGTCTGGCCATCTTTTCCGGTCATCTTCTCCGACAATCTCCGATCATCTTCTCCGATCATCTCATCTGGCTCTTCTCTCCACGGACTCCTCTCTTCTCCACGCTTTTCTTCTTTTTATACCACCTCCCTCACGGTTGCCCTGCCCTCGTGACACAATCGATCACCAAAATAAGCAGAAAGCTGCTGCGGCAGTTGGAAATGGACAATGAAGAGGAGGAAGGCGAGGAAATTGCACCAGAAAAGGTGCATTCCCAACTCATTATCCCCGTACTCCGTCGTTTTCCCTTTTTTTTCCTATCTGAAACTAATCGGTAGTAAATTACCGATAGACATGTAACCGGTAGTCTATTACCGATACACCTGCACAACTCAACGGTACGTAGATACCGTTTTGTGTGAATTACTAACGGTATCTCGGCACCATCTATGTATCGGTAGTATAGTACCGAGTTAAATATAGTATATCGGTGGTATTCTACCGATAGTTGTCTGTGACGATCTTGAAGACCCAAATCAAATTTCAGAGTTTACGAATGCTAATTGCTTGATTATTATTAGGGCTATACTTTTAATGGTGAAGATTTGGGGGGTGTCAACTATGACTACACCAAGGCCTTCACAACCGACGAGGTATGCTGTCCGTAGTTATATTTACTTGGACCACTAGTGGCTTCATAATTCATCATTCTAATCATTATTTTTTATCTCTAGATCTTTCACAGCCGCCAAACACTTATCCACTGGACACAACAAGTTTGAAAACAGAATGGCTTGGTGGTTGTAATAAAGAATTCAGAGGTCGGGGGTGCCGGTAGAAAGCCGAGGATCACGTTGGCATGTGAGCGAAGTGGAGCTTATCGAAAAACAGTCGTAGAGCATTATGCAAGTTCAAAAATGTCGTTAACCACCCGAAAGATGAAGACTGTCAACTCTGGGACGAGGAAGTGTGGTTGTCCCTTCAAGCTTCAGGGTATGAAGCTTGCCTATGATGATAATTGGACGTTGATGGTTTATATGTGGAGTGCACAATCACCCGAGAGCGGTTTACCTCGAGGGACACTCATATGTCGGGAGATTAACCGAGGAAGAAATGAAGTTGGTGGTTGATATGTCGATAAATCTAGTGAAGCCACGTCAAATATGGAACACTATAAAGCACCGAGATCCAGGGAACTGCTCTACTTTGAAGACCATCTATAATGCACGCCACAGGAATAGGGTGGTCGAGAAAGCTGGGAGATCAGAGATGCAGCAGCTACTGAAGCATCTAAATGAGCACGACTATATTGAGTATCATACAGTTCGGGAAGACACGGATAATGTTCGGGACATATTCTGGGCACTCCGCACTTCTATTGAGCTACTCCGTACATTTTCAGAGGTTTTGATTAAGGATTGCACCTACAAGACCAACAGGTACCGTCTTCCTCTTCTAGAAATTGTTGGTGTGACATCGACAGAAATGACATTCTCTGCTGCCTTTGTATACATGGAGTTTGAGAGGGAAGGTAATTTTGTATGGGCGCTGCATGTGCTTAGGTCGTTGTTGGAAGGATGCTCAATGCCACATGTTATACTAACAGATAGAGATTTGGCTTCTATGAATGCTATCGAGTTGGTATTTTCAGAATAAAAAAGGATGTTATGTAGATGGCATATCCAAAAGTGTGTTGAGCTTAGCTACAGAAAGAATTTTTCAACAGTAGAGATGGCTGCCTCTTTCATGACATTATGGCAAGCAGTTGTATATTCAAGCAGTGTGCATGAGTATAATACAAACTTGTGTACTCTGCTTAACATGTTTTTTAGAGACAAGGATGCCACTGAATATGTCCAAAAGACATGGCTCGATTACTATAAAGAAGATTTTGTAAGCGCTTGGGTCGATGACTACATGTATTTTGGGAATTATACCACAAATAGGGTTGAAAGTGCACATTCTAAGTTGAAGAAGCATCTTGGCTCATCTAATTGTGGTTTTGACACATCGTGGTCCACCATCCACTCTTTGCTGATGAATAAATTTTATATCTTGCAAGTATACGAATCGGTGCAATCAGTATAGTAGCAAGACGAGTATCGTACCCACAGAGATTTGTAGAGATTATTAGAGTGAACCGCTAAAGAACAGAAAAGAAAGAAAATATGGAAGGGAAAATAAGAAATATGAAGTCTCGAAAATAGATGATATAATAACGAAATAAGAAAACGATTGAAATATGATGGATGAATACTAAGGTTCCGATTTCACCATAACATCCTCATTTTATGCATTGAATCAATCAAGATCTCAGTTTAATTCCAAGGGCTCGTTCTTCCGGTATGATGATCCGTTCGACCGCGGTCTTCACCAAGTACCCTCAATTAACCCTAGCTAATGAACCCATAACTAAGTGTTAATCAAGAATCCATTAAGCTCTGAAAAACAATTATGAACCAAGAATAATCTTAGCTTGAACCCGGCCTCGACATAAACTCATTCATTCATAGATCCTGCGAGATTAGGGAATGAACCCTCGCCCAATCTCACATACAACAATCTATAATACTTCTATTGGCCAGATAAAGGTATTTAAGATCTCAGTTATAATAATGAATGAAACAAGGAAAATAAACTGATAAAATAATCATGATCCAATAACATAGAATGATTCAGTTAGGGCTACATCGGTACCTTAGAGAAGAAACTAGCCACTCATGTTAACCATGAGGGCAACAAAACTAATGAAGAAATAAAGAAGAAATAAGAAAAGAAAACCAAGCCTGGAACCCTTCTCCTTGCCTCCAAACGCTGCCAAAAAGTCCCCCAAAAGTTTCCTTTTGATAACCCTAAGTATCCTATTTATAGGCCTAAACTCGGGTTAAATCAAAACCGTTGATTTAATTCACTGGAAACGTCCGATCGATCCTCCTCGGGATGTTGGATCGATCGGTCTCATTGAAATCTCCAACTTCTATTTACGCCCGAGTCCGATCGATGGACGGATCGATCGAACTCTACTCCTCTAAAAAGCATACGTTCTGTCAACCTTTAATTCCCAAGTCCGATCGATCGGACTATGAGTGTTGGATCGATCGGTTGAGTAAAAATCAGCTGTTTTTTGCTTTTCCCGAGTCCGATCGATCGGACCATTGGTGTCGGATCGATCGGACCCCTTTGGAGGGATGGAGAGATCGATCGGACTTCGTTCAGCCAAAAAAAATAGGTTCTGTCACGTTTTTGCGTAGTCCGATCGATCGGCGGATCGCTCGGACTTCCAACTTATTTACTGTGCTGCCATTCAGACTGCGCCATCGGTACTAAAATTGCCGTAACTTCCTCTAGGAAACTCGGAATCACGAACCGTAAAATTCCCCTGAATCTAGACTTCAAGAGCTTTCCAACCATATATGACACATAATCTGATTCTTCATGAGCAGGTACAGATTAATCTTTAAAGTTGATCCATGCACTCTTTTCAGCTTCTTTTCTCCTTTGTCCTTCATTTTCCAAACAACCATGTGAAGCAACATATAGATATAAAAATAGGAATAAAGATGTTGATTAAAGATAATAATCTAGCAATTGAGATAGTTATAAGGCTATTTAGAGTGCACTTTCATGCACTCATCACACCCCCCAACCAGCTTATTGCTAGTCTCTAGCAATTTTAAGCGCATAAAATATATTAAGCACACCAACGGTCGTAGGTTGTAGACATGCATAATAAAAGTACTACCTTGTCAAGTCAATAATGTTCTATCTAGTACAGAGCACAAAACGTCTTATACTCATGCACATGCTACTAAGACATGAAATTAACTTCTACACTTCAAACATGCTAATCACCATTCAGTCGAACTCATGTGACGTGACAGATAAAAGTTACGTACAGAAGCAACTTCTACCCACGATTAGTCCAAACACACTACTATCATCATGACCAATCATCCAACCCTTGCACTTTAAGTACAGCATGCTTTTTTTTTGTTTTTTTTTTCTTTTAACTATCAGACATTTTGCCTTTTTACGCGAGCACTCTCCGCTTCTTGAGCCACAGAGACCCGGTTACTTAACAAAACACTGAGTAGTTTTTTTTTTTTAGCTATTAGTGATTCTACCTTTTTACGCGAGCTTCCCTCTTCCTGAGGCAAGAACACCCGGTTACTCAGTAGATCACTTAACAGTCGTTTAGGCACAGCTTATTAAAGCTCCAGAACTTTTTCTCTTTTTTTTTTCTGCATGCAATACTCAACACTAGCTTATGCTGAAATCATGGTTTAAATTGACAATAGTATGCTCATTCCTCTGGTGAGTATAATCGCCACTGCACATAAAGTGTTCGTGTGTGAGTCACATGATATTCTACCTTCAGGTTATCATGCACGCAATCCATGTATAGGCCAGTCCATATGGAAGCAACATGTATAATGCGTATAAAAATTTCAGCTCATGTACAATTTAACACTATTATACCCACAAGGTAGCATGCAATACTCAAAGAATGTCTACACCCCCCAACCTGAAATCAACATTGTCCTCAATGTGTGCATTTATCCAATCAAATATGTAGGAGGTAGCTATCCCAAAATTTCCAGAGAAAGAAGAGACAAGTACAGTAAATAAGAAAGAGGCCACATGATAGAATAGCGAACATCTCCTCAAGGATCCTCCGGGTGGCTGAAAACCTAAAAGAAAAACAAAAGAGAAACATAAGACTGAAAACTAAAACTTAAACTTAAAAACAGGTTACCTTGGTGGGTTGCCTCCCACCCAGCGCTTTATTTAACGTCTAGGCAAGACGTACTGCAAAGCCTTAAGATTCAGCCAGGTTCGTATGGCTGTAATGCTTCAAGCGGTGCGACGACCTCCTTTGCTCTCCCATAACCGTGCAAGTCATCCTGCACCATCTTCAAATCCGCTTTCAATGTAGTCTTCACTTGCTCCTGCTTGAAATTTGTGAACACCAATGAATCTACAGCATTTATTGAGAAGCAATCAAAAGAGTTTGAAGGACATGACATAGACTCAAACACTTTAAATTCAACAGTTTCACCTAAAACTGTCATGCTGAGCTTACCATCCTTCACATTAATCATAGTATCAGCTGTAGCCATAAATGGGCGTCTCAACAAAATAGGCAATTTTCTATCATTCAATGGTGCATCATCCATATCCAATATCACAAAATCAGCAGGGATAATTAACTTATCAACTTGTACTAAGATGTCTTCTACAATGCCTAATGGATATTTAATTGAACGATTTGCAAGTTGTAAAGACATCGTAGTAGGTTTTAATTTACCAACACCTAGCTGAAGGAAAACAGAGTAAGGCATCAAATTAACACTAGCTCCTAAGTCAAGCATTGCCTCCCCTATTTTTGTATCCCCAACAGTAATATTAATATTAAAACTCCCTGGATCCTTAAGCTTGGGTGGAAGCTTCCTTTGTAGAACCGCGCTTGCCGTCTCTGAAACCATCACCTTTTCATGAGGTTCATACTTACGTTTAGAAGTACGTAGTTCCTTGAAGAACTTTGGAAAGGCTGGTATTTTCCTAATCACATCAAGCAATGGTAAGTTCACATTAACCTTAGATAGAATATCATAAATTTCAGAATATGACTTATCCATTTGGGCTTTCTTTAGGCGGCCTGGAAACGGAATCGGCGGCACATATGGTGGAGGAGAGTTGTGATGAACCTCCGGAACTGAATTTGCTCTCTTTTCATGATCAAAAGCAGATGTGGCCGATGGTGGCCTTTTCGAGCGTTCCTCCTTTTCAACTTCCTCACTCGCATCATCATTTAACTCATCAATAACTTCAGCATTAATCTTATTATCAATAATCTTACCTGAACGAAGAATAGTAACTGCGTTGGCTTGCTCTGGTTGGCTTGGAAATCTTCCTGGAACATGGGCTCGTACAGCATCTGCAAGCTGTCCCACTTGAACTTCCAACTTCCCAATAGATGCTGCAACATTCTTCAATTCTACATCATGTCGAGCAATGACCGAATCTTGTTGTTCCATCCTTGAGTCTATTTTCTGCATAAAAGCTAACATAGTCGCTTCCAAAGACGACTTAACAGGTGGGTTAGACTGATTAGCAGAAGGCATACTTGCATTAGCATTATTTTTCCATGAAAAATTCGGATGCTCCCTCCAACCTGGATTGTAAGTATTTGCATAAGGGTCAAATCTAGGTCTTGGATTATAAGCATTCATCAAATTAGCTTGTTCTTGCACATATTCAGGAAATTCACTACCAGAAGGACATGAATCAAACCTATGACCAACAATATTGCAAATTGAACAAACCTCAACCGGTTTTGCTTGTGTGGACATCATCGCGTCCATCTTCTTGTTGCGGGCTGCGATTTGCCTTGCCAAATCGTCATTCTGGTTAAGCTCATAGATGCCTCTCGCCTTATTCCTCGTGTCTCTCTGCTGCGAGTTTGATCCTAGCATCTCATAAATTTCGTACGCCTCTAGTGGTGTCCTTTTGAACATCGCTCCACCTGCAGCATTATCTGCCATAGTCTGACAAGAAAGATTTAGTCCATCATAAAAATATTGCATCTGATTTTCTAAAGAATAGTTATGATGTGGACATTGCATCAAAAGCATCTTAAATCTATCCCATGCTTCATGGAATGGTTCTCCATCAGATTGCTGAAAATTTGGAATTTGCCTTCTCAAGTTAGTAGTCATGGCATGAGAATAAAATTTACTAACAAACTTGTTATAAATTGCGTCCCAAGTAGTTAGTAATCCAGAGGCAACGACATCAACCATCTCTTCGCTTTATCCTTCAGGGTGTAAGGAAAACATCGCATCCTCAGTTGATCTTCAGTAATGCCACCTAGAGGAAAAGTCTGAATAGTAGCATAATAATCTTTCACAAACGTTAGTGCATCCTCAGAAGGTAAACCATGAAATTCAGAAAGCATAGAAAAATGTAGATTTTTAAGTTCATAATTTATAGCCTCTGCAGGTAACGCAATGCACGAAGGTGAGGTAGAAATAGTTGGCCTCGCGTACTACTCCAAAGGACGTAAATTGTTATTAAGTGCCATCTCCTCTTGTTCCTCCTCTTGAACTCCTAGATCTGATGTGGACAGGCTGTCTTTGTTAGATTTCTTCTTCCAACCAATTTGATCTACTTTATCGTTCAAGGGCAACAACTTTTCTTTCCGTGATCGGCGACCTTACATTCACTACAAATAAACTCTAATCAAAACCCCGGCAACGGCGCCAAAAACTTGATGAATAAATTTTATATCTCGCAATTATACGAATCGGTGCAATCAGTATAGTAGCAAGACGAGTATCGTATCCACAGAGATTTATAGAGATTATTAGAGTGAAACGCTAAAGAACAGAAAAGAAAGAAAATATGGAAGGGAAAATAAGAAATATGAAGTCTCGAAAATAGATGATATAATAACGAAATAAGAAAACGATTGAAATATGATGGATGAATACTAAGGTTCCGATTTCACCATAACATCCTCATTTTATGCATTGAATCAATCAAGATCTCAGTTTAATTCCAAGGGCTCGTTCTTCCGGTATGATGATCCGTTCGGCCGCGGTCTTCACCAAGTACCCTCAATTAACCCTAGCTAATGAACCCATAACTAAATGTTAATCAAGAATCCATTAACCTCTGAAAAACAATTATGAACCAAGAATAATCTTAGCTTGAACCCGGCCTCGACATAAACTCATTCATTCATAGATCCTGCAAGATTAGGGAATGAACCCTCGCCCAATCTCACATACAACAATCTATAATACTTCTATTGGCCAGATAAAGGTATTTAAGATCTCAGTTATAATAATGAATGAAACAAGGAAAATAAACTGATAAAATAATCATGATCCAATAACATAGAATGATTCAGTTAGGGCTACATCGGTACCTTAGAGAAGAAACTAGCCACTCATGTTCACCATGAGGGCAACAAAACTAATGAAGAAATAAAGAAGAAATAAGAAAAGAAAACCAAGCCTGGAACCCTTCTCCTTGCCTCCAAACGCTGCCAAAAAGTCCCCCAAAAGTTTCCTTTTGATAACCCTAAGTATCCTATTTATAGGCCTAAACTCGGGTTAAACCAAAATCGTTGATTTAATTCACTGGAAACGTCCGATCGATCCTCCTCGGGATGTTGGATCGATCGGTCTCATTGAAATCTCCAACTTCTATTTACGCCCGAGTCCGATCGATGGACGGATCGATCGAACTCTACTCTTCTAAAAATCATACGTTCTGTCAACCTTTAATTCCCAAGTCCGATCGATCGGACTATGAGTGTTGGATCGATCGGTTGAGTAAAAATCAGCTGTTTTTTGCTTTTCCCGAGTCCGATCGGACCCCTTTGGAGGGATGGAGAGATCGATCGGACTTCGTTCAGCCAAAAAAAATAGGTTCTGTCACGTTTTTGCGTAGTCTGATCGATTAGCGGATCGCTCGGACTTCCAACTTATTTACTGTGCTGCCATTCAGACTGCGCCATCGGTACTAAAATTGCCGTAACTTCCTGTAGGAAACTTGGAATCACGAACCGTAAAATTCTCCAGAATCTAGACTTCAAGAGCTTTCCAACCATATATGGCATATAATCTGATTCTTCATGAGCAGGTACAGATTAATCTTTAAAGTTGATCCATGCACTCTTTTCAGCTTCTTTTCTCCTTTTTCCTGCATTTTCCAAACAACCATGTGAAGCAACATATAGATATAAAAATAGGAATAAAGATGTTGATTAAAGATAATAATCTAGCAATTGAGATAGTTATAAGGCTATTTAGAGTGCATTTTCATGCACTCATCATTTGCTCGAGCTCCAACATTGTGCGATAAAAGCTTCATTCGAGAAGAGCAAGCACATTGCGCAACACAACTTTAGGGTAGAAGTCTTCAGAGAACTTCGAGGGTTCATTTCAAAGAGTGCACTCACCACTTTTTGTCAAACTATTTGGGTATTGTTGTATGTAATAGCTATTTTTTGTCATACTATTTGGGTATTGTTGAATGAACCCGATTACGTGGGAATGTATGTATTTACTGTTTGTATTTACAGATGAAAAAGGAATGTACTCAATTTTCTGTACTTACTGTGTGAGATTTCTGTAGTTGCTGGCTGGGAATGTAATCTCTACTGTTGTATAATTCAAAGTCGGGTGTAATCAACTCTATGACATTATGGTATGTAATAGCTGTTTTTTTTTCTCAGTTTGGAGAGTGCTTCAATTAAGCCTGTTAATGGTACATAGTTAAAACATAGATATATTACTCATACTCATGTCAACTCGGTGTACCAATGATGTTACAACTTTCTTTGCCGGACAAGTTAGTACCGACACTGTCAAAACACAACTACACATAATTAACCATAACATACAGTTTCTATTCCCCGATCTAAGACAGTTTGCTAAAGGTTAGATTACACAGTTTGGTATTCTAAGCTGTGCCCCTTGAGGAGGACGCTCCATGTCCATGTCTATGTCGAACATAACCCCGCGTGTCTTTATCGCCATGCGCTATGGCATGCATTCGCCGCCACCTATCGCTATGCTCTTCTACTGACATAGTAACCAGCTGAATGTGCGTATCGTCAATTATCACCACAAGTTTCTCAAACTGCAAGTACATTAAAAGGATCGATAATTATTAAATCTTACAATGATATTAAAACTGCTGATAGTTTAATATGCTTACTGTGGCCTGCAGAGAATCCATTGCTTCGTCAGCAGTTGCGGATTGGTGCTCGGGTTTTTGGACGATGACATGCGAGATAGACTTAAACCATTCCTCATAACCCCCCACGCATTCATCCCCCCTAACTACGGAGACTCCATCCCTGCACATGCTGGTTACGTGGGAAGGGCAGTCATTCCAAAACTACTTGGTGAACTGGAAGACTCTATGGTATCCACGTGCCATTTCTTTGGTACCCATGTGGAATCGTGATGGCTGTAATGGATCTCCAGGGATGATCTGGCGGATGCCCATTTGACGCAGCACCCTGTCAGGGTGATATGGCTCAACGAATCAGTGTGCCAAAAAAGAAAGTAATATCATCACGAGGAAACGACCCTCCCCTATGCTTTTGATATGGGTCCCAAGTCACCTGCAAGGGTAATATGAATTTAGCAAATTGTGTGATACATGTAAGGGAACTGCAAGGGTACTATAATTTTAGAAAACACATTGATCCACGTAATGGAAAGCTGCTTGGCCTTCTACTGACATCTTACCCTAAGAGCACTCAATCGATCAAGTTTCTCGCGATACATCTTAACATTATCCCCCTTTTTCCCTTGTCCTTTGTCAGGCAGCCAATGGAAAACACGGGGTTGCCCGTCCTTGTATTCCATGTTACGTCGAGGAGCCACCACAGACGGAAGGTGGTCATATATCCAAGCCAGAACATATTTAAGATACATTACTCAAAAGACGATGTGAAATAGCAAGAATCAACGTATTTCAGGTAATTGTTAAACCTGCAGTAAAGTAAGATATCCACTGATTGACGAGGTGCCCCATCTACTAGCTTGTCCTAGCATTCGATACATGTGCGCAAGGCCCGCGGCGCCCCATGTGTACTGGTCAATGGCACCAAGATCCAACAAGTATCGCAGGTAGGAGATGTGCACCTTGACGCCTGACTTGTCGCAGAAAGGGGTACATCCTAGCATGTGCAGCAGATATGCCTTGGCTGATCTCTCTATGCCCACCCTTCCAATCTTGTATTTATATCTTACATTGCAGCTGAATAACATTTCCCCCAAGCAGCTTCAGTTGCGCAATTGCTTCATCTCGGGTCACTCCAAAATGGTCAACCATCATCCTCGTCTTTTCCTCCCAAGTCTTATTCAAATGCACCAAGGGTTGGCGGGCAACGGGGATGTCCAGTATGGCACGGACATCTGCCAAGGTGATGGTCAACTCACCGCAGGGAAAGTGGAATGTGTTGGTTTCGGGATGCCATCTCTCCACAAATGCGCCAACAACAGCACTGTCGATGGACAGATACGAGCAATCCACTAGTCGCCCTAGCTTCGTGACGTTCACAGCCTCCATAAATCCCTCAGTGTCCATGTCAAACCAATCTTTCACGGATGAGCCATGAGCATAAATTTTTAGTGACTTCTTGCGCTCCTGCATTAAGGAGATAGTTAACACCCTGATGTTATAACAATACCTATGTATTCTTGCTGAATGTACTGTACCTCTCCTTGCCAGATACAATAGGCAACGTGAGTTTTGAACTTAGTGAGCACAGACCTATCCATGGGCCCACCAGGGATTGGGCCGACATCTTCATCTTCGGCAGCCGCAGCCTCGGGCCCCCCCTCATCGTCATCTTCGGCTACCGCAGCCTCCGGCCCCCCCTCCGCGCAGGACCCAGGCTTCTCTCTCACCCTTCTCTTCCTGTTAGATACCGTCGATCGCTGCCGCTGGGAAGCTGTCGATGACGAGGGCTGTGAAGCCTTGCCACCACGTGTCCTTGGAGCCATTTGAATGCTATAACAAGCCAGAGGACGCTCAATAACAGTTTGATATATTCCAACATGAAAGTATCGGTAGTCTCATACCGATTAAACTGCACATTAATCGGTAGTCTCATACCGATTAAACTGCACATTAATCGGAACTTACGTGCCGAACTGTAAACTATGACATCGCTAGCCGATTAAACTGCACATTAATCGGTAGTTTCATACCGATTAAGCTGTACATTAATCGGAACTTACGTGCCGAACTGTAAACTATGACATCGGTAAAAAAACATCAATCCATATAGAGTTTACCAGCAGTAGACAACCGATGCATAAACAAAACCAAACGGGAATAGACTACCGATTAGTACGAACAAATTGGTTTTTGAATACCGATCCAAGAAGAAACTGAAATCATAGGGTATTTGAGTAGTGATGATAATGCAAACCGTTTAAATCGCTGCAATGTAGGCAAGTTAGGAAGGAAAAATGGTGGATTCCAGGGGATTGACAACCCTCACCTTAAACTTGAAGGTAGGGTTGCGTTGTCAGGTGGGGGCTTAGGCGGAGGCACTCAACCCGGTGGTCCTGGACGCGACGCGAAGGCTGCCTGGCTACTTCCCGATCGCAAGCGTCGCTCGCCACACTCCGGGAGTCGTTTGCCGATGTAGGTTGTGACAGCAGTCGGTCGGGCTCTCCCGACATGGAGGGTTAGTGGGTCGACAGGGTCGAGGGGTCCTCAGTGACTCAGTTACTTGAGGCCTTAGGAAACTGAAATCATACCGTCCATTTTAAATGGACGGTCAGGATCCTATCTGGTGGGACCTATTAATCAATCACCACTATCCTCTGCGAGAGCAGGTCGATGCCCGGCGTCGAGGTGGGCGACGAGGGTGGGACGTTTGGTGGGGGATCGCGATGGATCTGAGAGGACGGCAGCAGCGGTGGAGAGGCAAGCCAGCTTGCGTTTGCCTACGCCGGGGATGGGGAGAAGGGGGCGGAGGCGGGAGATGAGGAAGGCAGTTTATCACGAAGGGGGCCAGAGGGCCCCCATCCTCCTCCGCTTCAGCTCTTACCCCATCGTCGTCATCCTCTCGAACATCACCGTTGAGGAGCGCTTCAAATATCATCTCCTCCACTTCGCCAACCACCTCGCGAGGATGGTGGCTGGTGGACGGGAAGAAAAAGAGAGGGAAGGAGAAGAAATAATAAGGGGAAGAGAGTTGGGAAAGAGAAAATAGAGGGGTCACTTTTAAGGTGGATTTTTAAATGAATCTTGCCAACGCTAAAACACACAATAAACCGATTTACAAAGGATTAGTAGTGTAATTTAATAACCATATATATCATTAACAAACATCACAAGTTTGACTTAAAGTACAACATGCACTGAAGTAAAATCCATGAATTTGTCTCCGTAGTGGAAAAAGCTCCAGCATTAGCACCAACTAGCACCAACCCAACGTCCCATGCGTATCCAATGCACTGATCACTACACAATACATTAGTTGGATCAGACACTTCAACATTTACATCAAAGCTATATAACTTATGCAAGACCATATATAAACATGCAAGACCATACTTATGCAGATCATACTACACAACACACAAGTTTTCCTTAACACATTTACCCGATTATGCTACATTCTCTATGTGATCTAGTATAATCATATGCACGGAATACAAATAAAAAATAAATGCTTGCACAAAGCTATAACTTACACAACCATCAGCACAACAATGCAATGCAAATCATCTTATTTGTGGTTTTCATGAGATAAGTCCATATATAATATATATATATATATATATATATATATATATATATATATATATATCATTTCACTTATACAACCATTAACACAAAATCTAGTAACCGCAGACATACATGTTATCACTTATCAAAGGCCATGCCCCATGTCAGGCTCACCACGCACTATGCGTTGTGCTCGCCTCCACATTTTTTTCTGCTCCTCCCCATCCAAGGTCTCCAAATGCTCAACGGTGTCATCGATGAGCTGTGCAAGTCGATCATACTGTAATTTGACGAAAATGCAATGAATTAGACAAGTTGTATAATGAAATAAAGATGAAAATTTAAATAAGGTATTGTTACCTTGGCATTAACGTAATCGTCTGCTCGTTTAGCTACCGGCGCCTCATGCTCTAGATTCTCCACCCTCACGTGAGATATGCTTCGGAACCATTCCATGTAACCCGGCATGCACTCATAACCAGCGGGGCTAGTAGAAGCGCCTGTCCAGCGCTCAATCACACTCATGTCCATCCAGTTAAACCAGCAATCTCTCTTGAAATCGAACACTCTCACGTAGCGTCGAACTGTTCCCTTGGATCCCATGTTAGAATGGGACGGCCTCAATAGATATTGCGGAATGCTCTGTCGGATGCCAAACTGGCGAAACACCCTATCCGGATGATAAGGCTCCACGTACTCTCCGCAGGTAATGGTGCCAAAGTAGAAGCTAATTTCTTCGCGAGGGAAATCCGCTCCTCCTCGTTGAGCACGATACGGATCCCATGTCACCTACAGAAAAAATCACAATCAGTCAACATTCACTCAATCAACATTACATGCTGATAAAAAATACTAGTAAATAAAGTACAACGTTACCTCATGTGGAGTCATGCGATCCAGACGTTACCTCATCCGCGCCATGTCCGAATAATATTCTCCCCGCCTGTATACTCTCTCCTTATACTCCATTGGCAAACAGTGGGCATGTCAATTGTGTAATCTATGAATGGTTGCGGAGCCACGACTTGGTGAAGGTGATCATGTATCCAACTCTACATTGGTAGGCTAAATATGGGTTAAGTCAAACAATAATTGGTATCATAATATAAATAAAATTATGCTATTTTAAAACTACGTACCACCAACAAAGTTAGGTATCCGCCAACAAAGTTAGGTATCCGCCAACAGCACATGATCCCCACCGACTAGCGGACCCGAGCATCCGATAGAGGTATGTGAGGGCCCCAGCACCCCATGCATACTCACGCACGGTAGTAAGGTCTGTGAGAGAAGTGAGATAGGACAAGTGCACCCAACCCCCTGACTTGTTGCAAAACAAGGTGCAACCCAACAGATACAACATATACGCCTTCACTGAGCACTCTAAACCGACGGCATCCACTGTACATTCATCCCTTAACCATTTTAAATTAAGGGTGAACCCTCGGCCCAAACCTCTCTCAGTCATCTCTCTATGGGCCACTGCTTGACTAACCCCAAGATTATCTACCATAAGCTGTTTATATCCAGACGCATTTAGCTCACAGTGATCCAGTGGCCTACCAGCGATAGGGATGGCCAAAATGGCACCGACGTCTGCCAAGGTGATCGTCATCTCACCACATGGGAAGTGAAACGTATTTGTTTCTGGGTGCCACCTCTCAATAAATGCAGACAGTATGGCACTGCTCATGCAGGTATGCGAACATTCGATGAGGCCTCTCAATCCAGTCATATCCACAAGCTGATTAAACTGGCTATTCATTGTCCTGTCCCAATTGAGTGTGTTGGATCCATGGGCATATATCTTAAGAGGCATCCTTTCCTGTAAGAATCAAAAAAGAAGAAAATTAACATCTCCATGGGTTCAGTCAGATAGCCATATCTGACTATAGCAGCTAACCAAACTATTTTTACCTCTCCATGCCATATATGGTAGGCAACGTGACTCCCAAACTCGGTTAGCACGGACTTATCCACAGGCCCGCCGGGGAACGGGCCTTCATCCTCTGCTGCAGCGCTGGGGATAGTAGGAGGGATACCACTGCAAGAGGGACCCTCATCCTCTGTCTCGTCTTTAAAAACAACACTTTCCATCCTTTCCTCCTCTGCCTCCTTCCCACGTCGCTGCCGCGTGGAAGACGAAGAAGAGGATGCCTTTGATACACTGCGTGTGATAGGAGGCATTTGGCTGCAACAAACAAACAGAAAAAAAGAAACGGGATCAATATACCGATGGCAAAACAACATAAACGGTATCAAACTACCAATGGGAAAACAACATCAACGGTATACCGATGGAAAAACTACAGAAACGGTATCGGTATCAAACAACCGATGGGAAAACACCAATGGGAAAACTTATCAAACTACCGATGGGAAAACTACAGAAACGATATCAAACTACCGTTGGGAAAAGTACAGAAACGGTATCAAAATACCGATGGGAAAACTACAGAAACGGTAAGAAACTACCGATGAGAAAACAACCCATCTAAAACTACAGCGTTCACATGCCATTGATGAAAACTATAAGGAAACGGTATATCAACACCGAAACACGTGAACTTGGATCGGAAGTAAACACATGAAACTTAAAACGAACCAACCGGGATTAGACTACCGATTTGAATTCCAAAAATTGGATCGGAAGTAAACACCCAGATTTAAACGAAACTAACCGGGATAAGACTACCGCGTCGGAGGAACACAACGGGGGATGAAGATCGGCTCATCGGTTTAAATCGATAAAAACAAACGACTAAATCCATGCAATGTAGGTCATAAAACCACTTGTAGGTCGTAAAACGGACAACACAAGGTGGGTTTGAGCGGATTTATAAGAAAAACATGTTTTCTCGGACCGGAAAATGCTCAGAGTGACAAAAGCCGCCGGTCGGGAGCCCAACGGGAAGGTCGCCGGGCTGCGGTTGCCGCTTCCAAACCTACACCCGAGGAGAGAAGCCGGTGGAGAGAAGCCGTGGCCTTTGGCTATTTTAGGCTTGGGTAGTTTGGGTAGGATTGGTTCTCTTATGTGGTGTGGGCAGTAAGTAGTGGAGATTTTGGGTTGGTTGTAGTGTCATGAGTAAAGTGTGGTGTGAGTAGATGTTTGTGTGGTGTCGATAGACGATCGCCCGCAAGTTCGACCGGAGCGCACGTCCCTACTTGCTTCATTCACTGTTCGTATTCGAGTGTCTGTTCGTATTCCCAGTCGAAAGTAACTACCAAAAAATCTGGAAAGTAACTATCAAAAAAGCTGGAAAGTAACTACAAAAAATAACAAAATTATGGCGGAAAGTAACTCTTATTCGACGTCGAAAATAACAAAATTGTGGCGGAAAGTTAGTTTTCAGTTTTTTTTCGTAGTTACTTTCCAGTTTTTTTTAGTTACTTTCCAAATTTTTTGGGGGAAATTCACTTTCCAATATTTTGGTAGTTACTTTCCGCCACAATTTTGGTATTTTTGGGAGTTATTTTCATTTTTTTTGGGAAATAACTTGTAACAATTATAGAAATCATGGTAAGTTACTTTACATTTTTTTGCAATTGTACATGTTACTTTTCATGTGTACAAGCTACATTTGTACAAGTTACTTTTCATGTACAAGTTAGTTTTCAGTAGTTTTGCAGTTGTACAAGTTACTTTGCATGTATACAATTTGTGAAAAATTTGATTGTCAATTACGAAAAGTAACTACTGGGAGACATAATTTACTTTTAAAAAAAAAAGGGCGACGCTATCGCAGGAGGAGATCGGCGACGAAGAAGACTTGATCGACAACGGGGAGCCGGGGAAGACTGGATTGGCGACAGGGGAGCCTGGATCGGCGACAGGGAGACTGGATCGGCAGCAGGGGAGTCTGGATCAGCGATATAGAAGCTTGGATCGGCGACGGGGCACCCTGGATTGGCGACGAGGAGACTGGATCGACGGAAGGGAAGCTTGGATCGGCGCTGGGGAAGCCTGGATCGGCGATGAGGAGACCAGATCGGCACTGGGGGAGACTGGATCGTTGACGAGGAGCCGAGGAAGACTGGATCGACGACTGGGAAGCCTGGATCGACAACGGGGAAGCCTAGATCGGCGATGGGGAGACCGTATCAGCGCCGGGGGAGACCGGATCTGTGAGGGGGGGACCGGATCGACGATGGCGGGACCGGATCAGCGACGGGGGAGCCATGATCGATGACGAGGGAGCCTGGATCAGTGGCGGGGGAGCCTGCATCGGAGATGGGGAAAACGGATCGGCGACGAGGAGCCCGGATCGGCGACGGGGAGCCCGAATCGGCGACGGGGAGCCCGAATCGGCGACGGGGAGCCCGGATCGGCGACGGGGGGCCCAGATTGACGATGGGAGCCCCCGATCGGCGACGAGGGAGCCCAGAACGGCGACGGTGGAGCCGGGATTGGCGACGGGGGAGGCGGGGAAGCCTGGATCGGCGATAGGAAGCTGGGGACGAAGGGGGAAGAAGGTGGCGGCGATCGGATCCGGGGGGGGGGGGGGGCGCCGGCAGGGGCTGAGGTGGGGGATTATAGGGGGGCTGGGGGGTTATAGGGAAATTAGCTGGGGTAAGTAGGGGTATTTCCGTCCCATAGAGGTATGAGGCCCTATTGTCATACCACATTTTTTTTAGCCCCTATTGACAAATCTCCCAAAATTTTAATAGTAAATTTCACATAATTTTGATAAAATTTTAATATAATTTTACATAATTTTATGAAAATTTTAATATGATTTGACAATGAACATAGTTAATCACAAAATCAATAATAAACAAGCTTATAGTGACCAATACACGTTTGTCGCGGAAACACCATTATTGCGGTTACGAGAACTTTCAAACAGGGTACACAATTAGCTTTTGGCAAACAAGTTTTAGCGACGCATTGGCTTCGGTCGCCTAAACTCACATGCCCTCATTGTCATATTTACCAGAGTCGCTGCTATATTGCTTGCCTCTATGAATTTTGTCGATATAGTTTGGGAAAAATGGAGAAGGTATCCAATCCTGCATGCATTGAAGAAATACATGTTATAATTCCAAATTGTTTAGCATTTGAGAGGCATCAATAAGTATTATTTCACTGACTTACTAGCAAAGTTGATTAGCTCAAAGCTACATTGACACGATATAATTTGCATATTCACAATATGCAAGGTCAAGGGTATGATGACGCGAGCAATATGCGTGGTGCATGGGATGGTTTGCAGGCTTTGTTCCTTAGAGATTGTCCATATGCCCATTATGTATATTGATTTGCCCATCGATTGCAGCTAGCATTAGTTAGGGTTGCAGAGAAGGAGCAGACAATTTGGGTTTTTTTCTCAAAGTTGACTACTATTGTGAATCTTATGAATTTTTCTTCAAATCGTCATTCAGAGTTACAGACTGCTCAAAGCATTGAGTTTGCTCGTTCTCTATCTAGTGGAGAACGCGAGACTGATAGAGGAGTTAATCAGGTTGGTACATTGCAATGAGTTGGAACTACCCAGTGGAGCTCTCACTATGATTCTATTTGCGACATAGTTGATATCTATCGTGCACAATTAAAGTGCTTTAAGGCATTATGAATGATGGTTCCTCCAACTCTATATGTTGGGAAGCTGCAGGTTCTTTAATGGTAATGAAGCCATTTGATTTCTTGTTTACCTTACACTTGATGCATAAGATTATGAAAATTACAAATTTGCTTTGTCGGGCCTTGCAACAAAAATCACTTAACATCTTAAATGCAACGGATCTGCTCTCTGCAACAAAAGCATTGCTTCAAGAGTTGACAAATGATGGCTTCGATGTTATCCTTCAACATGTTATATCAGTTTATGAGAATTATGACATTAATTTACCTGATATGAGTGCCCATTCTAAACAAGCCGGTCGTTCTTGCCAGCAAAAAGGTCCCATCTCAGTTCACCATCATTATCATTATGATATATTTAATGCTGTAATTGATTTTCAATTGGAAGAATTGAACACTAGATTCACTAACAATGCAGTTGAAGTTCAAATTGTTAAACATCGATCAAATTTGTAGTTTAGTGGAGAAATTTTACCCTGCTGATTTTACTGGACAAGACATGTACCATTTGAGATGCTAGCTTGAACATTATAAACTCGATGTGTTTTCTTATGCAAAGTTTCAGAATTTATTCACCATTTTTGAATTATGTCAACAACTAGTTGAGACAAATAAGTCACAACACTACAATATGATCAATAGGTTAATTCGCCTTTTGTTAACTTTACATGTTTCCATAGCCACTACAGAATGAGCATTTTCAGCTATGAAGCTAGTTAAGATTGTTATTCACAATAAAATGGACGAGGATTTTTTGACAGTGTCTATAACTATCTACATCAAGAGAGAGCTTGCTCAAAATATTGATATAGATGAGATAATTGATGAATTCTATGCTGAAAAGAATCGTCGGGCATAACTTCGATAGTGTGAGTTTACGCATGTTAATTTATTCACATTTGTTTACTCGTTCATCAAAATGTTTGCTAGGCATATGATTGGAACCATGTTTGTCACCCTGATTTATTTCATGACACTAGTACTTAGTTCTTAAAAATACAATTTCACAATTATTCTTACTAGATGATTAAAATGGATCCTGAAAAGCAAAATAGAGATTTGTCGTTTATCAAATATTGATTTATTTGACTTAAACAAGTATTCCATTCTTGCAGGACACCCATGGGTTCAAGGCTTCAAGTTAATGTCGTGGCTCCTGATAGCCTTTTAATTTTGATGTTTTGTCTATCTTAAAAGCAATTTTCTACAATGTACAACCTAAAGAAAATGGCCCTGAAATGTAACTAGTTGCATAATTGAGAGATTAGACCCTACTTGCAAATTTTTGTTTTCAAAATTATTTTACTGTTTAGAATGTGCTTTGAATGTTGAGAACACTACTTGAGCATTTACTGTTTGGATTCCATCACTTATTCTTGTGTAGAGTAACAGTAACTGAAACATAGAAGCAAGCTTTTTGAAATCCATTAGAGATCTTACATTAGAATGTGAGCTTATGATTGGTATAGTTTCGATCAAGCAAATCATTAGGAAAGCGTTAGCCTGAACATGACTTTAAATCGTGTATCGGCCTTTGCTCGCCTCGGTGACCTATCACATACACTCTCGCCAATGACACCTCATTTTATTTTTTAATTAAATAAGCCTTTTACCCATGTTTTTTTTAGGGTGTGGGGACGCAAATGCCTTGCATTTCAACCAAATTTGGAGGCGTGGGGGTTGGACCCCACGACAAACCCTTTACCTCTGGCATATAGAGCTACTTAAGGGAACAGGTACAGGTCGAAATCCAACCCAAAATCATTTTAGATCGTTCCAAATTTTAAAACCACTGTTACTAATCCACATAGGCTACTTACAACTCCTGTTACTAATCAAAATGAGCTACTTACAAGTTCGAAAACCAATTACACTCTCAATAATAAAAAAATAATTCCGCGAAACTTATTGAACGTGTAGAAATTCCAAAACCAGCGAAAAACCCTTCCATTCTAAATGGCCATGGATCGACCCCAACTAGCCCAAATCAATCTAACTAGGCCCATCACATACCAGACAATCTGCATCATTAGCTAATTCTATATTAGATCCTCACACACAATCCGTTTCCTTTCAAAGGGGAACCATCCGATGGCCTCCCAACTCCTCAAACACCTGTAAACCCTTTCCAAATATTATGATTATGGTTATGGTTAATTAAGGTCATTTGGGCTAAGGCCCGTCTCCTTTTTTTTTCACCTTCTTTTGCCTTTCCAATACTCCACTCCTCCTCGTATCTACCGTACCCACCCACCGAGTATCCTTTATGAAGCCCACTCTTATTGTGCCTCTGACTGCATGCACACATAGACCAAAACAGAGGAAAAACAGGGTTGTAGTATTAGTGGAAGACTCAAAAATTTGAGCCAAACACAGATCAGGTTCCACATATCCAACGAGGTCTAGTTAAAACTTGTGTATTATGGTTATGACAAATGTGAAAGTTCTTCACGATAAGATTCTTAGAAAATATTTTCCGAACAATGGAATATAAGGAAATGATAGACTACCATAAGTTGTACAATTTTGTGGTCAACTATTGATTGCTTCTCCATTACTACAATAATAGTCCTATAGCTAGATGTCATTGCCATTGGTTCAGATGGCATCTTGGTTGTCAAACAAGACCTGACTACCACAACTATGGATGTGCAGCAAGTTCTTCGCATGAATGGTGGAGACTCCATTGTTACTTACGAAGGAAAATACTCAAATGCCAGCTAATGTACTTCCCTCATCTCAAATGATTAAAAATCATTGATTCAAACACGTGACACCCATCCAACAAATTACAATCATAGTACCTGTAGTATCATACGGACGCGACATGTGGATGACTTGAGTGGAACCATCGCGTACAAGGCCACGCAAGAAAAGAAGCGTTGGTTAGTGAGAACAATACGCACAATAAATCCAAAAATGCGATGCCTGAGACGTTGATCTGTCCTCCCTCGCCCAATCTCTGGCTCAAAAAGGGAATTATAGTTTAAGTACACCACCAATCCGGGAGCCAAACGGCCTCCATGTCAAGTCACTTTATGAAGTC
>OY986968.1:6182190-6230707 GCA_963920575.1 Narthecium ossifragum
CCCATTTTGGCCGTTTCATATGATGCACGAAATCAGCTGAAAATGCATTGTGTGATGCATACGTCGCGTGATGCGCCGTGCGAACCAAATAGTGGATCGGAGTATCAAGGTACATCGCACGATGCACCCTGCGAACCAAACAGGGGATTGGTGCATCAGGGTGCATCGCACGATGCGATGCACCTGATGCACCCAAACCAAACAACCCCTTTACGAAGTCATTAATCCCGTAGCTGAACAACCTCGAGGTCAGACCGTCCGATGAAGTTGAACATGACGCCCATATCACATCCCCAGGACCAATCTGACTACCTCCACTAGTGGAAGAATAGGGAGTGGAGCCGAAGGTTAGCTAAACAGTTTATTTAAGGAGGTTACGTGACAGGATTTCAGCAAGATCCGACCCACGATAAGGACTACGAAGGGTCATGGGTCGTGGGTGATGGTTAGCGGCTAGCCACGTGGAGGTGACAACTGGGAGATATAAAGGCCTCCAAGTCAGAAGAGAAAAGGACTTCCGACTCAAATCAGACTCTTTCCTTGTTACTACCTTAGTTACTATAGTCCAGTTTTAGCTTGTAACCTTAGAAGCATAGAAGCTTTCATTGGAGCTGTAATTTCTAAGTTGTTGTTTCAATGGAAGTTCTTAAATTTCCTTACTTTATTTTATTTCCTTGTTTTTGTTTAATTCTAGGAGTAGCACGGTTACTCTAGAAATAACATAATCATTCTTAGAAGTACTGCAGTTACTTGTAGGCGTAACGTAACTTCTAGGCGTAGTATCCTTACTCTATGAGTAGCATCATCTTTAGGAGCATCATAGTTATTCTAGGAGTAATTGAATCATTAAAAATTTACAAAAATCCACTTGCATTTGGACCTAAGCATTTCTCTAAAAGTCCTCTTAATTGAGACACGACAGAATCTACACACCCTTTTTAATCACTCTTGGCTATACTTGGCATACCTCATGTGCATGGGGACCACGTATCCATCTCGGGTACAATTTTTGAGTAACACGCCTTTTGGTGACCACAGTGGAAGGCAAAAAATGGCACTTAGGTCTACAGTCATCGATCCACATGATCGATATGACCCAGATGATCAACAACCCGACCAAAACCCACGAAATTCATCCTCAACAACTAACAAGCATGGCGACGATTTCCAACAAAGCTAGCATCGAGAAATCACCGCTGAATTTCGAAAAACCGTAGATGAAATAAAGGCCATGCATAAGGAGAACCTAAACCCAGCGATTGACGACCTCACGGCAACCATTCTAGCCAAATTTCAAACAACCCACTCAAATGCTCGAGAACTGATGTCTCAGGACATACAAGAGGTCATGGGAGGGATAGATAAGGCCATAGGGTCCCAGAAACAGTTCTCATAACACATTCGTCAAACCATCTTCAAGATGGGCGTCTTCATGACAGACAGAACCCAACTCCAAGCTAACAGGGTGATCGAAGAAGTCACCCATGTTCTAGCTGATACCACCACCTCCAGCCGAACAAGTAGCAAAGGAGGTAGTGGTTGGATTAGAGTCTATCCTTGATAGACACGCTGAGCTCAATCGAAAGATTTATGATGAAGCACTCAGGTCTGGCCCCTCGGCTATCCCGACAAATGATGTACGAACCATCCCTCGAGGGCTTGATGTCCCAAGTTCGAGTAGTCAACCACTGTCTCTGGGATACCCCAACCCGACCTCAAACATCTCCCCTCAAGGATACGTAGATCCATGTGGATCGAATGGACCCATGGTAAATATCAGAGGGCCAAGGCTATGGGCGCCCGCATCCTAATGTGGTGACCCGAGTTTATGATGAGTTCTTGGACCCAAACCCGATCGGCTACCCACTGAGGAAAACCAGTCCAATGGGAATCCCGAGTGGGCAACAAGGCCCACCAGGTAATCTTGGAGGGTTACTGTGAGGGCCCGTCCCTCAGACCTGACTCGACCACGTGGGTCGAGAGCCGGTTTCCTGTCGATTTGGTTCCGCGTCGGGCACGATCGGGCGATCGTGTGGCGGTTTGGACCCCGGGGGCATTTTGGTAAAAATACCAAAATGCCCCCTGGTGGTCGGTTTCACACCCGCGTTGCACCCACGGCCTTGGATTGTTGTATGTGGTTGTTTAGGATGGTTAGGCGGAACCGGGATCGGAAGATCCCAGCTCGGGCGCGCTAGAGCTCGCTATCGGGCTCGTTAGCGGGTCAACGGGTTTTTGGCCCGTTAGAGAGGATCCGGCCCATTAGGGGCCTGGTGAGTGGAGGGTGGTTGGAGCAGTTGGCTCCAACCCTCACCCGCTCCCCTCTCTTCTCTCCTTCCCTTCTTCTCTGCCTTTGGCTGGTTCTTCCTTCTCTTCTCCACCGACGTCTCCCCTTCTTCTCCCCTTCTTCCCTCTCCTTCGGCTGGGCTTGAACTTGGAGGGGATGAGTAGCGGATCTTCGTGGCAAGGTTGGCTGGACACGTGGAGAAGCTGGGATTGCGTTTAAGGTAGGTGTTTCTACCTCGATCCTTGGATCGGGTTCTACTAGGTTAGGATGTTTGTGTTTTTGCTGTGAATACCATGATAGCATGCTTGTAGATCCTTGCCTATGTAATGTAGCTCATTCCTTGTATTCTTGCATTGCAAAACTGGTGTTATAATGGTTAGTTTCCGTATCTCACGGTTTCGTCGGTGTTTGGTTTTCCGACCTAAAATTGGATTTAACCGTTAAAAACTGGAGTTCTTTATACCATTAGTTTCCTCACCTCAAAATATACTTGCTTGCAAAATTTGATTGTATTCTAACATGTTTTGATTCTTGAAATCTTAGAATTAGGATTTCTGGTATTTTGCGTCTGGAGCTCGACGGTCAATCGGTGCATCGACCGTCAGCTCGACGGTCGATCTGTGTATCGACCGTCATGCTTTAATATACTTACTCTGGGCCTGACGGTCGACCGTCGGATCGACCGTCGCATCGACCGTCGGGCTCTGTCGAGATTTTGGCTTCCCAGGGTCGATGCATGGATCGACCGCGGGATCTCCTTCTTTTCCCTTTTACCTGACGGTCGACCGTCGGATTGACCGTCGCATCGACCTTCAGACTCTATTCGATTTTGGGCTTCTCAGGGTCGATGGGTCGATCGACCGTCGCCCTTGGTTTTTCTTCGCATGGGTCTCACAGTCGATCTCAGGATCGACCGTGGCATCGTCCGTGGCCTCACGGTCGATGCACGGATCGACCGTCGCATCGACCGTGAGCGCCTGAATAGTATTTTCTGGGTTTTCTTGGACGGATTTGGTTTGGGATTAGTACCTAAGCATGTTGGGAAGCATGTAGGGGGATTTGATGGGGTTTTCAAGGGGTTTTCCCTCGGGTTTGAGAATCGATTCATGTGACTTATTTTTTTGGTAAATATATGGCTTTGCTTGCATTTAAATACCTGTATGATTGTAATTAAATGATTAGTTGTTTGCTTAGCCATTAACTAGCTATGAGTGCTAGTTAATGAGAAATTGTGGAACCTTAGACCCTTGCCGGCGAGTGCCGAGGGCTATTGTATACTTGTTGAACTTATAACTGTTGATGTGACATATAGAGACATCTAGGATTAGATGCTTGCTTAAGCTCATGCATTGTATGCATTAGAGGAATTTGAGGTTAGGCGGGCGATGTCTTGGGTCGCCGATCCGAGGCTCTCGGGTAGCTCGGATCTAGCCTTAGGACCGTGGCTGGGTAGTCAGGATTAGGGTGTGATTGTCGATCTGAATCTCTGATGATTGAGGATTGCGATAGTCGGCTTGAATCTTTGTTTAAGGTTTAGAGGTCGTGTTGTCTTCCAAGCCCAAGTGCTAAGGATGCAACCGAGGAGTTCCCGACGTGGTCCCCAGGCAGTGGTATCCCTGCTGGGTAAGGGTTAGAGCCTGCATGTTACTGTTTCCGTGGTCCTCCTGGTAACATGTTCAGGAGAGAGGTTTCATGACAGGAACCCTTGGGACATCGGTGGGTTATGGGACCCGTGGCATCCTTTATACTTAGGCTGGGGGACAACACTGTTGTTGTTTTCCTCCCTTCAGTGTGCCGTAGAGTAGAACCCTAGAGGTCAACCCGAGCATCCTCAATGCCATAACTTGGGTAACGAGGAGTGGAGGGTCCCGCCTCTGAGACCCCAGCATCCTAACTGTGAGAGGCCCCGACCTGAGCCGCCTCGACTTGAGGTAGATTATATTGCTCAAGTAGTAGAACAAAAGTATAGGCCTAGGATCCCTAGGGTTGATCGAGCTACACTTCGGAAACAATACCCATATTACATTAGTAGGGAACACCCGTATCCCACAACTTCAGGATGCCAGAGTTCACTTTTTTCTCAAGGGACAACGATATATCGACCCTACAACATCTGGCTAGGTTTACTTGCCAATGTCGTGAATATGAGGATAATGATTTCCTCAAACTCCAGATCTTTCATACATCACTTACCGGGTCGGCTTTCACCTGGTCTATTAATCTTCAACAGAATTCAATCTTCACCTGGGATGACTTACAAAGTCAGTTCCAGGCTTATTTTTTCAAGACCGACCCTGGGATCTCCATGGCTCATCTCGCTCGGATCCGACAAAAGTCTGGGGAAACAACTGAGCAATTTATCTCCCATTTCCATCGAGCCAAAATTAAATGTAATGTGAGAACCCGTACCTCCAACCCAGTCTGGTTTTGTTGTTTGGCTCGGTTGGCCTTGGGATGCGATCGGATGATCGCATCGCTGGTTTTGGACCCGAAGGGTAATTTGGTAAATTTGAGCATTGGCGGTCGGTTTCACACCCGCGTTGTGAGGACCCGTTCCTCTAATCTGACTCGACCGTGTGGGTCGAGGGCCGTTCCTTGTTGGTTTGGTTTCGCATCGGGTGTGATCTGGTTGATCGTATTGCTCTTGTGACCCAGGGGCAATTTGGTAAATTGCGTCCGGTGGTCGATTTCACACCCACGTAAAGCACACACTGCATTGGATTGATGTATGTGAATGATTAGGACCTTAAGGGTGCCTCCAATCGGAAGATCAGACCTCGATCGGGAAAGATCGAATCGGATGGCAAAGATCAGATCCTGATCGCTATAAATACCCTGACTTTCTCTCTTTCCATTCTCTTTCTTTCTTCTCCTGTCATTGTCTCTCTCTCTCTCTCTCCTACCGACTATGCTAGAGAATCGGGTCGTGATCTTCGAGGAGCGGATCTTGACGATCGAGTTTGGGGGATATGTGGAGGAGCTGCCCCGCTTGTTCAAGTAGGTGTGTTTACCCCGATCGTGTGGTCGGGTTTACCTAGGATAGGTTTATTGTGTTTTGATGTAGTCATGCATGGTAGAATGTTGTGTGACTTAATACGTTAGTGTTATGGATTGCTTAGAGTGTTTCTACCAGTTGGTTTCGTATTTTATCGGACGTTTCTCGTTTTGTCGCCGGTTTGTCGGTTTTTGACCGTTTAGACCTAGGTTTGGGTTTTAACCATCAAAATCCTGTTTTCTTCATACGAATAGTTTCCCATTTATCTTATACGTGTGCCTGCAAAATTTTATCGAATTCCGATAAGCTTTGATAGATCAAATTCAAATGATTGGATTCCTGGTACTATTCTTAGAAACTGTGCTCCAGGCCTGACGGTCGACCGTCGGATCGACCGTCAGGTGTTGGCATGCTTAATCCTGGCCTCACGGTCGACCATCGGATGGACCGTCACATCGACCATAAGGCTTTGTCTTGTTTTGGGCCTCCCAGGGTCGATGTTCTGATCGACCGTGGGTCATTACCCTTCTTCCCACATGGCCTCACCGTTGACCGTCGGATCGACTGTGAGCCCCCGAACAGTGTTTTCTGGCTTGCTTTGATTGGTTTTCGTTCATGATAGATACCCAATCATGTCAGAAAGCATGCATGTTGTTATCACAGGGTTTTCAAAGGATTTCGATTAAGATTGGGAATTCGATCGTGGGTTTACCCTCTTTGGCAAATCTTTAGTTTGTCTTGCATTTAAATACCTAGTTGGATGGTAAACTTAAATGCTTCTTGTTTGCTTAGCTGTTTGTTAGCAATGAGTGCTAACTTACATTGTATTGTGGAACCTTAGCCCGTTGCCGGCGTGTGCCGAGGGCTGTTGTATAACTGTTGAACAAATAAATGTTGTTGTGACATATAAAGACATCTAGATTAGATGATTGCATAGGTTCATGCACTGTATGCATTAGAGGCATTTCAGGTTAGGTGGGGCGATGGGTTCATCGCCGATCCAAGGCTCTCGGGTAGCTTGGATCTAGACCTAGGACAGTGGCTGGGTAGCAAGGTCTAGGACGTGATTGTACCATTGGAATCTTCATGTTATCGAGGATATGATGTAGTTGGCTATGATCATATTGTTATTGAGGTTTAGAGGTCATGTTGTTTCCCCAATGCCAAGTGCTAATGATGGATGTCAATGCGTTCCTGACATGGGTCCCCAAGGCATGGGAATCCTACTTGAGTAAGGGTGATCCTACATGTTACTGATCCGTTGCCTCCTGGTAACATGTTCAGGAGAGAGGTTTCATGACAGGAGCCCTTGGGACATCGATAGGGTTATGGGACACTTGGTATTCCTTAGACGTAGGCGGAGAGACATTACAATTGTTGTTTTCCTCCCTTAAGTGCGCCGCAGAGTAGAACCCTACTGAGCTTGTCGCAGACTCCTACCTAGTTTGCGTTTTGCAGGTACAGGCGCCAGTTCTTCTTCAGTAGAGCTGGCTGGATCAGCTTTTGGCGGCGCGACGACTTCCAGAGGTGCTTGAGGTTGCTGTGGGTGAATAGTTGTACTTTTGATAGATTATGTATATATATAAACATCTTTCGAGGATTTTTGGGTTAAATGTATAATCTTTCCCCTTGGAGGAGTTTTTTATCAGAATTTGTGACGGATGTCTAAATAGTACAACTTGATATTATTTTTAATTGAATCATGTTTCTGCTAGCTTTATCCATGCAAGTCAAACTGTTCAAATTATCTCTGTTTTCTGCTTGTATCGCGCAAGATTGGATGTGAATAGTAATAGGAACCCTCACATCTCGGTCTGGATGGGTTTTCTGGGTCAGGGTGTGACATGGGTAGTGCACACACTGTCTTGGATTGATGTATGCGACTGATTAGAGCCTTAAGGGTGCTTCCGATTGGAAGATCAGAGCTCGATCGGGAAAGATCGAAATGGACGGTTGTGATCGATTCCAGCTTTCCATAAGTACCCCTTTCTTTTCTCTCTCTTCTCTTTCTTTCTCTTCTCTCCTTTCTCTCTCCCCTTGTCTAGCAGCAGGAGCTTGGCCTGCAGCTTTTGGGCGCGGATCCGCGTGGATCGTAGCCGAGGAATTCATCGAATGCCTTCTTGTTGTTACATGTAGGTGTTTCTACGCAATTCTAGTGAATTGGTAACACTTGGGATCACTTTTAATTGATTTGTGGTTGTTGTGTTTATTGAAATGCTTTTCTTTTCTGTATTCTAGTTTCATGCTATGCCTAGAAGCTTTGTATTGAATTGTTTCTGTATTCTTTCGATCGAATTCCGTATATTTGTCGATTTTTCGACGGGGTCGGACTCAGATATGATATTTCACGATCTGAGTTTGGTTTTAATGCATGAATGAATTCCCCACCATCAAGCCCACCTTCATGCAAAGTTTGAATGGATTCCATTACCGTTTGATAGATCAAATCCAATAAATTCAGTTTTTCATCAGCTTTCAGGAAATTTGATTAAATCCCGAGGATTTGATCATCCAAAGTTGGATTTCATGGTGTCATTAGATTCCCCACATCCAATTGCACACCTCAGCCAAGTTTAGATTGATTTCAATATGTTTTGATAGATTGAATCCAAGAAATTGGATTCCAGTCACTATTCATATATGTTGTCGGCAAAAGAAGGATCGATCTTCTTGTTGCCATGTCGGTTGCCGACTTTGAAGGATCGATCAATCTCTTCCTTTGACAGAGGGAGCACTTAAGGAAGATCGATCTCTTCTTTCCCAGACAGAATCTTAGTTTGGAAAAGATTGATCTTTATGACATGAAGATCGATATCTTCTTTCCCAGGTAGAGGACTCCCTTAAGGAACATCGATCTTCCCTTGGGTGAAGATCGATCTCTTCCTTAAGGCAGAGATCACACATATAGAAGATTGATCTTCTTCGGTAAGAAGATCGATCTCTTATATGTTGTTTGATACTATCGATTCAGTTTTCAATGGTTTCGATTTCCTTTCAACTCGATTTTCTCGTGTGGCTTTCCTGATAATAGATAATATTTTAATCGTGATCTCGACAGGTTTATCTCGGATTAGACCGTGATTTGGGGTAGGCAGTGGACGTAACGCGAGTTTCCCTAAGAGATGAGACAGAACCCATGACTTTGAGGTTTCCCCTTTTTCCTCTACGACGTACAGTAGAGTAGAACCCTACTGAGCTTTGTTGCTTACTCCTACCCGGGTTACGTTTGCAGGTGCATGCATCAGTTCTACCTCAGTGGTTCCAGCTGGATCAGGTCTTGGCAGCGCGTCGACTTCCATTGGTCTCAGAGGGACATATCTATATTTTGGCAGCTTTTTGTTTATAGTTACCTTTGAAGATGACGCACTAAACGTTTACTATATGAAATCTTGTTCCCTCTTTATGGAATCATCTATACCTGTCGATATATAATCCAAAGATGATTTTGTGCTATTTTTTATCTTTGTGTTACAGGTATAACTGAATCACATTGCAGTGATTTTTAGAGATTTTTTTAGATATTTTCTTGCCCATGCAAGAGACTTTCTTAGAGATCACATTAAGAAACAATTGCGGAAAATGATGAAAATAATTTGTGCCCTTGAATTCTTTCTTTTCTATAACATTTCTTTTATGTTTTACTTGTAGGTCTACTTTGATTACATGAGGAGCTTTCGGGTTGAATGCAACAAAGTGTCTATTGTGGGTTGATGATGGAGAAACTCCATGTTGTTGTTTTTCTTCCTCAACAATGCCGTTTTTTTGTTGTGGTTTTTTCATGTGGGTTGATGATGGAGAAACTCCTAATGAGCAGGATAAACTCTCTTGAAGAAAGGATGGTTGCAGCCCAGACCAACCTGCAAAAGTTGGAGGAAATTTGTTCCAAGATGGCTTTCTGGCTGCATGCTTTGTACACTGTTGTTCATACATAGTTTGTACTCGTAGGATTTAAACTGATAGATTGGCATGGTTTTTATTTTCTATAAGAGATTGATCTCGATGTACTTGAACTTCTTGTGAATTAAGCCATGTTGAAAAACATCCCCTGTACTTGAACTTGACCTGAATTAAATCCAGGTGGGGATACATACCATGTTCCTATTGTATACAAATCCATGTTTTTTTTATTGTATTTCAACTGCTTCAGCTTGTTAAGCACATAGATTTGAATACAACTATGATAGATATATGCTACAGAGATATGTTGAGTGGTTATTCTCAGCATATGTAACAAAGTTCATCTACTTATATATGCTGAGAACAATATCTGTACAACTGAGAGCAACTGAGAACAATTTCAGTTGAATCCATCAATTGAATACAGGTTTCAAAACTTGATCATTCAACATTCAGAAGAATACATCAATTTAACACAACTGAACACTTTCATATCATTCAAAATTAAATTGAACAATCAAAAGTAGTACTAGAGCACATAACTTTAGTCTCATACAAAACTAGATCATATAACTGCCATCAAAGCAATTTCATACAACCCCATATTCATCTGACTGCATAAACAAAAAGAAACTCCACTACATTTTCCTTCAATGCAAAACGAAACTGTATGCTCCTGCCATGGGCTCTAAACACAAAAAGAAACTCTATGCCCCAGACAAACCCCTGGGATCACTATTAATTCCTCTCAGTGCTCAAAAGAAAGTGTCTTCTTTCTGTAGGATACTGACAATTCTAAAGCATGCAAGTAAAACTGCTGAATCTGTTTTGCTCACCGGTTGTTGTCAATGCTGCACAATCTTAAGCAGAAGAACCACTTATACAACCATACAGAATAAAAGCCATCATCCATCAATTGTAGATACATTTGGTACAAGCTTTCAGTTGCATTTTCAGTAATGAGTCCATAACCATTTTGCATCTGTTCTATAACTGCAGGACATATTTTTGGGAGAAACCCTTGGTGCAGTAATTGTGAGGGCCCGTCCCTCCGACCTGGCTCGACCACGTGGGTCGAGGGCCGTTTCCCTTTTTTGTTTGTTTCCGTGTCGGATACGATCAGGCGATCATATGGTGGTTTTTATCCCCAGGGGCATTTTGGTAAATATGCCCCCTGGTGATCAGTTTCACACCCGCGTTGCACACACGGCCTTGGATTGATGTATGTGTTTGATTAGAACCTTCAGGGTGTGTTCTGATGGGACGTGGAAAGTGTCACGGCTTAACGCTCCCGATCAAAATTATAAATTTATAATCAAACTCTCAACTAACTACCTTTTGGGGTAGCAAGTGGTGAGTCCGAGTCGAATTCACAGGGAATGCATATGGAAATAATTAAACTACTTACCTCAATATAAGTGTTCCTACAAGGATAATAAAAGAAATGGTTTTGGGTTTTAGGATATGATAGCTAAGAAAGCATGTAAATGATTCAATGGATAGAAAGAGGTCCTAGGGAATCCCAATCTGGATTAGGCTCAATCATAGTTTTCTAATAAATCAAGATGTGCAATCCTATCGAGACACTACAATATCGACTACCGTGTGGCTAACAAAGGTCATCGCTAACGAATAACCGAATAAGGACTATCCGTCGCAAAAGGTGTATACTAGAAAGTCGGCGATCGAGGGATTAGCTACGATCATCGCTAACGAGAGGTCGGGTTAGGATCATCTCGTCGCAAGGAATTGGATTGTATGGAATATGGTAATGGATCGAGGTGGTTCTAGCATCTCGAATCCAAAACACTATAAAAGATAGGATAGATGCTAAGTTAGATGTGGATTGGAGTGGTTCTAGCACAACCAAGTCCCTAAGCTAGAGCTAAGACTCCCTTCAACACAAGGTTGTAGCTTATGCAAACCAAAGAATCCATCCATCCAACATTAGAATCCCACTACAAAGATATAGAAATGAAGAATAAATTCATACAACTTATCTCATAAGGATTATAACATCCAAATCCAAAGAAAACTACAAATAAAAATCTAAAACATCATGGTATTCCACTAGGTAAATAGATTAGCTACTCATATTCGCTGGAGAAGCCATGGAGAAGAGATGGATCCTCTTCTTCATCAATCTCCTCCCTCTTGGATGAGAGCTCCCTTCCTTGCCCAAAGGGGTTTCCCCTTTCCTTAGCCTCTTTTTGTCCAAAGAAATCCCCCAATAAGAGCCCAAAGTTTGGTATTTATAGCGCTCAAGCTTCTCCCCTTCAGATTACATCTGGACCCTTCATTTTGCTTAACGTAACTGGCACTGAAAGATCGATCTTCTAGGGGTGAAGATCGATCTTTTTATCTCGTAAAACTGGCTACGCCCGCAGAAGATCGATCTTCTATAGGAAGAGGATCAATCTTTTGAATTATTGTTCTCTGCTACAGTACAAAGATCGATCTTTTATATACAGAAGATCGATCTTATTTTCTGCATATTATCTCTTTTGTCATTCAACACTGCGCATTGGTGCCAAAAATGCCATAACTTCATCTAAGAAATTTGGAATCATGAACCATAAAATTCTCCAGAAACTAGACTTCCAGAGCTTTCCAATCATATATGGCACATTATATGGTTCTTTCTGAGAAGGTACAGTTTAATCTTTGAAGTTGACTCATGTACCTAAATGTGCTCGAATAGGCTCGTTTACGCTCCAAATTTGATCTAACTTCTGTTGAGGGCTCTTGTACCTGAAACACCATGAAGATTATTAGAAATACCTTGCTCGAAGACTAATAAAGGTAAATTAAGGGGTTAATTTGTGTACTTTTCACGTGTCATCACACCCCCCAACTTACACTTTGCTCGACCTCAAGCAAAGCCAGAAAGAAAGAAACACATAAACAAACAAACAACCAAAACCACTAATTTGTCAAAATACAATGCATTGATTCATATGCAAGCAATTCTCAACTCCGATGCTCAAAGTAGGTTTCCCTACACGAATTTTATCTCTCAAGTCATGGCTAAGTAAAAAGCAAATAAATAAGAATATAAATGATATAGTTCCAAGACTTCAAAGCACTTGACACAATTAAGATCTAATTGAACAATCCCGTGTCGTGAAAGGAGCAACCAAGTAATCGGTGTCTTGTAATCATCTAAGTAGGGAGCCAATCAAGATCAATCATCCTTAGTAATTCAAATCATTGAACATGTGACATGTTTTATTCAACATTAATCATATTTTTTTTTCTCAGGAATAGAGCATGTGGTTGTGCAATGTCATGATCCCTTAGGCTTTCTACTAGGTCCATATAACGGGATTTGAGCCAGTGGCTCCCAAGCCAGATGGCTTTGGGGCACTAGGTGTAAAGGCTCCCCTCAGGCTTAATCTCCCGAATCTAGAAGGCCACGAATCACAACTAATGACCATTGTGCTTCTATTCAACTAACGTGACTGTGCAGTGCCTTGATCTCTTAAGCTTTCTACTAGGTCCATGTAGCGAGTGTTGGGTCAATGACTCCCAAGCCAGGTGGCTTTATGGCATTAGGTGTAAAACTCCCCACAGACTTAATTACCTGAACCTAGAAGGCTACGAATCAAGGCTAGTCAACGAAAATTTTCTAACACAACTATAAGTCACATCAATCGATCATGAATATGCTCCAGAATCTCAATCTATCAAGGTTCCTGCTCAAAATAATCACTTAACCCTTCATACAAGTGCGAGTGCGCAGGTGATTGGGACCACTCAATTAGCCTTACAATGTGCCAAGCCGAATTGAAGTAAAAGAAAAATGTCATTTATCCAATGATTCATAACTTTTTATAAGACATGAAAATCAAATCCGTGCAATGGTTCTCTAAGACAAGCATTTAAGACAAAAAATAATTTCACATAGTTATCAATGCAAGTAAATTAACAAATTAAGTGAAGGTACACAGGTTATCGAGCATGCAAATGTACCCCCCAACTTAATGTGGTTGTCCTCAAGCACATATGAAGGGTAAAAGGGAAGAGATAAACTGATGTGCTTCAAAGCATTCATGTGAAAGTATCCTTGGCCAAACGCAAATAAGATATGAAATACAACCAAGGGTTAGTCCAATAAAAGCAAGAGTACAAATATCATCGTCTTGGCCTAACATTGTACAAAGATCTAAACATACCAAGGCCAAAACTCACGTACCGAATGCATGGAAACACTCATTGGAAACAAGCAAATATGTAGAAAATAAAAACAAAACAATCAAGCATGCAAGAAAGCAAGTAAACAATTAAAGAAGCATGGAAGTGTTGGGTTGCCTCCCAACAAGCGCTCATTTTACCGTCTTCCGCCCGACGTTATGTTATGTACATCAAAACTAAATTTGGGTGGTCGATGGTTCCATGTAAAGAAGTACATTGATTGAAGAATAGAGAGGACGTGCAAACATGATTTATCAAAGAAGAAAGTAACGTCCTTGGCAAACCATTCATGTGAAGGTTTATGCACTCGCCACCCACCATCCTTCGATCCATGTACTTCATCAAATGGAGCCATCCTCAAGTCGGATTTTGGTGGCCGATGATTCAAGGTGAAATAATACATGTGCCGAAGAAAAATAAAGCCATGCAAACAATCTTCATCAGAGAAAAAGATTAGGTCCTTAGGAAACAAGATGCTCGAAAGATGGGAAGTCTTGCAAGAGTCTTTGATGAAATTACAATCATATTCGGCATGGCTTAAGAAAGATGGAAAAATAAGATTCGTCATATCACAATGTTCAACAAGCATGGATGATGGAAAAGCTTGACACTCAATTTGAGGTCTCCGTAAGGAGATCTCACAAGGATGGTCAAAAGTATCATACTTAACTAACATAAGCAAATCATTATCCAACTTATCACAAACATGCATAAGATCATCATTACAAACACTCTTAGCAATCTTCCCCTCGCATGCATCACAATCAACGAATGGATAAACATTAGAAACAATATCCTGACAAATAGGAGGTATAAAATCATACATGCATTCATCATTCTCATCAATGTCAAGATTAACAAAAATCGGAGGCTTCGGCTCATTCACAAAATCAACATATACCGGCAAAATATCGTCAATAGTATCATCACGCACCGGCAAAACATCATTCAAACTATCATGAACGAGCGAAGCCTCATTAGGAACCTCATAGTTGCATGTACCACTAACATTGGTAAGATGAGTATTATAAGCATCATCATTAAAATTAGAAGGCACTACCTCACTCACACAACCATCAACCTCATCATAATATGAATCGATCAAGGAAGCTAGTTGTCCAATTTGGACTTCTATATTGGCTAATGACTGTGAGTGGGAATGTATAAGTTGGTTTTGTGCTTCAAATGTCTCTAGAGCTTTAAGGATCCTTTCATCTAAAGATGGATCTATTTGTGCTTGTGGTTCAAAGGAAATGAAGGGCTCGTACCAATGTTGGGGTGGTGGGTATTGTGTTTGACAAAGATAGGGCGATGTAGAGCTAGGTGCAAAATTTTGATCCGTTATGCTCGAATCTTGTAGTTGAACATTAGGTAGATAGTAACCTTGGGGTTGCCAATAAGAGTATGGATGATCACCCAAATCCGCATCATAGGTGTATGAATGCAAATCATATGCCGGGTTTGAGAAACTATATATATCGTTAACATAAGCGGATGCATAATTAGGTGGTAGCAAATAATCGTTCAATGTGGCACCCGGTAGCATATACTCATCGGCCATGTATAAACAATCACATAAACAAAAACCAAGCCAAAAAGTAGAAATATTTTACAATGGGCCAGTCCAAGCACGAGACGTCCGTCGCCAATCTAGATTGTCGAAGTCTTGCCAGAGGCGTCTCCTATCAACACAAAGATATATCAATTGTAAGAACAACTCTCTCTCTTTTTTTTTAAGATATGAAAAAAAATTTAAGATTGAAGATATTTACAAGAAACACTAGATTAAGCAAAGCACTTCAATCATTTTCGATAGCACTCCCCGGCAACGGCGCCAAAATTTTGATGGGACGCGGAAAGTGTCGCGGCTTAACGCTCCCGATCAAAATTATAAATTTATAATCAAACTCTCAACTAACTACCTTTTGGGGTAGCAAGTGGTGAGTCCGAGTCGAATCCATAGGGAATGCGTATGGAATCAATTAAACTACTTACCTCAATCTAAGTGTTCCTACAAGGATAATAAAAGAAATGGTTTTGGGTTTTAGGATATGATAGCTAAGAAAGCATATAAATGATTCAATAGATAGAATGAGGTCCTAGGGAATCCTAATCCGGATTAGACTCAATCATAGCTTTCTAATGAATCAAGATGTGCAATCCTATCGAGACACTACAATATCGACTACCTTGTGACTAACAAAGGTCATCGCTAACGAATAACCGGATAAGGACTATCCGTTGCAAAATGTGTATGCTAGAAAGTCGGCGATCGAGGGATTAGCTACGATCATCGCTAACGAGAGGTCGGGTTAGGATCATCTCGTCACAAGAAATTGGGTTGTATGGAATATGGTAATGGATCGAGGTGGTTCTAGCATCTCGAATCCAAAACACTATAAAAGATAGGATAGATGCTAAGTTAGATGTGGATTGGAGTGATTCTAGCACAACCAAGTCCCTAAGCTAGAGCTAAGACTCCCTTCAACACAAGTGGTTATGGTTCTAGCACAACCTACTCATTGGGGAATATCAAAAAACACCTATTGGGCAAAAGGTTCTAGCTTATGTAAACCAAAGAATCCATCCATCCAACATTAGAATCCCACTACAAAGATATAGAAATGAAGAATAAATTCATACAACTTGTCTCATAAGGATTACAACATCCAAATCCAAAGAAAACTACAAATAAAAACCTAAAACATCATGGTATTCCACTAGGTAAATAGATTAGCTACTCAACTTCGATGGAGAAGCCATGGAAAAGAGATGGATCCTCTTCTTCATCAATCTCCTACCTCTTGGATGAGAGCTCCCTTCCTTGCCCAAGGGGGTTGCCCCTTTCCTTAGCCTCTTTTTGTCCAAAGGAATCCCCCAATAAGAGCCCAAAGTTTGGTATTTATAGCCCTCAAGCTTCTCCCCTTCGGATTACAACTGAGCCCTTCATTTTGCTTAACTGGCACTGAAAGATCGATCTTCTAGGGGTGAAGATCGATCTTTTTATCTCGTAAAACTAGCTGCGCCCGCATATTATCTCTTTTGCCATTCAACACTGCGCATTGGTGCCAAAAATGCCATAACTTCATCTAGGAAACTCGAAATCATAAACCGTAAAATCCTCCAGAAACTAGACTTGCAGAGCTTTCCAATCATATATGGCAAATTATATGGTTCTTTCTGAGAAGGTACAGTTTAATCTTTGAAGTTGACCCATGTACCTAAATGTGCTCGAATAGGCTCGTTTACGCTCCAAATTTGATCTAACTTTTGTTGAGGGCTCTTGTACCTGAAATACCATAAAGATTATTAGAAATACCTTGCTCGAAGACTAATAAAGGTAAATTAACGGGTTAATTTGTGTACTTTTCACGTCTCATCACGTTCGATCAGAAGATCGAAGCTCGATCGGGAAAGATCAAATCGGACTGCCGAGATCATTCCAGATCTCTATATATAGCCTGTCCCTTTCTCTCTCTTTTTTCTTTGCTGTCGACGTCTCTTTCCCTCTCTCTCTCTCTCTTTCTCTCTCCAACGGCTGAGCTAGGGCTTCGAGACGCGAGCTTCGAGGCGCGGATCTTGGCGGTTTGACTGGTTGGACGCGTGGAGGAGCTGCCCTAATTGCTCAAGTAGGTGTTTCTACCACGATCCGGTGATCGGGTTCTCCTAGGATAGGTTTCTTGTATTTTCGCTGTAGGAGTACTTGTTAGAATGCTGTGTAGTTCAATGCATGTGTATTATAGCTTGCTTCTAGTATTCCTATCAGTCGATTTCCGTATTTTATAGAATGATTTCCGTAGTATCGTTGTTTTGTCGATTTTCGGCCATTGAGACCTAGGTTTGAGATTTAACCATCAAAATCGTGTTTTAATCGTATCATTAGCTTCCCTATCATCTTTTACACATGCTTGCAAAGGTTCATCAACTTCCAACTTGATTTGATCATTCAAATCTAAGAAATTGGATTTCCGGCACTGTTCTGATGAATTATGCATTAGGCTTGACGGTCGATCGGTGGATCGACCGTCAAGTGTTGATATGCTTCTTTTGAGCCTGACGGTCGACCGTCGGATCGACTGTGGCATCGACCGTGGCCTCACGATCGACCATCGGATCGACTGTCGCATCGTCTGTCAGGCTCTGTCACGTTTTTGGTCTCCCAGGGTCGATGCACCGATCGACCGCGGGCTCCCTCTCTTTTTCCATTCCGCCTCACGGTCTACCGTTGGATCGACCGTCGCATCGTCCGTGAGGCTCTATTCTGTTTTGGGCTTCCCAGGGTCGATGCACCGATCGACCGTGGCCCTTGTGTTTTTCCCTCGTTTGACCCCATAGTCAACCGTCGGGTCGACCGTGGCATCGACCGTGGCCTCACAATCGACCGTCGGATCGACCGTCGCATTGACTGTGGGCTAATGGACTGTTTATTCTGGTTTCCTTTGATTGGTTTTCATTCATGATAGATATCTAATCATGTTAGGGAGCATACACGAGGTTTTCTCGGGATTTCTTTCGAGATTTGGAATTGAATAGGGAGTTTAACCTCTTCGACGAATTTACCGCTTACACTTGCACTTGAATACTTGATTGATAGTAGTTTAAATGCTTATCGCTTTCCCTAGCCGTTAGCTAACTATGAGTGTTAGCTAACAAGGTATTGTGGATCCTTAGCCCGTTGCCGGCGAGTGCCGAGGTCTATTGTATAACTGTTGAACCTAAACTAATGTTGTGGCATGTAGAGACATCTAGGATTGATGTTTGCATAGGTTCATGCATTGTATGCATTAGAGGCATATCAGGTTAGGTGGGCGATGGGTTGATCGCCGATCTGAGGCTCTCGGGTAGCTCGGATCTAGCCGTAGGACCGCGGATGGGTAGTGAGGATTAGGCCGTGATCATAATTGGAATCTCTTGTTATCTAGGATTATCAAGTAGTCGGACTGGAATATTATCTTGCTTTGAGGTTTAGAGGTCATGTTGTCTTCCCAAGGCTAAGAGCTAAGGATGGATGTCGATGCGTTCCTGACGTTGGTCCCCATGGCATGGTCTTCCTGCTTGGGTAAGGGCAACCCTGCATGTTACCGTTCCGTGGTCTCCTGGTAACTTGTACAGGAGAGAGGTTCCATGGCAGGCGCCCTTGGGGCATCAACAGGGGTTGTGGGACCCCGTGGCATTCCCTAGACTTGAGCGAGAAGACATCACTGTTGATGTTTTCCTCCCTTCTGTGTGTCGTAGAGTAGAACCCTACTGAGCTTATCGCTCACTCTTACCTGGGCTGCGTTTGCAGGTGCATGCGCCAGTTCTTCAGCAGTAGAGCCGGTGGGATCGGCCTTTGGCGGCGCTAGTACTTCCAAAGGCGTCTAAGGTTGCTACAGGAAGACTGTTGTACTTTTTGATAGTTTTCTATATTATAAACATCTTTCGAGGATTTTTGGATTATTTGTATAATATGTTTTCCCTTGGAGGAGTTTGATAAGAATTTTGTGTCAGATGTTTAAACAGTACAACTTGATGTATTTATAATTTGATTTACAGTTTAGATCTGGAATATGAATTGTTTAAGTTTATCCATGTTTTTCGCATTGTATCGCGCCAGTTGGAGATGAATAGTGATAGGAACCCTCACGCCCCGCCCTGAATGGGTTTTCTGGGTCGGGGTGTGACAGTAATCATGGCTATCATCCACCACCTGCTGATCACTGTCATGACACAAGATAGAAGACCCCCACCAAAACTTTTTTAAGAAAATAGAGCATAGACTTGATTCATAAATGAGCCGAAGAACCAACTTTTACACTCACAACACCATGTCTAGTTGATTAAGGAGCCTCTCAGAATCATCAAAGAAGAGGGTCACCACCTCATTCTAGAGCTGCTGCAGCTGTGTGAACTGCTCATCCAGAAACCCCTGAACACATATCCCACACAAATCATCAACCACTTCACACACCCCTACATAAAATACAATGAGATTTAGGAAGTTGGCCTTCTCCAAACCTGGCGAAACAGAGCGGAGATGAGATCGACGAATCTATAAAAATCACTATAATGTGATTCAGTTATACTTGAAGCACAAAGATAAAAAATAGCAAAGAATCATCTTTGGATTATATATCAACAGGTATAGATGATTCCATATATATTTGAGAAATACAACTATTGCTAATCACATTAGATATGCAAATGGATAGATGGATTGGTGGATCAAAAGCAAGGAGTAGGAAGATGACAGTCACAATAAAGATAGGGATCACATAGGAACAGAGTGGACAATACCGCGTGATGCCACGGTAGATGGAGCTACGCTTGCCGACGGCGAAGGGGGTATCCGACTTATCCGATCCTTGGCGGTGCGCACCCTCTCCCTCTTAGTTGTCGTCGCCACTGCTACGTTCACGGCCGCCACATCTCCACCCTCGACCTCAACCTTCAGAGGAGGAGGATTAGCAGGGCCGGACGGCAGCTACTCCGAGGAGGACGGAGCGAGGGAGGCTGACGCGAGGGAGGCCGAGGCGGGCGAGGTGTCGCCGGCAGTGGTAACGTCTAGGGCACGGGAGTGAGGGGCTCGGGTCGCGATAGAGTGGATGGGGGGGGGGCAGGGGTTAAGTCCCCTGAAATAGATCACGATGATCGGACGGTCCATATACTGGTTCTCTCTACAAGAGTTAGAGAACCAGTTCTCTGTTATATATATACTAGTGGATGCCCGTGCCTAAATTTGTTCATGCTTTTCAGTTATGTGATCTGGCACGGGCATCCATCAATGAAACTCCCCAGAAGTACAGAGCTAAAATAGTGACAGGGGTACGGGTCACACACATTCAACATTAGAATTGATTAACTGAAAAACATTTATGAGCCACCTTCAGCCATTTAAGATGCAAGAGCCTTTAGTTATCCTGCTATTTCAACTTGGCAAGGAGAGCTGCATAAGATTTTTCGTTCAAGGAGCTACCAATTTCCAACACACCAACAAAGAGACTTAAACAATTGATTTCTAGCAAGTAAAACGTCAGCAGCAGGATTAGTTGCCTGCCCCAAGGGAAATGATGCAATATATGGACCACCTTCTTCCTCCTAAAGATGGAAAAATTAAATAGGGCATGACTGAGAATAGTAGCTCAAGAAAGAAGCAAATAATTGCAGAATAATTCTTTCACGTGCTTAGAGCTAATGCTTTGATCTTGTAAATGTAGCAACAGACTGTATGAATAGATGTAAGGGCTGCATAAACTGCTAGTTAATTGCTAATTGATAAACATTAAATTGCATCAGAAGGAATCAACTGAAATTAGTATTTCTTGACTTCTTTGAAAACAGAATAAACTTTGAAAATTTTGAAAAAGAAATCCATCAATTACAAAAGAAAAATTAGCAAAAGGTTAGTAAAATTTAAACGACACAACATTTCTTGAGCGCACATACAACATACTCTGGCTAGTAACTTTGCATCTTAACACCAAGAAAAACAAATCATGAATTAAGATACCATAACGTCATACCAAAATGCATACAAAGTTACACACCATCTCTAGTGACCAATAAAGGGAAAATTCATTTCTTGATAGCATAGATTAATGTCGAACAATTCAATATTTTCATCACTAAAAGATATTGCATTCGCACCTCGAACAAAAGCACAAAGCTATGGAATCATACAGACCATTTTCAAGAGCAGCAACATCCCATCCAACACCCCTGACCTCCCTTGGCTCACTCATCGCCGTCCTCCTATTTCCAACACACTGGATCACGCAATCAAACCACTCAATCGAGAACAATTTTCCCATTACTTTGTAACTTCAAATAACCATACACCATACCTGCAAGGTCGCAGTCACATTGTGCTTAGGTAACAATGTGACTGCATATTCAACAATAATTTACTTAGAAAAAGATGAAAAAAAAATGGTTTAGAAAAAGATGTGGTCCATGACTAAGCAACATTACCTGCCAGCTATAGCAATATATCCATTTTCATCTGCATTTATTGTCATTAATGAGAGCTTTCATGTAATTAGCATCCGTCATGAGTTCTTCACAGCCGCTGCAAATATAGAGGAAGGAATCAAGAATAAAAAAGGAAGAATTAAACTACACATGCAAAGAAGAGTAAGAAAGGATGAATTAAAGAAACAGGTGTTGCACCATGAGAATGAAATGAATTTATCTATCGCAAAATTGTCAAACAAAATGGAAGTACCATGCTCTATTTCAAAACATTCCCAAACTGAATGAGTAATAGTAAAGGGCAGGGAACAAAAGAGAAGTGAAACATTACCGAAAATATTCAGTCCATGCACAAGTACTAAATATGAATAGCTCAGTCAACAGTTAAGAAAGAAGTTTGCATTTCCCATGCTCTATGAAACAGAGTAGAAGATAAAGATGGTAGATTACTACAATTCATGTTTGTAGTTCATCCATGCTAAGAAAGAAATGTAAATAGAGAAATAGTTTTAAAAATCAAAGTCTAGACACAAAATCTGATCAAATTAAATGGAGAAACAGTAAGGAAAAAGCAATACAATCAGAGACGTCTAGCAAATCTGATGAAACTAAACAGTGAAACAGTACTGAAAAATAAAAACAACCCGATAGAGACAAAAGCCAAGTATAATTTTCGGAAACTTAATTCTGCAAGATATTCTTAACTTAAGTCTGCAAGGAATTCCAATTAAGCATTGTTTAAGTCTGCAAGGAATTCCAATTGAGATTGTGATAAACGATCTGAGTATAAATTTAGAATTTACAGTTTTTGGAAGCGAAAACTGTTAAGTTAAACTTAATTATAGTTTCAAGAGTTATCTATGGACTTATGCATTAGGCCCATTACAAATGAATAATTGTCATTCATGTCATTGCTGTGGCAACGAATACATAAAGAAAGAGGTAAAAGGTAGCAAACAATGACCTTGAATGAACATAACAACTGTAGAGAAAAAGAACAAATAGGCCTCATTGGTGATTAAATGCAATCAAAAAAGCAAATTTTAAAGTGAAGGAATTGAAGCACTTGATTGGCCAATGGATAGGGACCTAAAGTCCGATCAGTGGCGGCGCACGCGACATCAGAGTTGACGCCGTGATGAAAGTTGGAGCCCGACGACTCCAAATACATGCTCAAATAGCTGATCTTCAACCTTTCGCCTGTGTGATCATTGAAATTTTCTTCTGCATAATGAGTTTTGTCTTATGAATAGCTATATGTAATGTATGGAGAGCAAGAAAGAAAGAGAGTAACATACATAGGAAGTCAATGTGCAGGCGACCGTCGGAGAAGCCAACGGTTTGACGATGAAAGAAATAACAGCCGGCTAGGGGTCCGAGGAAAAGCCAAGGCCAACGGAGAAGCCTCCGGTCTCCGAGTTAGAGTCACCAAAGTCGAACTGTATACATTTGGCATTAACAAATGAGATTGAAAATAGTAGAAGCACTTGAACAACAGTGACGTTAGCAAAGAACATGCATGTATGGCTTTTATTAAGGCATAGAAAAGAACTTGACAGCTAAGCTATGTAATAATTAGGAATGTGATCCTCGAAACCAATGGGCCATCTATTAGACCATCTATTAGCTCTGTAAAATTGAACCCCTTCAATGCACTTCTGCATAACCTTAAGCTGCAGAAAACATGGATGCAAAGTAAACATCAGATGCTTCTAGTCCTAAGCTTTATAATGGCAACTGTAAAACAATAGTTCATACGTGAAATGTTTAATAGCACGTAGTTACAACTCCGAATATGCCATGGAGGAAAAGTTGAAGACCAAGTACTTAAATGAATCAGATACAAAAGTTCAAAGATGTCAACCTTGTCATGTCCCCTTTGGACGAAGAATCCCATTTGTGTTACAATGTCTTCCATCTTCTCAAACAATTCCTTTGGGGGAAAGTTCGATGTGAATCTAATTTTTCTTTTCAGAAATGTCCTGCCAACGGAAATTGAACAATTGGCATATTATCAAAACAAGGCATAGAAGTGCAGAAACCCATGCCATTTTTCTTCCTAATAAAGAACAGTTGTATAAAAAGGAAATGCATGGAGGCCAGGTAGAATAAGGACATGTATGAATTTGTGAGTGGCACTCTGTGATTGCTATGCTCAATAGTGTAAAGTGACAGTAGCTACTGAATTCAGCAAATGACTACATATCTGATTTGTTTTAGCAGTCCATAGATTACTTACAGCTCCTAATTAAATAGAAAATGGAAAAAGAAATGTAGAATCTTACCTCCTCGTCAAAAAAGCCAGATAGATAAAGAGATGTAGACATTCCACTTAGTTGGAAAGCATTCATGTGGGTGTAAACAGTTCCCTTCTCGCTTCCCTCAGTTGAGGAGGCGTTGGGGCGTGGCCGACGGACAACGGAGAGCTCCCACTTGAGCTCGGTGGCGTTATCGTTGGCATTGCTCATGGCACTAATCCTGGCGGCGAGCTCGCTGGCGAGGGACTCCTGGAAGGCGAGGAGGATCTGGGAGCTGAGGTAGAGGGGGAGGAGGGAGTCGAGGATCTGGACGGGGTCCTGCTCGAACTGGAGGATCGGGGAGAAGGCGTGGGTTGGGGTGCGCATGGCCTCCCTCTCCACCGTCAGCTTGCCGTCCTTGGTTGTTAGCAAGAACAGCTCGTCCTCCGCTGCGTCCATGCACACCCCGTTGATGTCGCAGATCTCCCCCTTGGGCGACAACGGTAGCAGCGTGTGGATCACCCAAACCCACCAGATAGCGATGCGGCGAGGGAGAGGTGTGGCGGTGGAGGATGGGGTAGAGAGAGAGGCTGCTTGCGAGAGGGGACGGAGGGAGCATTGAAGTACCTGGGGCTGGCGGAGTGGAGCCGGTAGAGGGGGCGTTGGGGTGTGGCCGATGGATAACGGAGAGCTCCCGCTTGAGCTCGGTGGCGTTATCACGGGCATTGCTCATGGCACTCATTCTGGCGGTGAGGTCGCTGGCGAGGGACTCCTGGAAGGCGAGGAGGATCTGGGAGCTGAGGTAGAGGGGGAGGAGGGTGTCGAGGATCTGGACGGGGTCCTGCTCGAACTGGAGGATCAGGGAGAAGGCCGGGGTCGGGGTGCGCATGGCCTCCCTCTCCACCATCAGCTTGCCCTCCTTGGTTGTTAGCAGGAATAGCTCGTCCTCCGCCGCGTCCACGCACACCCCGTTGATGTCGCAAATCTACCCCTTGGGCGACAACGGCAGCAGCGTGTGGATCACCCAAACCCAAACCCACCAGATAGCGATGCGGCGAGGGAGAGGTGCGGCGGCGGAGGATGGGGTGGTGGTGGCGGGATCGGGAGTGGTGGGTGTGGTGGGTTTGGGTTTGGGTGAGGTAGGGTACTGAGGTGTCCGGAAGCGGTCGTGGGGCGGTTTGCGGCGGAGAGGCGGAGATCCGTGACCCGTGGAAGAAGACCCGGGTATGGCTTGGGACGTTCGACTCCACCGAGGACACCGCTCCCGCCTACACCGCCGCCGCCCGTGCCCTCCGTGGCCCCAAGGCCAAGACGAACTTCCCCTCCTCCCCGGCCCATCACCCGCCGCACAACAACTCCACCGCCTTCCCCTCTTTCCCCCATCGCCCCACGACTAGTAGCCTGAGCTCGACCCTGGCGGTCCCCAATGTGGGGCGTGGTCGACGGTGTGGGGAACAGAGAGGGAGAGAGGGGGATGGGGGAGAGGTCAATGGCGTGGGGAAGAGAGAGGGGGATGGGGGAGAGGTCGACGACGTGGTTCCTCAGGGAACAGAGAGGGAGAGGTCGCCGGCTTCTCAGCTGGTGGAGAGGGGATGGGTGAGGGGCACAGAGAGAATGGGTGAGGGGGAGAAGGAGAGGGGACGGGGGAGAGGGATGGGACGGCTCACATCCCCCCTCCGTCTCTCTCTCTCTCTGATGGAATTAGGTGGGGGAAGAAAGTTTGGGCGGGAGATTTTGGTGGGAATGAAATTTTGATAGGGGAATCCCAAAGTGGATGATGGAATCACAACCATTGGATTTGTTAGTAGATAAATCTATACCGTTTTTTATGTCTTATAGTTGAGACATTTCAAAAACCAGCCTTCCTTATATAATAGATATATATATAATATTCACAACATTATATGAATAATATTTACATATATATATTAAAATTTAACTTGATTGCATCATTATGTAAACATTATATGAATAATATATATATAACATTATATGAATAATATATATATAACATTATATGAATAATATATATTAAATATATTCAATAAAGTTATGTAAACATTAAAATTTTATGAACATTATTTTAATATCAATAAAATTATTATATTATTTTAATCTCAATAATATGTATATATGTGAAAAGTTTTAACTAGCAGCTGAGCAGACCATAGCATTACTCATTAGCTGGCCATATGTAGGACTAAAAGATTCAGCAACGACTTCTTCATGGAAAATAAGAGAAATGAGATGAGAGTACTAGATGTAAGATGCATATTTGGCGCATCAGGTGTGCTACATTAGGCAGTGCTACATCATTTGATGTAGGCATTTGATGTTGGCATGCTTATTTAGCCTTAGTCCTTATTTAATATTGTTAAATAACTAGTGTCATACTTGCTTATTAACATGCGATGTTATCTATTAGAGATATTTTCCTATATGCCACTCAAAAGATCCTAATTTGCATACTTAATATCAGGAACATCTTGAATCTTGATAATAGCATGTTATGACAATTGACAGGGGTTATTGCTTTTTAATTAGTATTGCAAAACCCTAAGTAGGTTGGCCGAATGAATGCGAAGGTTCTCCAAATTCAGCGGCCAAAATACTAATCGATTAATTTGTGCGTCAAAATCAGGCAGTTGGCACGATAGTCCAGCATTCCCATGAAGTCATTTAACGTCAATGAACTGTCCACTATGACCCATTTTGCTCTCGAACTTATTGTCATCGTACGTGCATGATCGACCCATTCATGGGGACGAACAATGCTTGTGGTTTTTTCGCCCTTCTCACTTGTCGTTTGTTTGATCCCGTTGAGACGGTCCGTACCTACTTCATGGCTTGATGTAATTTTGTTTCCTTTAACCTTTGGCCTCGTCTGATGCAGGTTGAGAAACTGAACAGGCTGAATCAGCAGAGGAGGCTGAACTAGCGAGACAGCCAAGGCGATCGGAGCAAACCTGGTTTCCGTCAGTTCGAATTAGGTCTCCGGACGACTGTGACCGTCGGATGGCATAACTTTTGATCACGGTGTCCGATCAGAGCGTATGAGGTGTTGTTACGAGCTCAACCATCGCTGAATCCGGCCAGACCAGATCCACGCCCAAACCCAAGCATGGGCGGACCCATGGTCAAGGCTAGATGGGACCCACGTCCCTTGAGGTGGCTTAGCCAAGCCGGCCTTAGCTGGTTACTACCTTAGTTAGTTCTTAATTACTTTCCTAGTTGATTTCCTAGTTTGAGTCCAGTTTATGTTTTGTTTTATTAGTTCCTATTTTGAGTTCAGTTTGTTAGGAAGTTTGAGTTATGATTGAGTCTTAGTAGGAAAGTATGGTTACTTGCTGATTAAAGCAAGGTAGTTCTCTAGTTGAAGTAGGACTCTCTTGAGGCCTCTATAAAAGGACCTCCATAGCTTGTATTAGGTTTTATGCATTGAAGAATAAAGTTAGTAGTTAAAGTAGGATATCTTAGGAGTAGCTCTAATTTAATATTCCACCACCACCAGCCCCCCCACATTTCTCTCTCTTGCTGGCCTTCTCCACCCGCCGGCTACCATCATCACTACCGCCGTTCGCCGCTACCAACCACCGCTTCCATCCCGGCGTCCTCCTTGGCTGCCGCCCCCCTTCTTCCACCTCTCTTGGCGTGGATCTCCAAGAGTAACCAGCCAACCACAAGAGGATCTGCAAGGTAACCTCTTCTCTACCGTCTCCTACCTCCAGTCTTCATCTTCCTCGTCGAATACCTAGGGTCCTTCTCCTAAAACCCTAAAGGTATCTCTCGACCTAGCCATAGATTTGGCTAAGGAAGAACTGAGACCAGGGAAGAGACCAGGTACCCGTGCCTACGAGAAGGCTCGGCGTAACAACTTGGCATCAGAGCTCCGATCCGTCGGCTGTGCCGCCCAAAGCCTTCCAAAAGCTGCGTTGATGGCCGGAGATACCGCCGCGAGTGCTTCCAAGGAGCGGGACCTTTCCGTAACCAGAGAAGAGATCGACGATATCAAGGGATCACTGCTGTCCCTTCATACTGTGCAGCACGAGACGCATGCCTTGATCCTCGGGCTCTCGGAGAGGATGGCGTTCATGGCCTTGCAGATGCCGGGACAGAGTCCAGGAACTGCGGGAGAGCAAGGTAACCCTAACCCTAATCCTAACCAGCCTCCTACCACAACTCCTAGTCCCCCTAGGACTCCTCATGAACCAGTCCACATCCAGGAAGGATTCGGCCCTAGTCCCAACTACATCTTGGTTGGACCAGGCCCTACCCTCCCACCCAACCGGCTCAACCAGCCCACACCACACCCCTGGCCGGCCCCACCACCTTACCACCACCACCTGGCTCCACTGTCCTTCCACCCCCACCATACCAGCCTCTATATCCAACCTATCACCTCCCTCCATACCAGCAGCCTGCGCCCCCTCCACATGTCCCCTACAACCCAGCTCCTGCACCACCCCATTACTACCCTCCTCACATCCCACCGGCCTATGAGCAGCCCCATGACCCAATCCGTGAGCAACCCCTTGCTGCCCGGATTCGCCGCATGGACTTCCCCCGCTATGATGGAGCTGCAGATCCTACTCACTGGATCCTGAAGGCAGAGCAGTTCTTCTCTTATCATCCTATCCATGAGCGAGAGAAGGTCCGCTATGCCGCCTATCACTTCGATGGAGATGCCCAGACATGGTACCAACTGTCGAAGGATACGGACGAGTGCGCAACATGGCATACCTTCCAGCATGCCTTGCACTTGCGCTATGGACCGACGACCTACGAGGACCCCATCGGCGAACTCACTCGAATTCAGCAAGATGGTTCAGTCCGAGACTACCAGATCCGGTTCGATCGAGGTCTAGGTCGTGTTCCACACTTGGCTCGAGACGTGGTACTGAGTCTCTTCATCAGCGGACTGAAACCGGCCATCAGGTACGATGTTCAGCTCGCTAGACCAGCCACCATAGCCGAGGCTATCAGCTACGCCAAGACTCATGAGGCGAAGGAGTACGCGATCCGGCATGCTACGGCAAGGACGACGCCTGCACCTACCCGTCTAGCCCCCGCTGCCCGTGCCGCGCCCGCAAATTGGAGTTCGAGTGAGACTAGGACTCCTAATCCTACTCAAACTAGGACTCCTAGTCAGACTCAAACTCTAGTCCAACCTCAACGGAGACAGCTATCTCTAGCTGAACTGCAACAACGAAGAGCACATGGACTTTGCTTCCAATGTGACGAGCCATATACACCAGGGCACCGCTGTAAGCAGTTGTTGAGCATTGAGGTCGTCAATGAGGAACCAGCCATGGAAGCCGAATCTGGGAATCCGATCCCACCTGAAGAAGAGTCAGGAGAAGATGATGTTCCGGCCGAACCGGAACCCTACATCACCTTCCATGCTATGGTCGGGACCCCTACACCGCAGACCATTCGAGTAAGGGGATCCATAAACTCAGTCCCGATCATCTTGCTCATTGATTCAGGAAGCACCCAGAACTTCCTGGCAGATCATCTCGCACAGAAGCTAGGTCTCATGCCCCAGACTAACCCCGGATTCCATGTGACCGTGGCCAGTGGTGAACACTTAGAGTCCCCGGGAAGGTGTCCCAGGGTAGGCATCCATCTCCAGGGAGTCCTAGTCCACGTGGACTTCTTCCTCTTACCTCTACAGGGTTGTGATGCAGTCCTAGGAGCACAGTGGCTGCTAACCCTAGGAGACATTCAGATGAACCTTAAGGAGCTGAAGGTGAGATTCCATCTCGGCGAGGAGCAGATCGAGTTACAAGGGATAAAGGTACCCTCACCCACCAGGCTCTACTCTGAAGCCGCAGCCCTACATAGCATCCGTAGGGGAGATCAGGGATGGCTCTGTATGCTGAAGAGCAGTCCAAACTCAGATCGTCCAGAAGGCCCAACCGGGATCACCCTTGGTGGGAAATTTGAAGGGGACGTTCCCCTTGACCCTGCTCTGGCCACCCTCTTGGAGCAATACTCCGACCTCTTCGCTGAGCCCACCGGACTTCCTCCTGCCCGTGAGCATGAACATCACATACCATTGAAGCAAGGAGAAGGTCCTGTGAATGTACGGCCCTACAGGTACCCCCAATACCAGAAGACGGAGATAGAACAACAGGTGGCTACCCTACTCAAGAATGGTGTCATACGTACTTCATCCAGCCCCTACTCATCACCGGTCATGCTAGTCAAGAAGCAGGATGGATCATGGCGCATGTGCATCGATTACCGAGCTCTCAACAAAGCAACAGTCAAGGATAAGTTCCCTATTCCCGTGGTTGACGAGTTGCTGGACGAACTTCACAACGCAGCCATCTTCTCCAAGCTGGATCTTCGTTCCGGGTATCACCAGATCCGGATGTACCTGCCGGACGTTGAAAAAGCTGCCTTCCGTACACACCATGGTCACTATGAGTTCCTTGTTATGCCGTTCGGGCTGACCAACGCCCCCTCTACTTTTCAGGCATTAATGAACTCCATCTTTGAGCTCTTGCTCCGCAGGTTTGTCCTAGTCTTCTTCGACGATATACTAATCTACAGCCGGAGTACGCAGGAGCATCTGGGTCACTTGTCCACCGTCTTCACCATCCTAAGAGAACACCAACTTCTCTTAAGGAAGGACAAGTGTCAGTTCGGTCAGCATCAAGTTCGCTACTTAGGTCATGTCGTCTCCCCGGAAGGTGTGGCCATGGATGCTGATAAGATTGCTGCCATGATAAGTTGGCCGTCCCCTACTATTGTCAAGGAGCTGCGCGGGTTTCTTGGACTTACCGGTTACTATCGGAAGTTCGTGCAGCACTACGGGACAATTGCAAGACCATTGACGCAGCTGCTAAAGAAGGGTAACTTCCAATGGAACCTCGAGGCGGAACAAGCTTTCCAGCAACTCAAGGAAGCCATGATGACCGGCCCTGTTTTGGCCTTGCCTGACTTCACCAAGCCCTTCTTAGTCGAGTGTGATGCCTCTTCCTACGGCATTGGTGCAGTCCTCATGCAAGAGAAGAAGCCCATCGCCTACTTCAGCCAGGCGTTACCTCCAAGAGAACAAGGAAGATCAACATATGAGAAGGAGATGCGGGCATTGGCGTTGGCTGTCCAGAAGTGGAGACCCTACTTACTTGGCTCCAAGTTCATCGTCCGGACCTATCATAGGAGTCTCAAACATTTTTGGGAACAGACCGTGTCGACCGAAGCACAGCAGAAGTGGCTTGTGAAATTGCTGGGCTATGACTTCGACATCGAGTACAAGAAGGGTTTAGAGAATTCAGTTGCAGATGCCCTCTCCCGAGTGCCACCACTTAGCCTTGAGGCCAAGGCTTGTTCTGAAGGGGAAGGGGATGTTACGAGCTCAACCATCGCTGAATCCAGCCAGACCAGATCCACGCCCAAACCCAAGCATGGGCGGACCCATGGTCAAGGCTAGATGGGACCCACGTCCCTCGAGGTGGCTTAGCCAAGCCGGCCTTAGCTGGTTACTACCTTAGTTAGTTCTTAATTGCTTTCCTAGTTGATTTCCTAGTTTGAGTCCAGTTTATGCTTTGTTTTATTAGTTCCTATTTTGAGTCCAGTTTGTTAGGAAGTTTGAGTTATGATTGAGTCTTAGTAGGAAAGTATGGTTACTTGCTGATTAAAGCAAGGTAGTTCTCTAATTGAAGTAGGACTCTCTTGAGGCCTCTATAAAAGGACCTCCATAGCTTGTATTAGGTTTTATGCATTGAAGAATAAAGTTAGTAGTTAAAGTAGGATATCTTAGGAGTAGCTCTAATTTAATATTCCACCACCACCAGCCCCCCACGTTTCTCTCTCTTGCTGGCCTTCTCCACCAGCCGGCTACCATCATCACCACCGCCGTTCACCGCTACCAGCCACCGCTTCCATCCCGGCGTCCTCCTTGGTTGCCGCCCCCCTTCTTCCACCTCTCTTGGCGTGGATCTCCAAGAGTAACCAGCCAACCACAAGAGGATCTACAAGGTAACCTCTTCTCTACCGTCTCCTACCTCCAGTCTTCATCTTCCTCGTCGAATACCTAGGGTCCTTCTCCTAAAACCCTAAAGGTATCTCTCGACCTAGCCATAGATTTGGCTAAGGAAGAACTGAGACCAGGGAAGAGATCAGGTACCCGTGCCTACGAGAAGGCTCGGTGTAACAGGTGTCGAATTGACCGGCCCGACGAGCTCTACAAGAGTCACTAAAGATCAAAGATCTCCCCATGATCTAAGGCGTTCCGAGCCTAGATTCCTTTTTCTGATGCCCGAAAATTCAGTTTTATTAAAACTTCCCATATTTGGCAGTTTTTTCCATAACTAGGTTTTTTCCACATTTAGCTGTTTGATTAATAGTTTGATTGGGATTAGTTCCTATCTTTAAAGAGTTTGAGTTCATCTGTAAGTAGGTCTCTCCTTACTCTATAAAGGGAGATTAGGGTTTGTAATTGGGAGGTTTTTTTTGGATTAATGAAATTTTGAGTAGTTTTCTTGTATTGAGAATTCTTGTTTTCTCTCCACAAAGAGGACGGTCGTCTCTCCCGTTGAGAGATTTTCACGCTCACCTTGCGCCATCGTCTCATAAAAAAAATGCTTATTGTTTTTTCTTTTAATTAGTTGAGCCAGGAGGCTAGATGATATACAACATGATCTCAAAAACCTACCAGACCTCCCTCAGGAGTCCACTCAAAAATAGTTTGGGTCTGCCTAATTACCCACCCCATCAGCCATCCTATTGTTAGTCCTAGGAACATACAAGAACAGAGCAATACTTGTAGTATTGGTGATGCAGGACAAGAAGCTGAGCAAGTTGACTCCGCAGAGGAGGCTGAACCGGCGAGGGTCCCAAGGCGGTTGGAATGCATCCGGTTTCTGCCAGTCCGAATCATGTGTTCGGATGACCATGGTCCTCAGATGGGCGTAACCTTTCATCACGGTGTCCGATCGGGGCGTATGAGGTGTGAAAACGACTGGCTCGCTGAGCCCTACAAGAATCATCAGGATTAAGATGATCCCTCATGACCCAAGGCATCCCAAGTCCAAATTCATTCATCTAATGCCCGAAAATTAAGTTTTTAGTCGAACTTTCTTTATTTGGCAGTTTCCTTTTTCCTAGTTTCGGGATTAGTTTGATTAATAGTTTGACTAGGGATTAGTTGCTATCTTAGGCAGTTTGAGTCCATCTGTAAGTGGATATCTCCTTAGTCTATAAAATGAGTTTTTAGGGTTTGTATTTGGGAGTTTGTTTTATTAATGAGATTTGAGTAGTTTTCTACTTTGCGAATTCTGGTTTTCTCTCCCACAAAGAGGACGGTCATCTCTCCTGTCGAGAGGCTCTTCTTTTCACGCTCATCCTGCGCCAATTGGGGCTCAGCTTGACAAGAAGAAGAAAAGAAAGAAAGAAAAAGAGAGTATATACATGCAACTCAAATAGCATAACATCAGGCGTTCAAGTAATTCTTTGTTGGATGGTCCAATGTTGCAATTGAGTCTACACGGCAATCCTAGTCCGAGTCGCAGCTGTACCTGTCGTACACCTCCCGCAAGTCACGGCGGGAGTAATTTTGTCTCCATCTTTCTTCTTCTCCAACTAAACCACACCATCTCTTCTATAACAACAGCATTTCTTGTGAATGAGCACCATCCATTCATGCAAGCTCGGGACTAGAAAGCTACAAAGGATGTCCGCGTCGCCACCAACGAAGACATCGTCGGCGAAGAAGGCTAGTAATCATGGGACAGCCACGGCGACGACGCAGGTGGCCGCGCGCCTGCTGATAACGGTACATGTCATGGGGAGCACGAAGCCCATTCAGCTCGTGGTCGGCGAGACCGACCTTGTTGGCTCAGTCATGGCCACCGCCCTTCGGTCCTATGCCCGGCAGGGCCGCCTCCCCGTCCTCAGCTCGGACGTCGAAAACTTCCTCCTCTGCTCCGCCTCACCCTCTGGATATGCCGTGCTGCGCCCTTGGGAGCAGATCGGAGAGCAGGGCAGCTGGAACTATCTGCTCTGCAAGAAGAACAGTGCCTCGATTGACGCAATTGTTAAGATGTCGCACCATCCGAGCAAGAGTGGGAAGTGGAAATGGCTCCACAAGTCACTCAGCTGCAAGATCTCTTCTTACTGATAACATAATAAACTCATATCTACTTTGTTTGCTCTAAGAGGCATATTGTTTAAAATAATAACGTTGTTATTTATGTATGATCTTCTGCTTAATTGTATCTACCGAAAAATTAAGGATCAATGTTTTTTTGTAAAGCAGGTTCGAATAGCATGCATGATATCTTATAGATGTCACGAAAGATGGCAAAAAGAAGTTAAATGCAGCATTAATTAAACTTTTCCATGGAAGGAAATATATCACTTTATATTGCATAAGATACAATCAATTGTAAATAAATAACAAGATGGCTGGTAGAATGGTCTGTTAGTAGAATGGTCGTAAATTCCTTCTAACAGACCATTCTTATCACGGTAAAGGGACAGCATAATCACCAGCAACCAGAGGACCTTCTTCAGCCTTTAATGATATATAAAGGCTAAACTAAACAAATAGAGACTGGTGTAGCCACTCTACCATGAGGGGGCGGAGTGTCAGGGCTTGGAGCCCATGACATGACCATGGCACGAGGGATCTTGAAGATGGCGCGGCAAAAATTGAAAATGGTATGGCGGTCCGACCAAAACATAACTTGGCGAGCCATGAAGGGATCCTATAGAGCGGGACGCGCGGCGAGGCAACCAGGGAGGCGTACAAGCAATATGCATGCACCAAAGGAGTTTGGCGCTCGGCATGGGGCAGCGGGATGCGGCACGACGCGATGCGGCAGGGCAGGACGCAACAGATTTCAAAGATGGTACGAAAGCCCGAGCCAAGACGAAGTACGACGCGCCATGCCACGAGGCAAGCGAGAGTGATGCGCACCAACCCAACCCAGGAAGGCTCGCGGGGCATGCGCGCGCGGCACGCGTCATGGCACGCAAAGCACGCGCATGACGCGGCCAGGCGGCCAAGTCCGAGTCAGACTAGGACTCGGAATGCCTAGGCGCGACACGGTTGACCAGCTGGAGCAAACCAGTCATGCAAAAATCCTAATTCCGCTTGGAATGGGATCTTGGAAAGACTTGATGCGGCAAAGAAAGGTTTTGGCACACGGAAAATCCAAATTGTGCGGAAGTTCTAGCGAGACTATGACTCGACTCACCCGACGGAAGGCAGTTAGGCCATGGAGGCCAAACTGAGCGTGCAAGTGTCCTAATTCCACTTGACCTAGGTCTCCAGCATGGGATGGCACGACAAATATGGAATATGGCACGGGGGAGTTGTACTTGGCTTGCGAAAATAGGAAGGAGTCCTATTTCGAGCCAAAGTGCGACGGATTTTGGCAAACAACCATCCTTGGCAAGTCTTAACTCATGTAAGAGTCCAAATAGGCAAGGAGGCTTTGTAATTGGTTGATCGCATGTTTGGATAAGCATGAAGCCTAGGACTTGGGGTTGGACCAGGAAACTTGACTTGTTCGAGCAAGTCATGGACTCTCCTCTATATAAGGAATAGACAGCTAGATGTGGGGACAGCTGGGTTATGGGCAAACTCACGAATTGAAGATCCATGAGGGATTGAGAGATAGTGAAGCACAAGAATTGGGTGGTTCTTCTAGGGTTTTGGGTTGAGAGTTTCTTGTATTGAGAGTAATTGCACTCCAAAGGATTGGGGGTGAGAGAAGAGTGTTCTTATAATCACTAGTCAATAAAGGAGTTGGGATCTCATCCCTTACCCAAATTCGTGTGAGTCTTGTTGGTGTGCAAGGTAAAAAGAAGGACTGGTCAAGAGGCAGTGGGGTTGCCATGCAGAGTGCACAAGCGGTGCACAGATGGCGTGCAGACGACGCATGAGCGGAGCACAAGCGGCGTGCAAGGCGCGCGACGGCGGTGTGCGGACTCGACGAGGGGGTCTCTTGGCGCTATCATCGGACAAGTAAGCAAGAAAAATTTGTTCCCTTATTTGCCCGGTAACACGAAGCACCCCACGGTTCAATAGAAGGGTAATTAGGTAGATTTATACCATTGTTAGTCATGAATATAAATATATCCTAAAGTTATTAGGGCCATTTATAAGGTCAATGGCAATTTCATAAATATTGTCATTATATGGTTCTTATTTTTAGCATTGACACGGCTGAAGTATTTTGACCATAATGTTTACATCAAATATCAAAATTGGCCGATTCTTGAACCATTGGAAAGAGGACAAAAAGATCTACAACTTTCCTGTTGATGAGATTTTCATATTTGATCGTTTAATGTATCGAAATAGCAGCCAAAGTGTTCAGTGGTAAAATAGTAAATAATGACTGAATTTCATTTGTCCAAATGCAATCGTCCAAAGAATGTTTGAGAAGCTGTGATAAGCATATGTTGAGACCCTGTGTTGAAGCTGTGATAAGCATATGTTGAAGAAATGAAATTTTCAAGGTCAAAAAATGGTTAAGGAGTATCTTGAGGATGACCATAGATGGGAAGTGGCTGAAAAAGTAATCTATGGTAACGAGCAATGTGTTAAGCAATTTGCAGGAAGTTACTGGATATGATCAAGAGCAAATGTTTGAGACATCACCAAAAACAAATAAATATGATGTTGATTCGACAATTGGCCAACAACATCGCCACATGGTCATGAATGATACAATTGGCCAACAAAATTTTTCAATGACCATGAATGACTCAATTGGCCAACAAAATCGCTCATTAGTTATAGATGATATGGTAATGGACGATTCAACAGTACAAATATGTCCCAACAGTTTTGAAAGGCTTCAATCTGATAGAGGAGAAAATCAAATATAGAAGAAAATGGGTGAAATCTAGCAATTAGATCAATGAGAACTATAAGAGCGTGGTAGGGGGGCAATTCAGAGCAATAAAGATTGTTGCAAGGATCCAGTTGGTCAGAGAAATTAAATGTGACAGAAAAAATTGACCGAGAAAATTATCATCTTCCATCCCTTACATTGATATATTTTAAGTTCATAAAAAACTAGAATACTGTCTTTATGAAATTTTCTACTTTCATAAAGGCTCGGGGGCAAAATGTTAGTCATAAATATAAGCATATCCTAAAGTTATTTGGGTGAATTAAAATGTCAGTGGCAATTTCTTAAATATTATCATTAAATGGTCATCATCTTTAGCTTTGATATAGCTAAAGTATTTTGACCATAATTTTTACATCAAATATTCAAAATGGCCGATTCTTGAACCATTAGAAAGAGGATGAAAAGATGAACAACGTTTCTGGTGACGAGATTTTCAAATTTGATCATTTAATGTCTCAAACTGGCAGCCAAAGTGTTCAGTGGTAAAATAGTAAATAATGACTGAATTTTATTTGTCCAAATGCAATCGTCCAAAGAATGGCCAATTCCCAATCCGCCAAATATCCAATCGGTCATATTTTGGCTGAAAATTTTAATAATGGTCATCAATGTGGTCTAACTATTTCGGTCATAACTTTTTTATACGATATCCAAATGTGTTGGTTTTTAAATCGTTGGAAAGAGATTTTGAAGACCTATAACTTTCATGTTCAGAGTGTTTTCAAGTTTCAATTTTATCATCAGGTAAATTACAGTGGAACACAAGACACTCTATCTTATGGTAGTTTCATAAATAACTGAAAATGTCAGTTAAGACAGCACTGACGGTTCCAAAGTAGTTATGCCGATGGTTTCAGAGTAGTTCCAGACGGTTCCAAAGTAGTTATGCCAGAAAGTCTATAAAAGACAGGAAGATGAAGATGAAGATGCTCTTCCGAAATCAAGAGCAAAATCAGTTTTAATTCTTATTTCTAATATAGCTTTTTATCTTTATTTTCAATGTAGTATTTTTATCTTTATTTCAAATGTAGCCTTTTATCTTTATTTCCATAATAGCTTAATTTATTTTCATGTGCCTTTAAATTTCAACAATGAAACCTTTTCTTTCGTTTAATTTTTTGCAATAAAGCTTTCATTCATACGAGTAGTAGTTCTAACAAGCTCATAATCCATTTTCCATCGCTTCTCATCATCCATTTTCCACCACTTCTAATCATCCATTTTTCACTCTCTATCTTAACTTCTCATCCATTTTTCCGCAGTTTCAACACTTCTGTTCGAATTGAGTTCGAAGGAGTTGAGCCTTTGGATGTCCCTGATTTTGACTATTTTGATTTTGCCGGCGAACGGCAAGATTTCCAAACTAACGTACATATTAGTATATAAATACATCTAATAAGCCCTAATGTACAACCTTTGATCTAATAATGAAAATTGCCCCTCTCCCTCCCGTGAATGTAGGGAATTAATTTGTCGAACCATGTAAAATCTTGTCTTGTGTGCTTCCTTGTTTGTTGCTTTCCTTGCTAACTACTACTGCCAACTGTTAGTCATAAATATAACCAAGTCCTAAGGTCATTTGGGCGATCAATGGCAATTTCATAAATATTGTCAATCAGCCAATAAATACTTCAGTTTTGACATAGCTGAAGTATTTTAGCCGTAACTTTTACATCAAGTATCCACATTGGGCGATCCTAGAACCATTGGAAAGAGGACGAAAAGATCTACAACTTTCCTGTTGATGAGATCTTCAGATTCCATCATTTACTATGTCAAACGGGCGGTTGAAGTGCCCAGTGGCAAAATAGTAAATAATGGTCGATAATCTAAATGTCATCGTCCAAAAGATGGCCGATGTCATCGCCCATTTCTCCATCGGCTAAAAACCCATCGGCCATATTTTGGCTGATTATTTTAATAAGTCGTCAACGTGGTTCAACTATTTTTATCACAACTTTCTCATACAATGTCCAAATGAGTTGGTTTTTAGACCGATGGAAAGAGAATTTGAAGACCTACAACGTTAATGTTCAGAGTTTTATCAAATTCCAAGGTTATCATCAGCCAAATTGCAGTGGAAGATAACACGCTCTATCTGATGGCGGTTTCATAAATAGCTGAAGATATCGCCCAGTTATGCATTTCTGACGGTTTTAGATTCAGTTCTGACAGTTGCAGTACGTGGTTCGGGTGGTTTCAACGTGGTTAGCAGAAGCTCTATAAAATGCCAAAAGGATGAAGAAAAATCTCTCCCGATATCAAGAGCAAAAGCCACTTTATCTATCTTAGCATGTATCAATAGACTTAGCTCTATTTACAATGTAGCCTTTTAAATTCAGCAATGAAGATTTTATTCCTTTTAAATTCATGCAACTAGTTCTTCATTTGTAGGATTAGTACTACCATAATTTCATTCATAGGAGTAGATCTATCACTCATAGGAGTAGATTTACCATAGTTCATCATCTTCAATTTCCCTCTATTTTCTCTATTTTATTTCTTTCTTCATCCAATCTCAACAGCTTCGACACCTCTGTTCGAACGTGTTCGAAGGAGTTGGACTAAACCACAATCTCCTAATTCTTGATGTTAGACTATTTTGATTTTTTTTCCCTTCGCAGATCAACGACATGATATGCATGATTTCTGTTCTAATATTTTTTAGCACGCCCGGTGGGACAATGTGTTGAATCTGTACAAAGAAGAAGGGACAAAATGAAAGATGACACTCCCAGAATTGCTATTTTTAGAGGCGTGGAAAGTGACCATATGGATGATGATTTTCAACAAAGTTTTCTTAAATGGAGTATGTTTCCAGATGAAGGTCTAAGAGGTGAGAGGACCAAAATAGTTCTGCCATCTTTCCTGTAAAATCAAGGTGGTTTCACTCTATTGGTAAGGAACTCTTCATCTACAAAAGAACAAAATTCAAGTGGTCCTTGTTTAATAAGGAACAATCTAGTGGAGACAAATGGTCCAAACAATATTATGGAAATGGACGATGAAAAAGATTCATCCAGTGATAAGCTGGAGATGTTCAGTATACTTGGACAAAATTGTCCAAGCAATGATATGGTGATCGATCATAAAAAAGAGCAAAGTCTTGTAGAAAGTGATATCAAGATAGAAATGGTCAAGTTGAAGATGAATGATCTGAAAGATAAAAAACGTCCAGATCATATGATGGACGATCTTATGGACAAGTATATTGGAATTTGGCTGGAAAGTGTGTTGAAGCTCTGCCAAAAACAAAAAAGTCAAATGGTTTCACGTCGTGAGTTGAAGATGGACGATTCAAAAGAACTAAAACATCCTATTATATTCAGAAGGCTCATTTATGACAGAGGAAAGGGCCTAGAGAAAAAGACTGGTCGAGCAAGTATGTTGGCCGAGCAACATGCAAAAAATTTGGCTGACCAACGTCAAAACTCTGTTCAAGAATGGGTGATGGAAACTTTGATCGCCGTATCCACAATCTTTTTCATGGAGATCCATTGCCGCCGACGAAGTCATCAGGGAAGGCTTCAGGAAGTACTACACCGCCGACGACGATGGCGTCCATTAAATTGGTCCACAGGCGCTCCACCTCCATCCAGCACGTCGACGACACCCTCGGAGACCTCCACACCCATGCCGTCACCGGAGTCCTCGGCGGTCTCTCCACCAACCTCTTCGCGGAACCCATCCTCTGCAACCTTTACCTCATCATCACTAACTCCGGTGGAGTAGTCTACAACGGCATCGACAGGTCCCAGTTCACCAAACAAATCGCCGACACGTTGTTCATCATCAGGTGGAACATCGTCGCCGACGTTCGCCACCAACTCCAGCGGAAGGATCTACGACGGCATCATCTTCTACCTCCACGGCGTGGGAAGACTCCTCTGACAGCCTCGAGATCTCCTTCAACGGCGAACCCATTTTTCCTCCACAATGGCCGCAGGCAGAGCCGTGACGCTGAAGGAGGCGGGATCCAAGACATGGCTGGCGAAGTAGTCGATTCCAGTCGAGGTAGCAGTGGTGACCACGACAGCAGCGGCGGAAGGGAAAGCCATCGGAAGACTGATGGGCAAGCTGGTATACCTTCCTCGTTCCCAGCGCCCCTCGACGCCCCAGCCTAAATCCTCAGGCAGCGGCCTCCCTCAAGCAAGCCCAGGTCCTCGCCGTCGTTGTCATCCTCAGCCTCAAAGGTACCCATCGGTTGGAATGAAGGCAATCTATCGTCGTTGGGAGGAAAAACAAAGCATCCTCGGTTGACCATGGGACGACCTGCGATCTGGTGGATCCGAGGCTGGTGTTCGCCTCCCTCACCCCTGGACTCCATCTCTATCCCCGTCACCCTACTCTTCCACGACCACACCGGTCATCGCCTGCACCCGGTCATCGCCGATGGCTCATTGATCATCCCTCATCGCCCATCGTCCCTTGCTCATCGCCCATCATTGCTCATCACATCGCTCATCGCCCATCACCCATCCTTGCTCGACAACCATCCCTCATCGCCCATCGCCCATCGCCCATTGCTCGACGACCATCCTTCATCGCCCGTCGTCCATTGCTCCACGACCATCATCGCCCATCGTCCATTGCTCGACGACCACCCCTCATCGCTCATCGCAGAAAACAGAAAACAGAGCATCCTTCGCCGTGCCAACCTCTACCTCCCCATCACCAACTCCGGCAGAGGGGTCTACGACGGCATCGGTGAGTCCCAGCGCGCTATTCATCGTCAGGCGGAACATCGTCATCACCACCATCCTTTGCATCGTCGTCTCTGCCGGTGCTGTCGATGAATGCCCAGATAGAAAATGTGATGCTGGTGTTACCGATGGCTATGGCCAACCCCAGCCGGATGTCGAGCTTGAAGGAATAAACGGTCCATACCGACATGGTCTACTTGACAATGAAGGAATAAACGGTCCGTACCGACGAGATGGCCTACTCGACGATGGCCCCGGCGCTGCTGTACTCCTCCCATGTGCATGGCCAATTACTGAGGGGCGATTGGGAGATGGCCCATCAAATAAATCGATAAGCAATCAAGAATTGGTCATCGACCAATAGTTAAAAAAGGTTGGTCGACCAGGGACTTATAAAAGTGATCGACCAATAATAGCAGATGGTCGACAAGGATGATTGATTGAGTATAAAAAGGACAGTGAAGCAAACAGTCATATTGATGCAAATGATCGACCAAAAAACTGAACCTTTTATGATCTATCATAAAAGGACGAGGTGAACGACCAAACTCATAAGAGCTTGATCACCTGACATGCATTTATGGGCTTGACATGTTTAGCCTAACATGTGAAAAAGTGCATGTGAAAAAGAGCATGTGAAAAGATGATGTGAAAAAGTGAATGACAGGCCATCCATGGCCGATCAATGTTTGCTAAAAAATAATATATATGTGTTCTATGGCCGATCATCCTCCTCCTGGTCGATCGTTACTTGATATAAAATAAGTATATTGGTCGAATGGCTAATAAAATATGTTTTATGGATGACTCAATTGGCCGACAGAATCGCCCAATTGGCCAACAGAATAAGGTCTTTACAAAAATGCCTATTTTTATAAAGACTGGGGGCAAAATGTTAGCCATAAATATAACCATGTCCTAAAGTCATTTGGGCGATTAATGGCAATTTCGTAAATATTACCAATCAGCCAATAAATACTTCAGTTTTGACATAGCTGAAGTATTTTGGCCATACCTTTTACATCAAGTATCCAAATTGAGAGATCCTGGAACCATTGGAAAGATGACGAAAAGATCTAGAACTTTTATGTTGCCGAGATTTTCAGATTCCATCGTTTAGTATATCAAACTGACAGTTGAAGTGCCCCGTGACAAAATAGTAAATAATGACTAATAATCTAAATGTCATCGTCCAAAAGATGGCCGCTGTCATCGCCCATTTCTCCATCGGCCAAAAACCCATCGACCATATTTTGGCTGATTATTTTAATAAGTCGTCAACGTGGTTCAACTATTGTTATCATAACTTTCTCATACAATGTCCAAATGAGTTGGTTTTTAGACCGATGGAAAGAGTATTAGAAGACCTACAACTTTCATGTTTAGAGTTTTATCAAATTCCAAGGTTATCATCGGCAAACTTACAGTGGAAGACAAGACGCTCTATCTGATGGCAGTTTTGTAAATAGCTGAAGATATCGCCCAGTTATGCATTTCTGACAGTTCAGATTCAGTTCTGACAGTTGCAGTACGTGGTTCAGGTGGTTTCAAGGTGGTTAGCAGAAGATCTATAAAAGGCCAATAGGATGAAGAAAAATCTCTCCCGAAATCAAGAGCAAAAGCTACTTTATCTTTCTTAGCATGTATCAATAGACTTAGCTCTATTTACAATGTAGCCTTTTAAATTCAGCAATGAAGCTTTTATTCCTTTTAAATTCTTGCAACTAGTTCTTCATTTGTAGGAGTAGTACTACCATAATTTCATTCATATGAGTAGGTCTATCACTTATAGGAGTAGATTTACCATAGTTCATCATCTTCAATTTCCCTCTATTTTCTCTATTTTATTTCTTTTCTCATCCAATCTCAACAGCTTCGACACCTCTGTTCGAACGTAGTTCAAAGGAGTTGGACTAAACCACAATCTCCTGATTCTTGATGTTAGACTATTTTGATTTTTTTTCCCTTCGCCGATCAACGACATGATATGCATGATTTCTGTTCTGACACCAACAACGCAGAATTCACGAGAACTCATCAATCCGTAATAAAAAAAAGAATGAGATTCCTCCATTCGCTCCCGGCCATAAACGACCTTCTTTATTTGTATTTTGCATATGGCTTTTTCTACTCGATGTGCTTCATTACATGGAATTTAGACAATATTCTTTTGAAAGCCAAATGATTATATGCTGATTCAAGGGTAACTCTGTCAACATTATAATTCTCGGATTATCCAGCTTTTAAACACAATATAAATTTGATCTGTAATTACATACTTGCTGCAATAGGATATCTGTACGTGAGACAAATAATCTACAAGTTAGAACAAAACCCTCTATTTGGATAAAAAAAAACGATGTTTAACAGAGAAGAAAAGGTAAAATAGCAATGAGGTGCATTTTTATGGCAAAATATCTAGTATTGAAGCATAGAAGATAATGAACATCTAGTATATTTGACACCACAGACAGTCAAGACCTAATTAGAAGCCGGACATAAGCAAGTACATATAGATGATAAGCAAGTATAGATGAACGTGTGGCAAATTTAGTTCCAATTCATCTAACATAATATTGGTACATAAATGACAACCAAATGTCATTAATTCTTAGCAACATATCTAAAAGAAGTACCAGTTGTAGACAAGCTTTTAAAAGTAACTAGATCCCTCATTTTTCAACCCAGACTTCGGGCTCGAGGGTATAGCTTTGATGCTGAAGTAATCCAAAAAAAAAAAAAAATACATCAAAAAAAGCAAAAACATCCCCTTCCATAACTCTAACACACTTGGCATCAAAAGAAAGATCAGCAACAAGAGGTTTCGTCCTTACCAAAGTTGGGTGCATGTGTGAAGAAAGCTCTTGCATGAATGCCAATCCACATAAAAGCTCATTGTTCCGTGTATGGCAGTCTCAGAAAGCTACTGGTTAAAGCATATGTCAGCCGCCATGCCATCAAAAGGAACAATTATTAGGCCACAACTAAAAGCCACGTCATGCCATGCAAAGCAAATTTGAGAACATCACCTAGAAATAATGTAATCAACTAGGCAAAACCCGAAACAAGAAACACCGATGATGTTACAACCTTTTCCCAAAAATCACCGCTATGAGTTCAGCCGAAGCTATGCATAACTACAAACTACAGCCCATCATGGGTTGCCAGTTTGGTTAACACGACACCATCTGACCAATTCATCCGTACGACCATTACAACTTCTAGGAATAAATAAAAACAAGATAAGCTCGAAACAGAGCACTCTGCTCCAAATCTCTCTCGTGAGGCCAACGATCTCGTCGGGCCATAACCTTCTACCATTGAGGATATCCATAGCAATATGACTATCAGATTCAATTATGATCTGTCATTCTCCTTTTTCCTTAGATAAACGGATAACTATGAGGATTGCCTTCATCTCCACTTACAACGTCGAGCTTGCCTCTATCACTTTACCGTGAACCCACTACACCTCCCGATCTCCCCCCACTACTACCAGTCCTCCAGCTACTGCTCCAATAGTCATATCCCGTGACGCATCCCCTTGAATCAATAGTGCTTGGTCGTTCCTTAGTTTCTCAACAATCTTCTTCACTGGCTCATGTTTTGGCAGGCTAAGAACCTCCTCTGCTAGCCGGATTGCTCGCTGCACCATCACTTCCGCAGTCTCTATATCTCCGCCGAACACCAAGCAATTTCTTGCCTTCCATATCTCGCACAACCCATAGGCTATATAGGTCTTCAGTAGCCCAACTTTAGACACCGACCCAGATGTAACCAGGGTCCTCCACGCCTAACAAAAATCAAGGAGCTAGTGTTACTGCCGTATTTAAAACTGAACTCCATTCTTGACTTCATGTAGCTAGTTGCACAGGACTATATTCTCCAAACCCATCTTACTTGAGAAACAAGAAAACAAAGATGGCATACAGGCATAGGTAAGGCGCCTATGATCTTTTCAAACGTCAACTCTGTCAATATTCTGGCCTTGGAATTAACCCTTTTAAACATCAATACATAATAAATTGTTTATCTGTACTTGAACAAATTTTGCATAACAGGATATGTAAGTGTAAGACAAAACAATCTACAAGCTAGCAAAAAATACTATAGTTCAGATCACAAAAACTGTTTTACAGAGACAAAGAAGGAAAAAGGCCAAGAGGCATCATTTACATAACAAGACAAGCAGTTGTTACGGCTAAGAAAAAACCTAGTATAAGTGAGTACAAGATAATGGATATCTATAATATCTGACACCATAGACTGTCAAGTTCAACTGCTAAGCAGTCGGAAATAAGTATAGTGCATATACCTTCTTCTCCCAAGCCCCCTCCTCTTTTAGTCTTTTCCCCTCCCCCGGTTTCTCCCTTTTCATTAGTTTTGTTTCTTTTTTTTCATTAGTTTTGTTTTCTTTTAATCAGCTTTATTTATTCTTTTTTCTATCCATTTTATTTCTTTTTTTTATCAATTTTCTTTTTCTTTTTTGATAAACAGTTTTTTTTATTATATGTTTGTAATCTTTTGTTTTTTTTTAGTTGTAGTTTTCGAAGTCATTATTTGTAAAAAATTTAAAAAATATAAAAATATGAATCAAAAAATAAAAAAGTATATATATGAAAATAACAAAAATATTATCAGTTAAAAATACAATGTGTTTTGTGAAAAGTCTTCTAGACCAATATTGATTTAGCCATGTTCAGAGAAGAGTACATGTAACAATACACCAAAAAAAGATACACAAATATATATATAAATACAATTTTGAAATTTTTATGATTTGAAATTGAAAATTTTATAATTTAAAATTTAAATTTTGAAATATAAAGAAGTGTTTTTGGAAGATATTTTAAACTTTTGTTTTCTTCAAAATAAATTTAATATCCAAAGCTTCTTTTGACCGGTCTAATTGCCGAATTGGTCCGAACAAAGAACCCCATGCACTGTCAGTACCAATTCCACTAAGATAATATTCAATGGGGTGTCAGAGGAGGGCGGTGCTAGGGGATGGGGTAGCAATTTGCATAATGAGTGAGTCCGGCACTTAGGCACTGTCAGTACCAATTCCACTAAGATAATATTGCAATAGAAATGATAATTAAGACCATCAATTCTCAATACAATATCCCAACTATCATTAAGTATCAATTCTAGACAAGCTTTTAAAAGCGACCTCATGCAATACCAATTAAACACGAGGACGGTACGCAACCGATAAGGCAAAAACGTTTCTTTCCATAGGTCCATAGGTCAACAGACTTAGCAATGAAAGGGTGATTAGAGACTAATAGATTTTATAGATAATTACTGTTTACATCAAAATAAGCAAACTTATTAACTGGTACATCATCATCTGGTGTTTTAATGCATAAACATCAATTTAAGACAGTTATGGGAGGTTAGGATTTGTTATGTAATTCTGATGACTTTTTTACCCTTTTGATGGACCTCCTACCCGATCTCCCCATGCTCATACTCATCACCATCCTCCCAGTGATCATGCCCATCAATCTCGCCCTCTGTGTTCATCAAGCTACCCGTGGTCCCAGGCTCCCCATCGTCTTCATCCTCCACATCCTCCTCTTCTTCCCCATCTTCATCATCAGCATACTCATCTTCCTCCTCCTCCCTGACCACATTCTCATCCTCCTCACTGTTCAATGTCTTGGCAGTCCGCTCATCCCCGTCGATCTCGCTAGTCACTGTTCTTCTTCCTCCTCCGCTTCCTCATCATCGGACTACCTAGCTCTTTCCCACCGTGGACTGCCAAGGCTTCCTCACCCGGCCCTATGTCTTGGCCTCCCTCCTCACTCCTCATCGTCAAAACCCCAAACCGAGCTCCTCTTCCTCAAGGAACCCGCCGCCACCACCTTCCAAGACTGCCACCTCTGACCTCCAAACCCCATTCCGACCCCAGATTCGGCCAGACGGGGGCGACGGAGCCCTCGGGGATGTCGATGGCGGGGCCGACGGGGGCGAAAGAGCCCTCGGGGACGACGATGGCGGTGAGGAGAGTGATGGCGGGGCCGACAGAGCCCTTGGGGACCACGATGGTGGCGAAGAGCTCGATGGCGGGGCCGACGGGGGCGGGCGACGAAGCCCTCGGGGACGACGATGGCGTGGCCGACGGAGCTCTTGGGGAACACGATGGCAGAGCCGTGGGGGGTGACGGGTCCCTCAGGGACCACAATGGTAGCGAGGTACCCGTCACAGTGGAGATCTGCGGCGGCGAAGGCGTCTGAGAGGTCGGAGGATGGGGTGCTGGTGTTGGTTGCCACTGCCGCCCCCTCCCTCTACCCTTCCTCGCCCCCTTCCTCTCCCCCCTCCTATCATCCCCCTCCGTCTATGGAACCGTCGGAGGGCGTACCAGCGTGGGTAGCCGGAGTGGTAGAGGAACGAGATGGTCGCGACGAAGTTGAGGGAGAGCTCCACCACAACGTCGTACGCGCGGCGTTGCGGGGAATAAGTTAGCACGAAATGGGGCCGCGACCTCCGCTAGTACGATGAAGAGGAACCAGGAGAGGGTGCCTTCCAGGGCCCGCTCTGCTCCACGCACAACCACCGGAGGCACGCCCGAAAGCCATCCAGCTCGTCGTCGGGGATCGACTGGGCACGCTCGTACTCCACCATCATCGACGGCTTCCTCGGCAGCAGCGCCGCCTAAGCATCATGCATCTCACATCATCCTCCCATTTCTAATCCTCCGCCACATTTTGTCATGTATATATCCAAGTATCTAAGCTTGTATCAATCTATCTCCGTCATCGTCGACGATGCGATGAAAGAAAATTTTGAGCTCATGTATGGTTTGGATTGTATTCTATTCTTTTTGTAGTATTCTCTTTTCAATATACTCTTTGTAAAAAGAGAATACCTATAAAAGAGAATTTTGAGCTCATATATTGTTTGGATTGTATTATATTCTCTTTGTAATATTCTCTTTGCAGTATTCTCTTTGTAGTATTTTCTTTTCAGTATTCTCTTTGTAAAAAGAGAATACCTATCAAAGAGGATTTTGAGCTCATGTATGGTTTGGATTGTATTCTATTCTCTTTGTAGTATTCTATTTCTAATATTCTTTTTATAGTATTCTCTTTGTAGTATTCTCTTTTCAGCATCGTCTTTCTAAAAAGAGAATATTTATCAAAGAGAATTATGAGCTCATGTATGGTTTGGATTGTATTCTATTCTCTTTGTAGTATTCTCTTTGTAGTATTCTCTTTACAGTATTCTCTTTGTAGTATTCTATTTTCAATATGCTCTTTGTAAAAAGAGAATACCTATCAAATAGAAAAGAGAAAATAAAAAAGAGAAAACAGAATACTGAAATCCATCCATGTATATTAATCAAAAAGAGAAAAGAGACGATTCAGGCC
>OY986968.1:6230907-6301784 GCA_963920575.1 Narthecium ossifragum
AAGTGAGTTATATGCTGAACTGGATTTTTGCCTGTGACTTCAGAAAACGACTTCGGGTGAAAAAGCCATGAAGTCGCTAAACTGAGCTTTCACTTTAGCTTTTAATTCCAAACCCACTTCAGACTTTAATCCAGGCACTTCAAAACCCTTCGCTTCCTAGGGTTCTTCGTGAGACACTCTCCCTCGTCGCCGCGATGATCCCGATCTAGGGTTCTTCCTCCTCTCCGACCTCCCTCCTCCTTCCCTATGGCCATTTATGTTGGTTTTCGTCCTCCTCCGAAGATGGCATCCTCCTCCGCGATGACCCTGATATAGGGTTCTGTCTTCTCTCCGACCTCCCTCCTCCTTCCCATGGACGCTGATGTTGGCTTTCGTTCTCCTCCTTCGACGAAGATGGCCTCCTCCTCCCTTCTCCGACGGCGATCTAGGGGTTCCTCCCACGCTTGAAGCCGGATCTTTGGATCTTGACTACTCCAGCTGATCTTGGGTCCGATCCCGCTGGAAGTGGTTGTGCTGCAAGCCTGGGCTGCAATATTGAGAAGCTTCGTGACCGGCGGCATCTGATCCCCTTTGCCTTCTTGGAAAGCACCTGAATCCCCGAGCAAAGGTCTTCCTAACCTGATCCCCTCTGGATTTTGTCTCGATACTTGATTTATTCGTCTATAATCATTGATTTGGTGGTATTTGTTTGTAACGTTTGTGATTTCGACTGGATTTGGAGTTTTTTTTGTGCTCTATATGTCTAATCCCCTCTACGTTGGCATGTATCTTGGGATTTCTTTGCTGCTCAACATATAAGGTGATCTATTTCATCTGGATACTTGATTTCTTCATCTTTGATCTCTGATTTGGTGGTGTTTGGTTGAAATGTTTGGGGTTTCGACTGGATTTCGAGTTTTTTGGTGCCCTGTGTACTTGATCATCTATGTTGGCATGTATCTTGGGATTTCTTCACTGTTCAACGAATCTGATGGTTTATTTCATCTAGATTTGTGTTTTTCTTGCTCTATGATCTCTGATTTGGTGGTGTTTGGAAGTAATATTTGGGGTTTCCACTGGATTTGGCAATTGTTTGTGCTTATTTCGGGATACTTTTTGGTAGGCATGTATCTGTGTACTTGATCTATGTTAGCATCTATCTTTGTTCATGATCTATGTTGGCATGTATCTGTGTTCCTGATCTATGTTGGCATGTATCTGTGTTCCTGATCTATGTTGGCATGCATATGTGGTTTTGGGACATGATGAATGCTGCTTTGTTTGATCCCATTGTTGTTTGGCTTTTTTGCATGTTAACTGATGTTTAAAGATCTCTTTTTGCTGGGAATTATGCTGGACAACACTTATTTTTATATGGATTGGCTTTTGGGAAATGATGATATGCATGTTAACTGGTTCCTTGGTGGCTTGGATGGCTTGGCAGCAACCAGCTGCCTTGGTGGTACCTTTTTAATATTGTTAACTGTGGTTTTGGGACATGATGAATGCTGCTTTGTTTGATCCCATTGTTGTTTGGCTTTTTGGCATGTTAACTGATGTTTAAATATCTCTTTTTGGTGGGAATTATGCTGGACAATACTTATTTTTATATGGATTGGCTTTTGGGAACTGATGATATGTATGTTAACTGGTCCCTTGGTGGCTTGGATGGCTTTGCAGCAACCAACTGCCTTGCTAGTACATTTTCAATATTGTTGACTGTGGTTTTGGGACATGATGAATGCTGCTATGTTTGATCCCATTGTTCATTGGCTTTTTGGCATGTTAACTGATGTTTAAATATCTCTTTTTACTGGGAATTATGCTGGACAACACTTATTTTTATATGGATTGGCTTTTGGGAAATGATGATATGCATGTTAACTGGTCCCTTGGGGGCTTGGATGGCTTGGCAGCAACCAGCTGCCTTGCTGGTACCTTTTCAATATTGTTAACTGTGGTTTTGGGACATGATGAATGCTGCTTTGTTTGATCCCATTGTTAATTGAGGCTTTTTGGCATGTTAACTGATGTTTAAAGATCTCTTTTCGCTGGGAATTATGCTGGACAACACTTATTTTTATATGGATTGGCTTTTGGGAAATGATGATATGCATGTTAACTGTGGTTTTGGGACATGATGAATGCTGCTATGTTTGTTGGTACCTTTTCCATATTGTATTTGTTCCTTGGTAGCTTGGAAGGCTTGGCAGCAACCAGCTGCCTTGCTGCTACAATTTCAATATTGGGGGTTGTGGCTTTGGGAAATGAGGATATGCATGTGATGAAATTATTCTGCTTTGATTCTTGTTTACTTTTGGCATAGTTTTGTCTTATGCTGTATTACAATTTCAATGGATGCTATGCTGGGCAATAAATGACAAACTTTATTTGCTAATGCCTTTTACTGATTTGTTTCGTTATTATGCTAGAATATTGTTGCTCATGCTTGCTTTAGTTGATCCCCAACTTAAATCATTGATTTTAGCTGTTTTACATGCTCATGTTGTTATTAGCTAATGCCCTATTTGAATTTATGATTTCATGTCCTGTTCTTTAGATACTCATGTTGGTATAGCTGTTTTACATGCTCATGATAGATGCGTTATATGGTTTTTAATTAAAGTTTTTACTTTTCTACAAGATGGCCAATGGCGATGACGAGCATTCTGAGCGGATGAGGATGCTAGCTGCAGCCTATGTAGTCGTTATCACGGTTGCACGACGCTACCTTGACTCGCGTGATAACACATGTGTTATACCACGCGAGCAACGACTTGTGTTACGAGAAGGGCATATGGATAGGATATTGAGACTGGGGGGGGGGGGATTACTACATTAGTTACATACGTATGGATGCAGACGCGTTGCATCAGTTAGCAAGAGTGATGAGAGTACGTCAACTTCATGTGGACACTGATCATGTCAAAGTTGAAGAACAATTATGTATATTCCTGCATATGGCCATAACACGAAAAATCGCGTCATGCGCATGGAGTTTATGTTGTCTGGTGAGACCATCAGTCGATATTTTCACATGGTATTGAAGGCGGTACTAGCCCTACGCGACACATTTATGCAACAGCCTGGCCCATCAACACACTCTGAAATTTTGTACAACCATTCATATTATCCGTACTTTAAGGTACTATCCAACCCTCTCTCGGGTCATGAGCATTTCATGCTTTCCAGAACTCACCTTGAATTCTTCACTTTTTTCCCTGTAAAATTGTATCGGCCTCATCGATGGAACTCACGTAGATGCCAGTGTCCCCGCTGACATGGCACTTCCCTTCCGAGGGCGTAAGGGGCTTACACAGAACGTGTTAGCTGCTGCTACTCCTGACCTCCGTTTTACCTACGTCTTGGCCGGTTGGGAAGGGTCGGCCAATGACTATACTATCTTGAAAGACGCCCTTTCTCGACAACCTCCTGGTGGCTTGAAAACCATTGAAGGTATAACGTAGCCCCACACAATCGTCGTTTAGCTTTATTCTTGATTAGGCGTACTAGTCGTTTGAAACCCCTTCTTATCTTGTAGGGAAGTATTACCTGGTAGATGCCGGGTACCCAACCACGCCTGGGTTTGTTGCACCATACCGGGGTGTAAGGTACCATCTCAACAAGTTTGTTGGACGCATTCCAGAAAACGAAAAGGAGCTCTTTAACCTACGTCATTCGTCGCTGAGATCTAGGATTGAACGAGCGTTTGTTTGCTTAAGAACCGCTTCAAGATTCTCACATCACATCCATTTTACCTCTACAGGACACAAGTTGATATTGTCATTGCTTGTTGTATTTTGCATAATTTCATTCTTGACAAATCCCCAAACGACCCACTGATGATGGTTGAGACTATCGAAGATGATTCGCCAATTACTCAACCGCGCACGACGAGAGAGCAACACTAGGAGCAAGGTGTTTGGCTCAATTTGCGCGATGAAATCACACAACATATGTGGCTTGACTTCCAACGAGATCGTTAGGGATTTGTTACATGTTTTATTCGGTTGACTGATTAAGTGACACGCCTTGAAAAGTGTCGTGGTCTTAAGAAGAACGTCAAAATTAGAAATTTATAATCCGAATCACTAACTAACTACTTAAGGGGTAGCTAGCAGTGAGTCCGAGTCGAATCCATAGGGAAAAGAAGTGTTAAGTCTAATTACCTTGTATAGTTCTAAATCAAAAGATTGATAAAGGAAATGATTTTTGGGTTTAATTATTCTTAACTAAGATTAAACTAATTCAAAATAATAATAGGATAAATGGCCAAGAGATTTCTAATCCGTAATAAAGAACTAACTAGGTCTTCCTAGGATAAAAGCAATTCGAAAAGTGTTAATGGTTTTAACTAGTCGATAGGTGAATGGCTAGAACCCCTACCGCTCAACAAAGATTCGTAAGAAGTCTTCATCGGAACGAAGATCAAATCAGCGGATAATTGGTATGAGAATAATCAAAGTGGCTCTAGCACTTTGAGATCGCCTAATCAATAAAGATAAAGAATGAACTGTATGTTATAATCATAGGTCTTAATGGTTCTAGCATTAAAGTAATGGTTCTAGCACTCCTACAATCATAATCTAGGGTTTAGGATCCAATTCTAAGATCTAACATGGTTCTAGCATGAAAGCATCTTGGAAAAGTCCTAATCCTAGCCTCTAACATGCAATGCTCAAAACCAGCGATCGTAATCTCTGCGTAACTTTCACATCCGAACTCGAAACAAGATGATTCAAGATTCGGTGGAAAGCTAAGGAAGAGATCTACAACTTTTATGTTTTGAGTTTTCAAAGACTCCGACTGTAAAATCACGGAAAAACCGAAACAAGACAGGCCGAATTTAGGGCACAAAAAACATACAATTCATTCACCATAATAAATATTACCAATAGATATATAAAATCTGAAATCTATCCATTAAACCATCATAAAGTACATGCTCAGATCCATGGAAGTCCTTGGAAAGATTCTCTAATACATCATAGAAATCCCTAGGCTAGAGATTAGTTACTCATCTTAAGAAGGAGATCCGTCGATGAAGGTTGTCGTCGCGCTCTACCCATGGATCTTCCACCAAAGATCTAACCTCATTTGTGGAAAAGAAACTAACAGAAACCCTAAGAGATGAAGAAAATTTGGCCATGGAAGGCTGCCAAAACGCCCTCAAAGAAGGCTATTTATAACCTAAGACAAACCCTAACTCAGATTAGTCAGTTTCCTTTCATTTTCCCCGCAGTGCCAAAGGGATCGATCCCCTTTGGGAAGCGGATCGATCTCCTTCTTCCGAAGCTTCTTTCATGCGCCTTTGTACTAAAAATAGCATATCTTCCTCTAGGAAACTCCGAATCATGAACCGTAAAAAGTTCTGGAATCTAGACTTCAAGAGCTTTCCAACCATATATAGCACATCATCTTGTTCTTCCTAAGCAGGTACAGTTTAATCTTCAAAGATGGCCCACATTTGCTCCTTTGATTTCGCAGGTTCTTTATTTGTTCGTTTTAGCACCAAACATGATCTAATCTTCATTGAAGATCCTTAAACCTGAAATGGGGAAAAAACAATCAAAATAGCATTGCTCGGAGGCTAACAAAACCTAGTTAAAAGGGTTAATTGTGCACTTTTCATGCGTTATCATTAAGTTGTTACCATTGTTATGTTATAAATGCCCACAATATTTAACAACCTTTTATAAGATCTGAACTACTTGTTATTGTCCTGCTTATAAAAAGGCATAACATTCTGTGCACAATGTTAGTGGCGTATGCAGTATATTTTAAATGCCTATATCGCATTGGATTATTTACAGAATATGAATTCTTCCTCTCAACCCGACGATGGTTCGCAAGTACCTCGTAATGAGCCTAATGCCAAGGGCAAGGCGAAGGCCCAAGGCAAAACGGGTAGCCAGAACAAGAGGTGGACCGACGTGGAGGAGGCTCACCTCCTTGAGTACCTCGCCGAGGTTAAGAAGGGCCATCCCAAAGGGGATAGGTGGTTTAAAACTCACCACTTTAATGCGGCGGCCAAGTATGTGAATGACAAACTTGACCCCCAGGGGGGCTTTGAGTTCAAACATATTCAGAATCATATGGTATGGTGTCGAAAGAAGTACGACGTCATTAAATCTTTGCATAAATTAAGTGGTTGTGGGTGGACAGAACTTGACAAGAAGTTCTCGATGAATGTGGATGTCGCCGCGGCGTATATTGCGGTGCGTTGGCCTTGCCTAATACTTTACAATAACTTATCGTGAACTTATGTCTTGCATTGAAAATTGACTAATACTTCTCTTATTATGTAGACACATCCTAATGCTAGGAACCTTATTAACAACCCAATCCCTAATTTTGACCTGCTTGTCGCTTGCTGCTGCGAGGAGAGAGCCTCGGGCAGATATGCTCGGTCCTCCCATGACGAGACTGATCCCAACGAGCCTGTCATAGATCTCGAGGATGCGGATTCTTGCCCCTCCTTTATCTCGACCGATGAGGCTGCCAATAGTCCGGCTGCCATGGACATAGGGAGCACGCCCATGGGGAATAACAATGCTCATGCAGGCACAAGTGACGAGGAGACATCTGTGTGCATGACTATGGCCGACACAGTTGCGCGTATGCCAGCTCGGGCATTTGCTAGTAAGCGGTCGAGAGAGACGAGGGATGACACATTTTGTAGAGTCATTGAGAAGGTTGGGGATGCCATTCTATTGGGCAACGTCAAATCGACCGATAAATTATATGCGTCTGTTATGGAGTGTGCTACTGATTACCCCGAGGCGGATCTTCTACGTGTTTTCAACATGCTAAACCAGAATGAGGTAGAAGCATGGAGATTCTTGGTGATGAGCATAAAACACCGGAAGATGTGGTTGAAAGACTTCTTTGACCCAAATAGGCACGATTGACATTTGGATATTTGCATCTAAACCTTATATAACACTATCACTAGCTGATGATGTGCATGCAAACACTACTACTAGCTGATGTTGTGATTTTTGGATGATGTGCATGCAAACACTACTACTAGCTGCAGCATATTTTTGGGAATTATAAGCTCATGATGTATGCCCTTGTTTACTTGGATATTTGCATCTAAATCTTATATGACACTACCACTAGCTAATCCCCTTGTTTATTTGTTGGTTTAACTGCTTGTTCAAACAATTATGCATATGAGCATGCTCACATGTTGATGGTCAATGACCATCATTGCAGGACTTGAAATCATGAAATACTATGTCGTCTACAAAGGGAGACGACCCGGTGTATATGATTCGTGGCCGGCATGTCATGAACAAGTGCATCGGTTCAGTAGGGCGTGTTATCGAGGGTTTTATAATAGAAATGATGCTTTAAATTCATATCATGAGTATGCATCTCAATTGCCTCGTGCAACTAATTTCGGTACAAGAGGGTGTGGTTGGTTTGAATTTGGACTTGCAACTACATTTGGATTGTGTATTGTATTAGGGTTTATTGTGTTTTTCACCATGGCATAGGTTAATTTCATGGATTTGTGTATGAACTTGTGTATGGACTTGTGTATTTGTCATTTTGAGCTAATTTGATGTTGATTGGCAGCTTGTATTACTTTTCAATGTATGTTTATGGACTTGCATATTTGCCCATTTGAATTGATTTCTTGTTGATGGGTAGATTGGAATGATTTTCAAATGGATGTTTATGTTTATATGTTAATGATCTTGGTTTGTTGGTGATGGTTTGCTGGTTGTCTATGGGGAAATGATGAGTATTTGTTTACATATATGAACTTTTGTATCTTGTTGATTTCAATTGTAATTTGGATGGGGGAGATGATGATGATGTTATAATCCATGTTAAGATGACTTGGATGGCCACTTGGGTGGCAACCAGTTACACACCATGATTTGTTGGTGATGATTTGCTGATTTGTTGGTAATGCTGGTTTGTTGGTTGGCTATGGGGAAATGATGAGTACTTGCTTACATATATATATATATATATATCTGATCCCCAATGTGTTATTTCGGAATGCAAGCATAAATTGCTGCAATGTGTTGTTTTGGTTTGCTCCGAGGATAAGTGTTGTAATAAATCTGATCCCCAATGTGTAATCTTGGATTGCTGGTTTCAATTGATTGCTGATCTAAATTGATGATTATGGGAATTGCAGATTTCAATTCATTGTTAGAATTGAAGTTGCAAATTGTTTGAGTTGATTTTATTTGATTTCTGTACACTTATTGGTTTCAATTGATGGTGTTGATTTCAATTGATGGTGTGGACTTGTGTATTTGCCGATTTGAGTTGATTTCATGATTGGCGGCTTATATTACTTTTGATGGCAGCCATGTCACTTTTGAATGCATGTTCAATTGATGGTTTTGTTGATTTATGATTTACTGTTGATTATGATTATGGGGAGATGAGGAGATGATGAAAACTGATCCTATGATGTTTTTGTTGGTATATGTTTCGTTGCCTATTGTATTTTGGGGACATGATGGTGAAATGATGTTCTTGGGGAAGTGATGATTTCAAAATGATGATTGGGTATGAGTGGCTTGGTGATTTGGATGGCTTAATGTGTTAAGCAACTAATTGCCGCCACAAAAGGGCAATGATGATCCAATTTCTGAGCCCTTGTATCTTTATACACCATCGTAAGAGGCGAAGAAAGTGATCGGCAACAAATTGAAGACTTGTGGAATAAATGTAAAGGAGTTTCTATGTACAAAGAATCAAGTCCTGTTGTATAATTTGTATGTACAATAAATGGTTGTATTTATAATTTGTATGTACAAGGAATGGTTGTATTTTTAATTTATATGTATAAGGAATGGTTGTATGTTGCATGTCCTATTTGGTGGTATTTGTACTTTTCCTAAGGGTTGTATGTACAAGGAATGGTTGGAATATTTGTACTTATCCTAATTTCTACATATCTATTAGATGGTTTCAAAATATATGCGTATCTATTAGATGATTGGGTTGAAGTGCATAAGTATATTTGCGATTGTTTCCATAGACAACTATAATAACAATTGATCACGCGCATAATAGTTGGAAGATAAGATTTAAGGGGATCATCTACTGAGGAAGCTTGCAGGCTTGCCAAACAACAATCATGTTAGGCATCTTCAAAACCATCCAAAGCAGCAGTCATGTCTAATAATCTTGTCTTCAAAAAGTGAAAATACTTTATTAGTTTGCTAATGCATCATTCTTGAATCATATAATTATCATCATGTAACAAAAATTTATAACCATCCAAGCATAGCCCTTTTTATGGAGGAGCCGACGGGAGATCGATGGAGAGATCAATGGAAGCTTTGGCCGCCGGGAGAATGGGTGATGCCCTGGATCGGGGGAGGAGCTGTGTGAGGACCCATACCTCCAACCCGGTCCGACCGCGTCGGTCGAGGGTCTGGTTTGTTTGGTTTGGCTTAGTTGGCCTTGCTTCGCGATCCCCTTTGGTCGTTGCGGCTCCGGGGGTAATTTGGTAAATTACCCTAGGCGGAGTTGGTTTTACACACGCGTAGCGCGCACACGACCTTGTAATGATGTATGTGTTTGAATAGATCTTTAGGTGTGCCTCAGATGGAAGGATTTGAGTTCGATCGTGAAGATCGAGGCTTGATCAGTCAGGATCTAGTCTGACTAATCGGACGTCCAAGATCTGTTATTAACCCTTCATAGTAATAGGTTAACAAAACCCGTTTAAAACCCTAAGAGAACTGTAGCCTCTAAACCATCGCGTGGAGAGAGAAAGAATAAGGGTGGCGGCTCAGCCGAGAGAGAGAAGAGAGAGGAGAGGAGTCCGGCGTCGGTGTCCAGCGGCCGGAGGAGAGCAAGCGGGCGCGCATCCCGTCCGATGACGGCGACCGCGGCAAGCAGGACGACATCAACGGCAATGGTGCTCGACGGCGGAGGAGTGGAACCAGAGGAGAGGGCTCGGCGACGACGATCGGCTAGAGAGGAGAAGATCTCGCGCCCAGAGTTAGGGTTTCTAGCCTAACTTGGTTTAGACTCTACTAGCATAGATTAGGCCATAGGATTGCATCGGGGTTGGATTTGTTGTGCTTGCCCTGTTTTCCGGCAACGTTTGCTCTGTTCTTTTCGGTGATGTATGTATGAGGTTTGGTTTTCCGGCGAGAATATGCCATGTTCCCATTTGGTTTTCCTTTCCGATAAGGTTGTTCTTCTCTTCCTCTCCGGTGAAGTGTGCTCGTGGTTTTCGGTTTCCCGGCGATGTCGAGCTCTATTCCCGGAGATCCCTTTCCTTCTTTCCGGTGGCTCTTTCCCCTGTTTCCCTGATTGTCTTCCTTGCCATGCTATGCCCTGCCATGGATTGTTGCTTGGGTTGTTTGTGATCGACTGAATTTCCTGAGATGTGGGATTCCCTCTTTCCTTCCCCTGTCCTTTGGCCGGTTGGATGCCGGGGTTCCCCCAGCTTCCCTCCCTCCGGACTTGATCGACTTTTCCTCTGTTTGTCCTTGCTGACGGTGGTTGCTTGGCTTCGATTATCCTCTTCCCGGTGAAGTCCCTCGAGGACTGGCTCCAAGCTGCTATCAAGTTCAACTTCCTTCTTACTAGGCTTGCCTTCTGGTTGCCTCGACTCAACCGGGGTGCTAAGTTCTATCGGTGTTCGAAGAAATGCCGCAGAGGGGGTTGACCTGCTGCTATGATGGACCTTCCTCTTCCTTCGTTGACGCAATGCCATGTTCGCTGCCTTATCTTGTCTGCCATGCTTACCTTCCGGCAGCTATGTTGTACTTATGATTATGCCATGCTCAGAAATGCTTTTGTCATGCTTAGCTTCCTGTTGCTATGCTCGGCTTTCATGCTTACTGCCATGTCCTTTCTCTGTCTCCTTTCTGCTCACACGCTGATTCCGTTAAGTCATGCTTACTATGAAGAGTAATAGGATGGGCAGTCCCCTATGTTATTCTCTGCTGCTTCAGAACATCTGTCATGCTTCATTCCTAATGTTGGTTTTCCTGTATTATTTAGATATTCCTTTTATTTCATTGGGATTGTTGGATCTTAAATTGACTCGGATTGATCTATAATGCATACATTCTTCGTTGGGTTTCTTGATTGAACATATATTGTCTCAAGCTGTGCCCATTATTGACTTTATGCAAGTGTATGGTTTAGATGTAGCTCTACGATTTCGTTCCATGCCAATTGATCATTGATCCTGTGCTAGATGTTAAATGCTAATCTTCAGTGCACTATGTTATGCTCCCAATTAATTCTGGTGATCTAATACTAGCCTCGTAAATTCTCATATTGTTGGATATATACCTCACGCCTGGCTTGCAGAAATTCATCCTTTTATCGATCTGTGGATTAACCAATGGGTGATAACCCTTGAAAATGTTTATATTAAATGGGCCGAGGTCGTGCCAGATGTTTAATCTGTTTCTTAATACTATGGGAATGTTTATATTGTGCGGGCCAGTGGTGCCCTGTTAGTTGATTAGCTGAGGATGTGCCCATTGTACAATTTCTGGCTGACAGGCAGTGCGTGCCGTCGTAATGCCGAAATTTGAACTGAAATGTGATAACACTGTAATAGCTTAGTTCTCTTTATGTATTATACGATAAATTGGACATGCTTGATGAGATGTCATGTAGAGACACCTAGGCCTAGTTGTTTGAACAGGATCATGCATGATGATTGCATTAGAGGCATTCAGGTTAGGTGGTAGGCGATGGATTCGATCGCCGATCCAGGGTTCTCGGGTAGCCCGGATCTAGCCCTAGGACCGGGGTTTGGGGTAGTTGAGGATTAGGACTTGATTGTTATCGAATGATCATAATTGATATCATTTGAGGTTATTGTTATAGTCAACCATGTTGGATATTATTGTATTTGAGGTGTAGAGGTCGTGTCGGGTCTCCAAGGCCAAGCGCTAAGTATGGTTGTCGATATCCCTGACATTTGTGTCCCCGCGAGAGATGGTATTACTGGGCAGGGTGGTACCTGGACAGGAGCCCGCAGTCTTTGTTTCCTCTCGTCTGTTCTTGGGTGAGGGTGGGACCTGGACAGGAGCCCTCGGGAATCGACGGGGTTATGGGGCCCCTTGGCATCTCTTAGGCTTAGGCGGAGAACGACGCAGTTGCTGTGAGGACCCGTTCCTCCAAACCGGTCCGACCTCGGTAGGTCGAGGGCCTGGTTTTGTGATTTGGCCCGGTTGGCCTTGGGTTGCGATCGGTTGATCGAATCGCGATTTTTGGACCCCAAGGGCAATTTGGTAAATTGCGCCTTGGCGGTCAGTTTCACACCCTCGTAGTGCACATACGACCTTGATTGATGTACGTGATTGAGTAGATCTAGTAGAGATCGCAACTTGGAGCCTGATCGAATTCAGTCCGATCAGTTGGCCCGTCTGAACCGACTAAGCCACTTATGTGGCTTAACCCTCTTCTCTCTCCTACTTATTTTCTCTCTCCCCTTTCCCTCTCTTTCTTTTCCTTTTATTTTTCCCTTTACTTTTCTTTTCCCTCTTTCCCTCTTCGCTGGTTTCCCCGCGTCCGACCCCCTCTCTTCTCCTTCGCTCGCAACGACGCCGGCCCCCTCTTCTCCGGAGCTCCTTCGCCTCCGTTGCCGGCCGTCGTCTCCTTCGAGCTCCCCCTCTTCAGATCCGGCCAGAGCTCCACTTCCCCGAGCTCTCTCCCTCCTTCCCTTTCTCTCTCCCGCGGCTACCTTCCCTCTCTCCCGCGGCGACCCCGTCCCTTCCCCGGAGGCGAGGTCCCCTCCTCCTCCTCCCTCCCCTCTCTCTCTCCGGTGGCATCCCTCTTCCTTCCCCGACGATGGCTGCGGCTGTGGGAGGCCTCCGGCGGCTCTCCGGTGAGCTGGAGACGACGGCGACGACGAAGGACGGCGGATCAAGGTGGATTAGCAGTGGATTAGCGTGGGAAGGTAGGGTTTCAACCTATATCATTAGGATAAGCTAGATCTAGGGTTTGATTGTTGGATTAATTGATTTCTATGTGTTAATTAGTCCCTCTAAGCATGCTTAACATGTGATCTAGCTTCCATGTGACTTGATTTGGGTTTTATCCGGATTTTTGGAAGGTTTTTCCCGGATTTTATCGAGGTTCTGTTTTTCTGCGGGCTGAGCCGTTCAAGCTCAGATCGTGGCTCATTCGTGCATGATCTCGTCTGATCATCAACACGAAAGTTGTAGATCATCGAATGTACTTTCATTTTCCGCTGATTTCGCAATTTTCAGATTTTTCTACGATTTATGGTGATTATTCTTCGGATCTGCGACGAGATCGCAATTAGTGAATTGATTAGTAAATTCCAGGAAGATTAGTCATTAGATTAATCCAATTCTTGGGCTGCATGTTCTTAGTATGCTAATCTATATTTGCCTAAGTTTAATTTCCAATTCGACGTCGTTTGGACGTCGAATTGATGAGATTTCATCGCCTCTAACTAGGGTTAAATGTAGAAGTCCAGAAATTAGATTGTTAGTGGATTTTCGACGTATTATCGTGTTTGATTCTTCGGGATTCATGTGATTGATATTCCTAGAGATCTCGATGGCTAGCCTATTCTAATTGGTGGTTTTTAGACGATTAATTGTTTGATGTCGGCATGCTTAGTTAACTATAAACCATCCTTGTTTAATTAACAATTAATTACATGTCATGCTTATTTACATGTATACTTAGCTTGTGGTTGAACCAAGGGAGTTGTGCTCCTTGGGATGTTTAGCTAATTAAATGGCCGAAGGTGTGCCATAGTTGTGTTAATTAGTAATTGTGGCCTGTTGTATATTACAGATGTGTTGGGTTATTATTTGTGTGGCCGGGGTTGTATCCCCGTTGTAGAAATTGTGGTTGACGGCTGTGGACGTCGTTGTAATGCCGGAATTTCATTTGAATGTGTAGTTGTTTGTTAACGGCCCGTGGGCGTCGTTATAATATTGTATTATTGTAGTTTAGACCTTTATCTGCTTTATGCATGTTTACCCTCCGGCAAGCTTGATGCTTCGCCTAGCCTGTGTATGTTGTATTGGCATATTGTTGCATGCTACTATTCCTGTATTCCTGTGCGCGTGAGCATTGCATGCATTTGACTGCATTAGAAGCATCAGGCTAGGTGGTAGACGATGGTTTCGATCGTCGATCCGGGGTTCTCGGGTAGCCCGGATCTAGCCCTAGGACCGGGGTTTGGGGTAGTCGAGGATTAGGACGTGATTGTTATCAGTGATCATGTTTGATATCATTCGAGGATTATTAAGTAGTCGGACTGGAATATTATGTTGTTTGAGGTTTAGAGGTCATGTCGGTTCTCCAATGCCAAGTACTAAGGATGGTTGTCGATGTCCCTGACGTGTGTCCCCAGACAGTGGTTTCCTGCTGGGTAAAGGGTGTTCCTACTAGCTCTGATTCTTGTTTCCTCCCAGCGTGTTTGGTTGATGTTCCCAGCGTGGTTGGTTGAGAAGAGTAGGATCCCTTGGGGAATCGACAGGGGTTATGGGACCCCGTGGCATCCTCTAGACTTAGGCGGAGAAACGACACTGTTGTTGTTTTCCTCCCTTCAGTGTGCCGTAGAATAGCGTAGAACCCTACTGAGCTTTGTTGCTCACTCCTACCTGGGCTGCATCGGCGATGCAGGTCGATGCGGTCCTTTCCTTTCAGGTGATCTTCTAGGCGTTGGCGTCCTATTCTCGAGGTGATCGCGGACTTGGAGTTTCGAGGAGCACTTGATGATCCTGGAGTTTTTCCCCTTTGTTAATAGTTGTATATTTGCAGTTATATTAAATGTATAATTTCCCTCTTCGAGGATTTGATAATATGTATTAAATTTTGTAATGAGGGTTGATGAAAGCATTGTATCAGAACCTGTACTAGATAGTAAGATTTGTGATTGCAGATTCATATTATTGTTGAATTTTAGAACTGTTAGATTTATCGTTTTAATTTATTATGGAGATTATAACTGTACAGGGTTCAAATTGAGAAACACAGGGGAAACTCTCGCCATTTGATTTTAGAAATAGAGTTTAGGACCCTCACGTCACGGTCCGGATGGGTTTTCTGGGTCGGGGCGTGACAGTTGCAGTTTCCCTTCCTTTCTGTGCGACGTAGAGTAGAACCCTACTGGGCATTGTTGCTCACCCTACATGGGCTGCATCGGCGATGCAGGTCAATGCAGTTCCTTCTTTCAGGTGTTCCTTTAGAAGATGGCGCGGTATTTCAAGGTGATCGAGGACTTAGAGCTTCGAGGAGTTCATCTACAGATAATTTACAGTTTTGATCATTGATGTATAAATTTATGTATAAATTGAGGTATAACATGATGTATTCGAGGACATGATCGTATGATCTATTAATTCAATTGTATTGGAGAAATGTTGTAACCTCCTTTAATGTAGACATTTGATGAATGTAATGATTAATCTTTTGTCCTAATTGTAATTTGTGAAATTATCAAATGTACAGGTTTCCTGTGTTATAATTATAAAGGGAATTCTGCCAAAATTTTTATGAAGTTGAGGATTAAATTGTTTTAATTCATAGCAGTTATATACTTGTGCGTCAATTGATGATGTAAACAAGTTTAGGTGGTTCACGCCTCGATTCGGATGGGTTTTCTGGGTCGGGGCGTGACAAGCTGTCGGGAGACCCGATGGGTGAAGGCCTCGATGGAGTAGCTGGGGGGGTTGTGGGTCTATCGGGTGATGAATTAAATAAGTGGGATTTTAAAACATGGATTGCCACGTGTCGGCAATCCAGGTATGCCACATATTGGGCGGTATGTTCACCAGGGACAGTGGGGGGTGACCATAGCACCACTCCAGCACCAACCAAATACCAAAACTCAGAAAATCCCATAACTCAGCCTCCACTCCAGCACCACTCCAGCATCAACTAAACAGCAAAAGTGCCAGAATTTCCCAAAACTCAGCATCCACTCCAGCATCAACCAAACACCCAAAACTGACAGCCCACTTCAGGGAAACTCACTCCAGTGAAGTCACTACTCAGAAAGTCACTTCAGTCCAGCCCACTTCAGAGCAACCAAACAGGCCCTGTGACAATCTCAGACAACTACTAGCGAAAGAACTTGCCAACCACCATGCCATCAAATGGTACAATTTTTAGGCCACTAGTAAAAAGGCGCATCAAACCATGCAAATCAAGTTTGGGAACAGCATTCCATATAGAATATAATCAATTTAGCAAAACCCAAACTAAAAAACACTGAGGATGTCATATTCTTTCCACAAATAACTAAAACCACCGGCATAACTAGCTGAAATAGCTAGCATTCACTGCAAGATATCAACACTTCTATTTATAAGGAACACTGGGTTGGCAATTTGATACATTATAATCAGAAAGAAAAAAAAAATTCCTGCTAGATGGTTACAAGAAGACCGGCTCAAAGCAACTAATGGCAAGTTTGGTTCGTCCATTCTAACCAGAATGGAATGTTTCCATTCCGAAAATATATTTCATCGTTTGGTTCATCCATTATGGCCGAAATGGAATGCCTCATTCCTCCTAGAGAAGGAATCACCCACTCCTCCCATCCCTGAAATTGACCAATTCCGTTCAAGCATGAATGAGGAATGTGATATTTAATGGCATAATTACCCTTATGTAGTCAATCTGAACCATTGAATTAATCATCTTGATCATTGGATGAATTAAATCGCCACCATTTGATTACAATTAAATTAATATTCTATCTAATTATTCATCAATTAACATAATTGATTTCTCCATCGTTGGACCCATTAGCGTAACGAATAAATACGGGGATCAAACCTGAACCCTAGTCGATATATATGACTGAATATACATATATTAAGTGTTGCATATATCGATGATAGTATGGTTATTTACACATTATTCCCATTCCATTTTCATATTCATGAGTGCATACCAAACATATGAAACCATGATTCCCATTTCCATTCACATTTCTTATTCAACCAAACATGATTATCATTGCTCCATTTTTCATTCTATTCCATTTCATATGTCACAGTGAACCAAACGTGGCATAAATTGAATAAAAAAAAGAAAGATATTTATGAACAAGCCATAGCGGAAGCTATACATCATCTCTAACCAGACCTAAACCTGGACCTCTCTTGCCTCCATCCGAACAAAGACGAGCAACACGTCTGCGTTATTCATTTCCCAAAAGGCGAAAGCTTCTGCTCTATCAGTAGGAGGAGATTTTTAAGCTGTGGGACTTGTGGACCAATGACTTCCAAAAATTCCCTTTCTTGCTTGGATGCTGCGAAATCTCCGGCTTTGCCTCCGTCGAGGCACCATGCTTCTTGCAAAGCAGGAAGTTCCTGCTGCCCAGCGCTCCAATCCTGTCCCAAGGGCTCAGCTCTGCATACCCATACATCCAAATGCACCGAACCAATCAATAACTCCACCCCATCCATAATTCATACTCAATATCAAAAACACAACTTTTTTTTATATAACTTAGGAGAATTCATCACTACGGACATAAATTATTAGAAGAGAATTCAAGAAATTACCTTCCGAGCCACAGTAGAGGAGGAAGTCGTGAACGTCGGACCCGAGGACGGGGAGGCGCCCCTGCCGGGCGTAGGAGCGGAGTGCTGTGGCGATTACAGAGCCGACGAGGTCAACCTCACCAACCACGAACCGGATAGGCCCGGCGCTCCCAATCACATTCACGGTTACGAGCAGCCGGGTCCCCTGCGTCGCCGCCGTCACTCTACCACTCTTCATCCCCAACATCCTTGCAATTTTCTCTTCTTCTTCTTGAAATGATAGAATCTGAATCTGTTTCCAACTGATCCGAGAAAAAAACCGAGGGATTTGGGGGAGTCAGTCAGGGATCGAGGCCGAGGCAGCGGTAGTGCCAGCCTTGCATGAAGGAAGCGAAGGAGAAGACTAGGCGAAAGTCCACCATTCACTATGGAGTCTTGCTTTGGGGGAACCGAGAGAGAGAGGTACGAGAACACCAGGTGCTCCCGTACTTAGGTATATATAGACTAGAGAGAGCTAAGAGAGGAGGGCAAATGAGAACGAAGGAGAAGCACGGCGTCTCGGACTGAGATTTCCGTATAGAAAAAGACGAGCTCGATGGGTGTAAGGAAAGCTGGAAAGAGGTAGGATGCGGGGGATCGGAATAGGAATAGGAATATAGCATTTCCCGAATAGAAAAAGTTTGACCCGTACACACAAACTTGGTGGCCAAGGAAACCGTAACGATTCCTAACGGCCTGTCGGGGAAGATCCAAAATCTGATGAACGTGATGACGCCAAATTTGAGCTGGGTGGGGTTGCGGTTGGGCTCTTTTGAATTTCGCTTCGTGGTTTGAAATTTATTAATTTGCACATGGGCGGAGCCGCACCAATCCCCCGAGCTGGGTAGGGTTGGCGGCTTTTGAATTTCGTGGTTTAACATCGAATGTGCACATGGGCGGAGACGCATTGTGTGGTCAGAGAAAGACTCTTGCTAGCATCCAAAAAGACATCAGAAAATACATCCGGTGTGTAACCATCAACAACAACATTTGTTCATCGGGCCTGGATGGCCATTATCCTCACGAGAAATATGTAGTGCCGGTTGCTATTAAGATCCTTAGCCAAGGCTAAATACATATGGAGAGGTCATGTTAAGGATCTCCCATTGTCATCTTTATAAAGGTGGATGAGAACTTGGGGGGACTGTTGGTGGGTGACTTGCTACATGAAAGGGTTTCGGATCGAGGGAAGGTGCTAGAGTTGTGCCATCATGTATTGGCTAATCACTTGTTTGCTACCAGTGTGAACCATGGGGTGGATATGGTGAAGTGGGTGCATGACAGTTCTTATATAAAGTCTCTACTCCATTAGCTTACCTGATGATGATCCAGCAGAAGTGGGCTCTGGTGCTAGATGCTTCATGGTCTAACGTTTGGCGTCTCAACGTCGGCTCGAGAGTCAAGCATTTCATTTGGCGGGCGTCGAGGAGAAAGGTTGTTGTCCGGTATTCCTTGTGGCGTCTATGTCTGTCGGCAGATCGGTATTGCCCCAAATGTGGTTTGGAGCTTGATTCATTGGCTAGGAATCACGCCCCGGCACAGAAAACCCATCCGAACCGGGACACCGGGGGGGGGGGGGGGGGTTTCCTACATCTACTAATAACCAACTGGCGACAGCAATTACAACAAACAAACAGAGGACAGAAGTAAATCTAACAACTACTATTATTACAAAAACTCTACATACATCAGAGTTACATCAAGATCTACATATACCAGTTCTCATGTACAAAAGATATTAAAAACCCCAAAAAGTTACATCATCAGCAGACTCCCGAAAAGCACAGCAGAAGCCATCCTGACCCTCAAGCATGCCCTGACGTCGACGCGCCACTGCAGGACGAGCAATTGGGGCCCACCAAAGGAGAGCCGGTACCTGCACCTGCAAACGCAGCCCGGGTAGGAGTGAGCACTAGCTCAGCAGGGTTCTACTCTACGACACACACACAAGGAAGGGGAAACTGCAACTGAACCAACTCTGTGCCAAGTACTGAGGCCTACCCAGGACCCCATAAATCCCGTCAATAACCCGAAGGGTACCTGTCCAAATACGCCCCTCTGACAGCCACTATTCAAGGATGGACCACTTCCGACAATCCCTGACACATGGTGGGTATGACGATACCAGTAGGACACCCCTCTCCAAGCGGGACCTCCACACTTGGCGGAACAACCGTGGTTATGACAACCTACTCTCAGCACTCAAAGCAACAGAGCTAACACGACCTCTAGACTCCAAATCAAAAGCTAAGGCTTGTCAGGGAGCCCATAAATCCCATCGATACCCCCAGGGTTCCTGTCCATGTAACCCTCTCCCGCCACAATAAGGAGAACCTCAGTACATGTAGAACACCCTTACCCATGCTGGATACCACGCATGACGACACATGTCGGGGTAACGACATCCACCTCTTAGCAATCGATACAGGAGTCAGATCCGAGCTACCCGAGAGCCCCGGATCGACGGTCAACCACCGCTCACGCCTAGCCTAACATGCCTCTAATACGCAAGGAAGCTAGGCAATACAACAGTATAAACAGGCAACAATCAAGGGCACACCTTCGGCCCATTTATACTAAACATTCCCGAGCGTCATGACTCCCTCGGTTACTGATATGACTTGAAAAGTGTCGTTCCTTAACAAGTCTACTCAAAATTACAAATTTATAATCAAACTACTAACAAACTACTTTAAGGGTAGATAGCAGTGAGTCCGAGTCGAATCCACAGGGAATGCGTAGGAAAATAATTAAACTACTAAACACAATCTAAGTATTCCTACCAATAAGTTGGTAAAATATTCAGAATTAGAATTAAACTAACTTTATACTAAGGATTGATAAATATGAGAAAAAGGTACCATGGAATTCTTAATCAATAATCAGGATTCTACCAAGTCTTCCTAAGATCAGGGCATGTAATCACGATGAATGGCTTTCTAATAGTTGATAAGTGAATGGCTAGTTCTCCTTATCACTCAACAAGTTCTAGTTAGGATTCATTGTTGGCGAGAACAATTATCAAAATGTCAGTGACCGAATGATTAGTTACGTTCACTGCTAATGAACTCTCTTATTAGGATGAATCCGTCACAAGTAGTAGTACGGATATGGATTTAGGTGTAAGGTCAAGATGGGTTAGCATCTTGATTGCCAAATCTAAGAAGGTAGGAGGTATGAAGGATTAGGGATAGAACGTAGTGAGACTATGATCGCTCACAAACGTTGTCGTTAAAACGTTGCAAACTCAATCAAATATTAAATTTATAATCCTTATTCAATCACTAAACTACTAGGTAGAAATAGCGGTGAAGTCCAGAGTCGATCTACAGGGAAAACGTTGGAAATCAAAATCAATTCTCAAAACCCTAAAAATAAGGAAAAGAATCAAAGATAGAATAGAGTTATCTAAACTAATAAATAAAAGAGATAAAAGGTTGATCAATTTGAATCAATGGAGTAGTTACTTAGAAATTACTCAATCCACCCTAGTTTCATTATTAGTCTTCTCTAGTTATCATCTTGTTCCCTTCTCTCGACATTATGAATCATATGACTACAAGCTCACATGAATCCCTAAAAGAAAGTTAATGTTTCCAACGGCATAACCTATCTTTACTTGGCATAGATTGTCTTTGGTCATATGATTAGCTTAAATTATACTACTCCTAATGACCTTGGCACAACCTATCTTCGCGTAGCATAGCTTATCTCAAAGGCAAACCAAAAACTTCATGAAAACAATCTCATAAATCTCTACAATCAATCACAGAAATCATGTAGGACTGAAAGTACGTCAAGGAACTCTGTTCCTTCAACTCTATTAACAATAAAACCATATTCATGAGATCATGCATCGAGAAGTTCACAAGAATCCAACTAAAGAAAAACCAAAACTACACTAGGGTTTCATGAATAATCCTAAGTAAAATAATTAGCAACTCATCTTTTGGATGAAAGCCATCGGGTTGGAGTAAGAAGCTGTCACCATCCACATCCTCTCCGTCTTCTTCTTCCTCCTCCAAAGATTGTCAAAAAGATGCTTATTTTCGGCCAGCCAACACCTTCTTATAGGTGTATTCCCGGAATTAGGGTTATGGCTAAGTTGAGTTGGACCTCTAGTGCAACTCGGATTTCCTAGTTTAATTCTGACAGCCTCTTCTGGTCGCGACTTGGTTCAACCCGTCCGGAATTTGGAAATGTGCTCAACATGAAAGATGTAGATTACGAAGCCTTCTGTCTTGTCCCGAAGATTTTATAATATTCTGACTTATGTGGAATATTTAGCGAATATTCTCCTGAACATCGACGGACCAGTTTCCAGCAGCTGTATATCTTCATAGTCTTCACAACTGGTATTCATCTGTCTGGAATCTCGCCAAGTATCCAACATGAAAGTTGTAGCTCTTGAAGTCTTCTTTCATCTCCTAAAATTTCAGATTATGTGGAAATGTATAGAATATCTGGTGATTTATTTCCAAACAGTCGACGAAGCAGTCTTTTTGCAGAATTTAATGATTTTTCACCGAATTTCTTGTATTTCTTCTCAAATTCAACTAAAACCAGAAATCAAGCAATATAATATCAAATACACCTACTCCAAGCCTAACAAAGGTAATTTAAGGGGGTTTAATTAGGAATAATTAGTGACTTATCACACCCCCCAACTTACAGTTTGCTAGTCCTCGAGCAAAGAAAAGATAAAAAGAAAGCAATAAATCTAACTAGCCACTTTCGTAGGTCTCCCGATTGCACTTAGCATGTGCAACAAGCCTTTAAACCCCTGGCTTACCCCAGTGGAGGAGTTATAGTCTCCTGAGGGTTTTAAGGGATGACATCCACAAACATCTATACATTCCCTTGAATATATCATTAGAAATCCATCATAATATTCATCAACTCTAATGCATGTAATAGAACTAATATCCATAAAAATACCCTTCAACTCATAGTCGCATGAAAATATAGTAAATCAAAACATGTCATAACATATTTCCAACACTTCAACATATTTAATCATGATTAAAAATAACTTTAACACTCATGTGTGTGAATGGGGTTCCACATGCTTCAGAGCATCAATTATATCTAAACACTTCAATTATTCAAGATCACAATCCTATCCAAACACATATCTTCCACTTATCACATAGCAATATCTGTTTTTTTTTTCTTTTTTTTCATAGGAGTTTCAACTGTTTTACGCGAACACCACGCTGCCTAGGCACACTGCCCAGTTACTAAGTTGAAAATCCTCATTTTGTTTCTTTTTTTTTCAGGAAATTCAATCGTTTTACGCGAACACCACGCTGGTTAGGCACACTGCCCGGTGACTAAGTTGAAAATCCATTTTTTTTTTCTTTTTTTTTTTTCGCATACTCAGATAATTGCATGTGTTCATGTATTTTCTGTGTCATGACATAAAATTATAAATCTATCCCATTATCATGCTCCGAATCTAATATCAACCCCTTAACATGTGGAAGTGAACATATGTATTAGGATATGTCAAGCTATCCTAAGATCATGGTAAAAGTGTTAAAGTATAGAAATAACATCATGCATAGCAAAAATTTACTATCCCTTATATGACATACAAATCTCAGAATAATTCAGAACATAAATTTCCAAAACATACACCTTTGTCAAATCATATCATAATTTCATTCTTTTGACATAATTCAAGGGATGTATAATATTTAGTTACCATAAAAATAATAAGCATGAATTCCTAGAATTCTACCCCCCAACTTAAATGTAATTGTCCCCAATTACACTAAGTCATAAAAATAAATCAAGAAGTAAAGGGTAGAAATAACCATAATGAACGCCTCAAAATAGATTTCCCTCTCTTCCAATTTTAGTTTAGGCATCACCATCATTGAATAAATACTTCCTTCCCCACCATAACCTGTCACAGAAATATATACCTTTCCAAAAAGATCAAATATAACAAATAAATGTCGGTATTAGAATCATAGAAAATTTCAGCAGAGTCTCCTTTGTATTTTCATGATATATTAATCTGTACAAACATTCATCACATAAAAATATATCATATACAGATAAATAGTAAAGGAGATAATACATCAAAAATAATCTTCTAGATATCATAGATAAGGAAATAAAGGACCAAAATATCCAAGCAAGGCAACCATCAGTTAGCATCCGCAAAAAACATCATCACACACAGCGGTCGTCCGTGGCGAGATCAGAAATAAAATCGGCGAAAATAAGGAGAATTGAACACTGGATGTTGCTCTAGGACGTCTAGAAGATCAAAGAATGCTCAACATGGTTCTGATTGAAGATCTATACCATCCGATAAAAAATCAAATTCCGGTGGCACCCGGATCGTGTCACGCAGCCATCGGACGGCTGAAATTTCACCGGCCGGTGATCAACGGCGAAACATCGTCGCCAGAGGATTTGGAAGGTACAGGAATAATCGTGGTGGCCTGGTGAACTCATCTATGTAGTCTGATTGTGGAATTAAAGTTCTCAGGCGAGAGATTAGAGGTGGCCGGCGTGGTTAAGGATCGTCGGAAGTGGGTTCCGGCGATCCAGACATCAATGGAGGTAGGGGATAGTGGAGGAAGGAACGTAGGAGCTCTGTGAAAACTCCTGTGGGGTTTGATCAAACGATTGTGGTCGGAAAAGGGTGGATTGGAGGGGGACGGCGAGGTATAGTCACCGGAGTTTGATTCCGGTGATCCTGGAAGAAATGAAGGATTTTGATAATGTCGGAAGGATCGTCACAACCTAAGGAAGCTTCTGGAGGTGTTATAATATGGTGGGTGGCCATGGATGATGGTGAAGACGATGGCCGAGGGCCTCACCAGCGTCGGAAGAGAGGGTTCCGAGGGAAGAGGAGGGCGATATCGGAAAGGTGGAAGGGTGGTGATGGTGTTGGTGCTGGTTTGGAGGGATGGGGATGGCCGGAGTTGGTCGGACGACGAAAAGAGGGCGGCGGCTCGAGGACGAGCCGATGAGCCGGATGATGAGCCACAATCGAGGAACATTGCGGGAGGAGAGAGAAAATCCGGCGAAAAATAAGGAAAAATAGAAGAAAAAAAAAGTGGAGAAAATTTCCAGGAAAATATGAAGAAAATCCTAAAAATCAGGGGAAAATGATAAAAATTAAATAAAATTCTAAAAAGCAAAGGGAAAAAAAATTCATAAAACTGGGTTGCCTCCCAGGAAGCGCGAAATTTTACATCTTTCGCTAGACGCTCCCGAAACAAGATTTAGGAGGCCGATGGCTCCATGTGAAGAAATACATGGCCCGAATCATGGTGAAGTTATGCAGACATGATTCATCAAAGAATAAAAAGAAGTCCTTAGCAAACAACATATGCATAGAACTAGAAATTTTGTTACGATTTTTGATGAAAGGACGATAAGAATTGACATAGTCTTAACTCATAACAAGGTTCTCCTCCTCACCATGTTCAACTAATGGGGATGATATTAAAGGTAGAATCTCAAATTGAGGCTCTAGACAAGGAATATTGCTAACACTCTCATCCTTATTATGTTTATCACTAATAGGCACATCATCATCAATCAACTCATCATGTAGAAGTTCAACTTGAGATTCCCGACAGGGGTTCTCACTAATATGCACATCCTCATTATGATCATTGTAAATAAATATATTATCATCATTCCACTCATCATGAACAACCGGCGATTTAGCACAACAACCCTCATCATCGCTATCATCAAAAAAACTTGCTTCATAAGAATGACGGAAATACATATAAGGCCCAAAATATACAACCGGATAGCATTCATCAACATCATCAACGGTATCATCAAAAGTTGGGACAACAGTATTTTCAGTAGCTTGCAAAACATTATCAATAGCATTATGAACTGGCAAAGCATCACAAGCCTTATAGCATGCATCAACATTATTAGAAAGATAAACTTCACCAACGTTGTCATCACAAACAGGCGGAAAAGAATCATTTGCATAATCCTCCTTCTCATAATATAAATAAACCATGTGTGCTAGTTGTTCTATTTGTGTCTCTATTTTCTTAATTGATTGATCATTAGAGTCAACATCGTTTCTTATCAGAGTCATTTCACTCTTAAGCTCAGCCATGCTAGCAGTAATGTTTGCATTCATGTTATTCATGCTAGAACTCAAATTTGCAACAGTAGTCATGATTGTGTTCATAGTTGGGTTAGAGGATGCTTGTGAAGGATATTGTTGTCCAAAACTAGGTTCAAAATTTTGAGCCGGTGTTTCTATGTTCCATGGTTGAACTTTAGGAGGTTGATAACATTCAAATTGCCAATTAGGGTTTGTATGATTTTTAAAATTCGAATTCTAAGGATATGAATGTGAATTATATACCGGATTTGAGAAACCATATATGTCATTATTGTAAGCGGGTCCATAACCAAAAGGCAAATCATCATTGGACATGGCACCCGGTGGCATATAAAAATTAGCCATGCATGCAAGATCACATAAATAATGACCACACCAAAGATAAGAAATACAAACAGTGGGCTGGTCCAAGAGACGACTGTCGCTGATACGTGCTTTTGTGCGACTAGCAGAAGCGTCTCAAACAGCTAGATAAAATAACTCAGAGTTAAGAACAAACTTAACTGACTACACAGTCCCGATCGGTCACTCCCGTGTCCGACCGATCGCTCTTGGCGATGGGCTGCAGGTCCAACTCTGAGAAAATCAAACTTAGTAGCTGTAAAAATCAGAAAAATTGTTAGAGAATTCCTAAAAAAACATAAAATAAATAAAGGGAAAGATAAGAAAGATAAAAACCTAACTAAGTAAAGAAAATGAGTTAAGAGAAAATCAATTAGTTAACCGTCGAAATCCGCGGAAACGGCGCAAAAAATTGATCGCTCACAAACGTTGTGGTTAAAACGTTGCAAACTCAATCAAATATAAATTTATAATCCTTATTCAATCACTAAACTACTAGGTAGAAATAGCGGTAAAGTCCAGAGTCGATCCACAGGGAAAACGTTGGAAATCAAAATCAATTCTCAAAACCCTAAAACTAAGGAAAAGAATCAAAGATAGAATAGAGTTATCTAAACTAATAAATAAAAGAGTTAAAAGGTTGATCAATTTGAATCAATGGAGTAGTTACTTAGGAATTACTCAATCCACCCTAGTTTCATTATTAGTCTTCTCTAATTATCATCTTGTTCCCTTCTCTCAACATTATGGATCATATGGCTACAAACTCACATGAAACCCTAAAAGAAAGTTAATGTTCCCAACGGCATAACCTATCTTTGCTTGGTATAGATTGTCTTTGGTCCTATGATTACCTTAAATTATACTACTCCTAATAACCTTGGCACAACCTATTTTCGATTAGCATAGCTTATCTCAAATGCATACCAATAAGTTCATGAAAACCATCTCATAAATCTCTACCATCAATCACAGAAATCATGTAGGACTGAAAGTACGTCAAGGAACTCTGTTCCTTCAACTCTATTAACAATAAAATCATATTCATGAGATCATGCATCGAGAAGTTCATAAGAATCCAATTAAAGAAAAACCAAAACTACACTAGGGTTTCATGAATAATCCTAAGTAAAATAATTAGCAACTCATCTTTTGGATGAAAGCCATCGGGTTGGAGTAAGAAGCTGTCACCATCCACATCCTCTTCGTCTTCTTCTTCCTCCTCCAAAAATTGTCAAAAAGATGCTTATTTTCGGCCAGCCAACACCTTCTTATAGGTGTATTCCCGGAATTAGGGTTATGGCTAAGTTGAGTTGGACCTCTGGTGCAACTCGGATTTCCTAATTTAATTCTGACAGCCTCTTCTGGTCGCGACTGGGTTCAATCCGTCCGGAATTTGGAAATGTGCTCAACATGAAAGATGTAGATTAGGAAGACTTCTGTCTTTTTCCTAAGATTTTATAATATTCTGACTTATGTGAAATATTTGGCGAATATTCTCCTGAACATCGACGGACCAGTTTCCAGCAGCTGTATATCTTCATAGTCTTCAAACCTGGTATTCATCTGTCTGGAATCTCACCAAGTGTCCAACATGAAAGTTGTAGCTCTTGAAGTCTTCTTTCATCTCCCAGAATTTTAGAATATTTGGAATTGTGTAAAATTTCTGGTGATTTATTTCCAAACAGTCGACGAAGCAGTCTTTTTGCATAATTTAATAATTTTTTACCGAATTTCTTGTATTTCTTCTCAAATCCTACTTAAACCTGAAATCAAGCAATATGATATCAAATACACCTACTCCATGCCTAACAAAGGTAATTTAAGGGGTTTAATTAGGAATAATTAGTGACTTATCATACTAGCACTACTATAGTGGGACTAACACTATACAATCCCTAACCACGAAGAAAATTTCATCCGAGATATCATAGGACTAGCATGATCCTCTTATTTCGATGAATCCAATCCAAGCCTTAGCATACACAAGCTTCGGAATCAAGTGCAAACAAGAACAATCCATACATCCATCAAGAAATCGACACCAAGGTATAAAAGAGATAGAAATCAATCCATACAAGCCAATCAACGATGTAAACAAGCCCTAGATCTAAGAAATCCCTAATAAAAACCCTAGTTACATCATAAGAATCCCATGGTAAAAAGTTTAGCTACTCATCTTTAAGGCTTGATCCATAGATGAAGGTTGATGAAGCTCTTCCGCCATGGATCTCCTCCAAAAGATCTCTAAAGAAAAGTTAAAAAGAGGAAAGGAACTATTCTCCCTCTCCAAGAGAGAAGAAAAGACCCCAAAAAACCCTAAAAGATGCCTATTTATATGTCTCCATCTTCGGATTAGATCTGAACCGTTGATTTTCTTCACTGCGAAGGTTGGATCGATCCCTCCAGGGGTGTAGGATCGATCCTTTGCATCAAAATCTTCAATTTCTGGCTACGCCTTAGTCCGATCGATCCTACAAGGGGTGTCGGATCGATCCTACTCAGTAGGATGGATAGTAGGATCGATCCTACCGTGAACAATTGAAAAATATGCGTTCTGTCAGGTTTCTGCATAGACGGATTGATCTTACTCTAGGTGTCGGATCGATCGGACTTTCCAGAGTATTTACTGTTCTGCTATCCAGACTGCGCCATCGGTACTAAAATTACCGTAACTTCCTCTAGGAAACTCGGAATCACGAACCGTAAAATTCTCCAGAAACTAGACTTCAAGAGCTTTCCAACCGTATATGGCGCATCATCTGGTACTTCATCAGCAGGTACAATTTAATCTTTAAAGATGGCCCACCTTTGCTCCTTCGACTTCGCCTGTTCGTTATTTGTTCATTTTAGCACCAAACATGATCTAATCTTCATTGAAGACTCTTATACCTGAAATACATCATAGACTATCAAAATAGCATTGTTCGGAGACTAACAAGACCTAGTTAAAATGGTGATTTGTACACTTTTCACGTCTTATCAATTACCCACAAAGCGATAAAAGCATACAATCATCCCATTTATTCTACACAATCCCGGGAGTCATCGCTCTCCCGGTTCAACCACAAAGCGGTAACAGACAGCAGTTTATAGCAATATCTCTAAACATGCCATTAAAGCGGTAAACAAACTATCATGGCAAACCCCGCGGGAAAACCCACAAAAACCGCATACATACGAAGCCTCGCGAGCAAAACAGCCTCAAAGATGCATTCAGGTGCCCGTTGGATCGATCCAACATACCCATGGATCGATCGGACTTGTCCTCGGATCGATCCGACTTGCCTCGGATCGATCCAACTTGCCCTTGGATCGATTCGACTCGGAAAAACCAAGAAAACCAATCTCTGTTACCCTCAGACACTGTTCCTGGGAAACACGGGATCGATCCAAACATACCCATGGATCAATCCAAACATACCCATGGATCGATCCAAACATATCCATAGATCGATCCAACTTCCACCAGTGAACAGACCATCCTGAGTGCAACTTGAATCGATCCAATATCCACTTGGATCAATCCCAATCGGCCCTCCCACCAGTTTTTGACGGCGACCACGGCCGGAAAACCAAACCAAACTTCACCAAACTTGGTGAGTTGGTAGATCTTATGCTCACGAAACTACTCATGGCTTCAAAACCGGAAACCATCACTTATACATGGAGATCTACTCAAAGCAAACCCGAATTCGGCGAAAACGACGAAAAACACGAGAAAACCCAACCAAATCCGTAGGTAGAACCCTAGCTCGACAAGAGCTACTTCAATCCACAAAGCCAAGCCTTGGATCTTCCTAAATCCTCTCAGGAACTGAGCCCAATCGCAGCGGAATCGGAAAGAAGAAGAAAGGAAGCATCGCGTCCGCTCTTATACGGAAGCTCCAGTTCGAGTGGGATCGATCCAAACTCCACCTTGGATCGATCCGAACTCCACTGACGGCCAACACTCCCTAGTGCATCCTGGATCGATCCAAAGTGGAGTTTGGATCGATCCAACCTGCACAGGGAATCAGAATTGGGCCAAACTCAAGTCCAATTCCGGATCTTTCGACCCCGGGTCCACCTAACCTTTCTAATCAAATACATACACAATCAAGGTCAGTGTGTGCACACGCGGGTGTAAAACAAATCGACAATGCGTAATTTACCAAATTACCCTTGTGGTCAACAACGAGCCACAGGAATTGAGGGACAGGTCCTCACATCCTAAAACCCTTAAAAGAAATCTCGTCCCGAGATTCGATAAAGGTAGGGCTCAGAAACAACAAACAGCTACACTAAAAGACAGGATAAAAGTTACCTCTGGAGACGGACGGTAATACGGTCAGTGGAAGCGGCTGCCGAGACTGGTAGCTCTGGTAGGACAGCTGCACCTCGTCGGCGTAGGGGCGGTCAGGTAGGGCAAACACCTGTCCCCCGCTATCTACTCTGACTCTGCCTCCGCTGCGACCTCGCCCAACTCCACCTCTCTGTCCCTGCCCAGCCCAAGACCCTCCGCCTCGACCTCCCTGCGGTGCCGCACCCTGCGCGCTCCGCAGCAGACAGTCCTTGCGCAGTGGAAACACAGTGCTGGTCCACGCTCCGACTGTTGTCCTCGGCCTCCCTCCCAGGAAGTCTGCTGTGTGGGTCCCTCCGTCAGAAGAAGCCGGTCGCCCTGGTAGGGTTGCTGCTGCTGGTACTGCTGCGAGTACGGCTGCTGACGAAACTGCTGACGCTGCTGCTGCTGAGGTGCGGGTCTCCTGCGCTGGTCTCTACGACCCTGAGACCTCTGAGACTGCTCGTCACCTCCCCCACCTGCCACTGGTACCGTCTGGACAGTCCTCGACCTCTCCTGGCAATGAGACTCCACTGCCAACGCAGCACCCAACACCGCCGAGTAGGTGGTCGCCTGGCGCGCGACGATCAACCTCCTGATCTCCTCTCGGAGCCCTCTCTCAAAGTGCTGGGCTCGGGCGGTAGGGTCAACTACCATTGGCGCTGCGTACCGGACCAGGTGAGTGAAGTTGGTGGCATACTGCTGCACAGTACGAGCACCCTGGGTGAGACTGAGGTACTCCTCTGCCAACGCCACCCGCGTACTGTAAGGGAAGTAAGCATCGAGGAAGGATGTACGGAAGCCCTCCCAGGACAGCTGCTCCCCTCCAGCACTGATGCCCTGAGAGGTGCGCCACCAGTCTCTGGTATCTCCCTCAAGCTGGAGCACCGCGAGTCTGACCCGGAGGGGGTCGTCCTCACCAAACAGAAGGTCGAGCAATCTGGTGACTCCCTCAAGCCACTCCGGCCGTCGAACCTTGGCGGGTCCAAACGACGGAACTCGAGAACCTCAGTGGCTAAGGAACGCCTAACAACGGGTGGGGGAACCTCCATGTGGTGGAAGGAAACCTCCACCTCTTCACCCACCACTGAGACTGCCTCTGCTACTGGTACATAGGTCTGGGGCTGATGCTCCTCGGCCTGAAAAGCCTGCTGGGCACCGCTCGCCTCGGCCCAAACTGGGAGGACTGTCAGACTGCCTCGCCATCTGTACCAATAACAGAAACACGAGTTCCACTCGTCAAAGACTAAAACAAACACCACTCACCAAGAGAAACAATCACATTAAGCGAAAAAAGAAATCAAGCCAACAGGGATGTCCTAACCCTAGAACTATCCCAACCCACGCTCATCTCAACCGAAACCTAATCCTATTCCCTGGGATCTACAACCTATGCTCTGATACCAAGTTATCGCGCCCCGGCCCAGAAAACCCATCCGGACCGGGACACGAGGGGGGGGGTTTGGATGGAGGCCCTTTGTTTTGGATGGAAAAGTTGGAATAGGAATAAGGATTGATGAGGTGGAAAGTAAATTTGACTTTTGAATTTTTTATGGGACATATTGATAGTTTAATTACTAATATGATAATGCATATAATATTCACATTGGCTTTAATAAATTACTTAATAATATGATAATGCATATAATTTAATTAATAATATTTTCTCGTTTTATTAATATCATGATGCATATATTCACATTAACTTCTGAATAACACATTCGACATAATCAACCTGAATATATTATAATAAAGTATAATATTATCATCCCACTCGTCCTGTTCGACAACTTCACCGACGAATCCCTCTCCTATCAACGCCCGCAAATTTGCCATCTTTGGCAGACATCCGCTTATTTGCCATCTCTGGCAGACACCCGCTCCTCCACTATCGTCGACAGCGATGCCCGCTTGTCCTCCACCGGGTCGTATGGCCCGGTGGTGTTTAGGGCGTTCTTGTTGGCATCGTGGTCGCCGGCGACGTACACGTGGCCTCCACCTATGGCACAATATGGTGACGCGTGGCATGGTCATAAACATCAATGCATCCTCATGCGGACCCATTTATATTAATATAATTATATTATTTTAATATCTATTATTAAAATAATATAAAATATAATAAATTTTTACATGATGTGGACCAATCATGATATGACACATGGCATGTGGACCCATTTATATTAATATTTTATTATAATAACATATTAATAATATTATTTAATACACTACGCACATGAAAATGTTTCTACGCACACAAAAGTTTAAATACGGTCATAAAAATAGATACAAAAATGCTTATGGACTCACAAAAATATTTGCACGTAGAAAAACAAACACACACAAAAAATGTTACTACGCACATAAAGATTTCTATACCCTCACAAAAATATTTGCATGCGTTTTTAGAAGCGCATAAAAAAGTCTAAGCGCGTAAAAACATTTTCGTACACGTATTTTATTAAATAATATCAATAACATGCTATTATAATAAAATATTGATATAAGTGGGTCCCACATGCCATGTGTCATACCATGATTGGTTCACATTATATAAAAAGTATTTTTTAACAATATATATTAAAATATTAATAGTATTAATATGAGTGGGCATGTATGGGGTTGGTTGTATTGATGTGCATGACTATGCCATGTCACCATGCCATGTGGCATGGCTCATGTCATATGATACGAGCGGTCTACTCGTAATCCTCTCGTATCGGGTCTCTACTGCTCCAATCGATCAGAATCGGCCTGATCGGACTTGATTTGAGTCCAATTAGCTGATTTGGCTAGCTGGATCGGATCTGGCTTGAGCTAGATCGGATCTGACTGAGCCTGATTGGATGGGACTTGACTGGGTCAAGTCTGAATTGATCTGGATCAGGTTGACCAGGTTCAATTGGCTGGATGTGGCTGAGTCAGTTGGTTGGACTGAGTCTGATTCAAGATGGCTGAACCGGACTGGATCTGAAGGCTGAGGTTCGCCGGAGTAGATCGCCGGCGTAGGGGCGGCGGCGGCGGTCGGGATCGTGGCAGGGAAGGTCGTAGGACGGTGGGGAAACGATCCAACGTCTTGGATCTGGTAGATGGGTGGCGGATCGGCCGGATCTGGGGGAGACGGCGGTGAAGGTTGGGTCGGCCGGCGTCGGGGACGACGAGGGAGGCTCCGGGAGTGGCTTAGGAAGGTTGGTATCGGTTTAGGAAGGTCGCGGAAGGGTTTTAGGATGGTTTGGAGGTGGGATAGGGATCGGACAGGGGGTTGACGGCGATGGGGACAAAGGTCGGGTTGCCGGGGAAGGAGCCGGAGAGGACGAAGGAGGCGGAGGAGCGGCTGGACGTGGTCGTGGTGCCAAGGGGAGGCCGATGGAGGTCTTGGACGGGAACGGGGGTGGCCGGAGAGGCTGGACGGAGGGAAGGCCGGCGGAAGCTAGTGTACGGGAGAGAGGAAGAGAGGAAGACGATGAACAGTAGTGGGTGACGTGGCGGTGACGTGGAGGAGAGAGAAAGTGACAGGGAGAGAGAAATTCCGACGGGGACGGTGCCGGCTACGGAGAAGATAGATCAGTGATGGATATCTGGTGGAAGCTACATTACATCTACTCCTATGATATTCTATTCCTATGATATACTACTAATTACTTCATTATTCATCTCATGCATAACCTAATACAAACTACTAAGGTCCTTTTATAGAGACCTTGACATAGTCCTAATCCAATGGGAAAACCCCCTTGCTTAATTAGCAAGTAATAAGGCTTTCTAACTCAACTCAACTTCCTAACTCAAATGGACTCTTAATTAATTCATAACAATCAAATATCAACTGTGAGGACCTGTCCCTCTACCCCTGTGGCTCGCTGTAGACCGCAAGGGCAATTTGGTAAATTACGCCTTGTTGGTTTGTTTCACACCCGCGTGTGCACACACCGGCCTTGTTTGTGTTAATGCTTGTTTAGACTGGCTAGGTGGACCCGGGATCGGAAGATCCCAGCTCGAGCGCGCGGAAGCTTGCCTTTGGGCAGCTGACGACCCTCGAGCGATCGATCGCTCCTTGGAGCGATCGGTCGGACTCGTGAGCGAGTCGGTGGTGGGGTCGAGCCATGGCGCGAGCGATCGATCGCTCCTTAGAGTGACCGATCGGAATCGCGTCGGTGGCTTTTCTGCTTCGAGAGGACGGCCACCGCTGGCCGTCGCTCTCCCCTGTCAGAGGGGGGAGGACTTTCCCTCCCCTCCCCTCACTTTCTTCCCCTTCCCCCGGCTTTCCCCTCCCCCTTTTTCCCTCCTTTTCTTCCCCTCTCTTCCTCCTTCTCCTCCTTTCCTCTTCCTTCCTTCTTTCTCTCTCGAAGCTCTGCTTCTCTTCCCCTGTTTCCGACAGCAAGCTTCATCACCTTCGTTCTCCCTCCTCCGACCATCTTTTCTGGCGTTCTAAGGCTCGTTGGATTCGTGGAAACGAGAGGAAGATCCCTGAAGTGGTTTCGAGACTTGTTGGTGATCAAATCGCGGGGAATCAGCCGAGGAAAGCGCAGCTAGGTAGGGTTATACCTACTGATGTTTATTTCGGGTTTTCTCTAGATCTAGCCGTTGGATCTTATTAATCCTTATTTTTTTGGATTCCTTATGGCTATTAGAATTAATGATTTAAGTTTCATGCTAATCAGTTGAGATTTGAGTAGGTTTATTCCATGATTAAGCTCGGATTTCTGGTTTTCTGCTGTTCTTGAAGACCAGCCGGCTTGCGGCGAGTTTTTCGGCCGGCGTGTACATGATCTTGGCTTTTCATAAACATAAGAGTTGTACATCTACTCGTTAGATTTCAATTCCATCTTATTTTGTATTTTTCCGATTTTGCTACCATTTTTTATGAATTGTTTGCTGGAGGGCTGCGTTGCAGCAATTAATGGGTAAGTTAGTTTGATTAACGATTTTGATTAGCGTTTTTCCGTTAATCCAACCGTTGGATGATTATGAATTTTGGATATGTTGATTCTGCTTTATACATCTACTGATGGCTAAGTGGGATCTTGAATCCGACATCGTTTGGATGTCGGATCGACGGGATCAATTAGCCCCTAAGTGGTGGTTTTGGGTGTTTGAATATAATATTATATTTCAGAATATAATATTATATTGTTTACTGTTCATCAGCGGTTTTCGGGGTTGCTTCCCGTTGCAGGAGTTCGCAGTTGACGGTCGTGGTACCGTCGTAATGCCGGGACCCGCTGCGGATCGGCTGGCAGCGGTTGGTAGTACCGCTGCAGCAATCCAGTAGACCTATATGATGCTTGACATACTGTTGCATGCTTTGCTTCTTATATGTGTATGTCATAGCATGCATTATTGTTTTGTGCATTAGTTGCATTGGTTAGGGCGTGGGTGATCCTTGGGTCGCCGTCCCGAGGCTGGATGCTCGGACTTAGCCCTAGGACCGGGGTTGGATTGTTTGGACCCGGTTTGTATTGTGGTGCCCAGTCGATTCGATGATAGGCTTAGATGACTGGTGCACTTGTGGCTTGATGATTGTAGAGGTCGTGTCAGCCTTTAGTCGGATGCTGAGGTATAGCCGGTGTCCCACTGTGCTGGCCCGGGGAGTAGTGAAGTTGTCTACTCAGCTTGTGTGTCGCCAGTGTTGTTCCTGCTATTGATAGCTGCTCCTGGGCCTCAGGAACACGCGGTGGGGTTATGGGACCCCTGTATACACCCAGATCCTACTTAAGGGCGACACTGTTGCGTTTCCCTCTTCCTTCTGTGTGTCGTAGTGTAGATCCCTACTGAGCTTAGTGCTCACTCCTACCCGGGCTGCGTTTTGCAGGTGCAGGCGTCAGTTCTTCCTCTGTGGCCCCTACCGGGCAGATGGTCGGCGGTGCGACGGCGCCTGGTGGCTTTTGAGAGGTAGTGATATTTACTGCTTTTACCCTTATGTTAGTTGGTCTCCTACGGGAGTATGTTATATTTTTGGATCTTCCCCTCTCCGAGGACTTGTATATTAACACTTGAGTTTTAAATCTGTGGTTCGAGGTTTTGTTGATTAATGTTGTTTTAATTGGGGGCTTTTGATGAATTGCTAGGGAGACCAATAGGTTAGAGGGAACCCTCGTCGTTCTTTTTCCGCGTTTTGTAGGTTCCGGTTCGCGTCGCCCGGCCCGGTTGGGCTTTCGAGGGTCGGGGCGCGACATCAACTATGACTCAAATAAATATAAAAGACTAATGATAAATCATAATCAAATACTCTAGGTTGAACTAGAGAAGTCCAAGTCAAACTAGGGAAGAGGCTGAACCAGTTTGGTTCCTCTTCTGGGTTCAGATCCAGTCGGATCGACTCGTATCATCATATTCCACCTGATGGGCAATTCTAAAATAAATATTTTTATATCTTATCTTGGTTGAAACGTCAAATTTTGTTTTTACTCGGTGCAGATAGAAATGTGGATAGAAATCGGACTGGGATAAGATAAAGCTTATCCCCAAAACACCCGCTAACTCATCCTGTTTAGATTAGTATGCTGGCGTTTGGTTGTGGGATAGGCTATTCCGGGTTTAGAGAATTCTATAATCAGTATACTGGGATTAGTATGCTGATTGGTTATAATTCCAGAATTAGAGGAGCCAATTCTAGAATTGGAGCTCTTATTACCCAACCAAACGGGGCCTTAGTCCATGCAATATCAAAGCTTATATGGTCTTGATAAGGACTCATTTTAGCCCATTCCTTTTAATATTTTCACTCTCTCTAATGCAAGCCGTTCGTATTTATGGCTGGTTCATTTAAAATACACTAGTGTGGTCCGAGCCACCTGGCACATTTTTATGTGTCCACGTTTCTTTCAGTTACTTCCATGTTTTTCAATTCTCTACTCTTGAATCTTGAATTGAACGAGTGTTCACTGTCTAATGTATCATTTTTCTCTCTCCGTTGTCTCTTATAAGGTTGATTAGGCTCGAGCTCGACTCACCTATGGGATCATGAAGCTCGAGTTTGATTTGTGAGCCCGAACCTAGTTAAAAAAAACAATAATCAACCCGCTATGAACTTCATTTCCTACTATTGATCGGTGAATGGCAACCTTCATCAAGGACGACTGCGGTGGCCATGAGAAGTAGCCATCACTATATAGGACTAGTTTCTCTCCCATGCCCCTGGCACAGTGGAAACCGTCAGTCAAGAAAACCGCCCGTCTTGTGTTGCAATGCCGCCCGCTAGTTTTTCATCCTCCTCCATGGGGTGGTCGAGCTTCTGATCCAAAACACACATGCTCCATTTTCTCATCTCCTCACTAATATTTTTGTCGCCATAACAACCCGTAGAACTCACCCACGGTCTATATAATTAGTAGCATCCAATCCGGCACTCGCGGCCTCCAATTCCAATCCCACCTGAACACATTCGCAACCAAGCATCAAATTCACCTCTTTCCAACAAAGCCAGAGTACCAACATCCTGAATTCATAAAAAAAACCAAGCAAAGGTGCAATTTTGAGAGTGCCTATGTCACGCCCCGACCCTGAAAACCCATCTGGACCGGGACGCAAGCCAGTCTATTCATGTTCACTTCCAAGTTTGGCGCATTACATTTCAATTCTCATGATTCATTTGAACAATTTTACTTCTAGGGTTAAAACAATAAATTTAACAATCTACTAACAGATCCAGCTCCAAGTTCAACATCTTTAAATTAAACATAATGTCAATTGATATAGAATTCAACTAATACAAGATACAAGTCCTCATTTACACAATATAAGATGTCAAACCTCGAAGAGGAAAATTTTATATTTAATATAATCCTCAAATTATAACTGTACAACAAAAATCTGTAAAAGTACAACTGGTCTCTCATGATCTTCAAGCACCTCCTGAGGTTGACGCGCCGCCAAAAGTCTGTCCAGGTAGTACTACAGAAGAAGAGCTAGTGCATGCACCTGCAAACACAGCCCGGGTAGGACTGAGCAACAAAGCTCAGTAGGGTTCTACAAAAAATAGCTCGTTCTCTTCCATTTCTTTAGTCTCTTCTCCGCCTATGTCTAAGGTATGCCAAGGGTCTCATAACCCCATCGATGTCCCAAGGGCTCCTGTCATGAAACCTCTCTCTTGAACATGTTACCAAGAGGTAGTGGAACAGTAACATGCAAAATCACCCTTACCCAGCAGGATTCCCATGCTTGGGGACCACGTCGGGAACACATCGACAACTATCCTTAGCACCTGGCCTTGGAGAACCGACACAACCTCTAAACCTGAATCAAAATAATTTGTAGCCAACTAGACATCAACCTCGATAAAACAATATTAACACAACAATTCACGCCCTAGACCTTGCTACCTAGCCTCGATCCTAAGGCTAGATTCGAGCTGCCCAAGCCCTCGGATCGGCGATCAACCCATCGCCCACGCTTAACCTAGAATGCCTCTAATGTATACAATGCATGCACCTATATAAACATCTAGCCTATGTGTCACTATATGCCACATCAATATTAGAGGTTCAACAGTTAAGCTATAATGCGATAAAAGAATCAATCCTAATTCTCAAACAGAAATCAGCATTACAATGGCGCTATACAATAGCCCTCGGCGCAAAGCCGGCACATAGCAGGCTAAGGTTTCATAGTTATCCAACAGATAACAACTTAACAATACAACGATTAAGCATTTAAACAACCACATTACAAGGCATTACACGATTGAAGGAAGAATCACATAACCTACATTTACGGCTGAATCACGTTCAAAACATCCAATAAATCCCTCGAAAATCCACTATAAATAGCATGCATGCTTCCTAGCATCGTTAGCTATCTATCAGGAAAGAATCAAATCAAAAAAATCATGAAAATCACTATTTAAAGGGTGGCGATTGATGCGACGGTGGATGTGACAGTCGACCGTGAGGTGGGATAATGTACACTGACGGTCGATCCAAATATCGACCATGAGAAGCCATTTTGAAAACACAGGCTAACGGTCATGTGACAGTCTATGCGATGGTCGATCATGGAGCCTGGATGAACAATGGCGGTTGATCCACGCATCAGCCTTGACAAGCTATTTTAGGGTATATGAGGCTCACGGTCTATGTGACGGTCTACCATGGAGCCTGAGTGAACAATTCCATGAACAGTGCCATGAATTCAATTTTCTGGGATTTGATCTACCAAGACTTACAAAAAAATCGATGAAACTTTACAGGGTGGTAGAGAAGAACGTTGGGAATCTAATGGCATCAAGAAAGCAAGATTTCAACGATAAAATATCAGATCTGGCTTGTTTTAGCCAAAAAACCAACAAAATCGATAAAACAACGGTAGAAACCAAACCGACCGAGGAAACGTAAACCGGAACATCCATGTGTTCCTAAAACGTCGATTACACTAGAATACAAACTTACAACACATTCTAACATGCATTTCTATACTAAAACATCCAAAAACCAATCATAGGCAAACCTAATCAAACGATTAGGGTGGAAACACCTACATGTAATAGCTGGGTACTCCCTCTACCGATTCCCCAAGTCCTGTCGCTCCAATTTGGTGTCGAAAGTGTGAGGACCCGTCCCTCTCCTCCTGTGGCTTGCTGTGGGCCGCAAGGGCAATTTGGTAAATTACACCTTGTCTGCTAGTTTCACACTCGCGCTTGTACACACACTGACCATGTTTGTGGTAATGTTTGTTTAGAATGGTTAGTTGGACCCGGGATCGAAAGATCCGGGTTTGGGCTTGGGCTTGAGATTTGGCCCAAGTCTAGCTTTCTGGGCAAGTGGGATCGATCCTCTCTAGCTAAAAGATCGATCTCCTTGTGCCAAAAAGTCAAACCCGTTCTGGCAAGGAAGATCGATCTCTCCTCAAAGGGGGATCGATCTCCCTTATGTCGGTTCGTTTGCCTATAAAGCAAACGAGATCGTTATCCTTTGATTTTTTTGGGATTTCCGAGATTTAAGCCGCGTTCTTGCTGGATCTGAACTCGTTTGAGGAAGATCTAATGTCGCGCCCCGACCCGCAGGACCCAGACCGGGCCGGGACACGAGGGGGAAAACCTACAACCACAACTAGCCTCAACTGGCGGAAACAGTTGAGGCTAAGAGACAGCTGGCGGAAACAGCTGCCAACAGGCACAAGCGAAAGCAAGCTACTACAACATCTATTAACAACTATTACACAACAGTAATAATAGAGTTAAACAGAGTTTAGTACAACAAGCTACAAGGGATCAACAGTCCCCAAAAAGAAGCTACACTACCCACCGGGGTCTCCGTGAACGCACAAACGAAACCATCCTGACCCTCAGACATGGTCAGGTGCCGGCGCGCTACCACGAGACGGGCGACGAGGAAGCACCGGAGGAGAACGAGGACCCGCACCTGCAAACACCACAGTCCAGGTAGGAATGAGCAACAGCTCAGCAGGGTCCTACTCTACCACTCTCGCTAAGAAGGCAAACCCAAACGAACCAACCCTGAAGCCAAGTACTGAGGCTTGCCAAGAATTCCATAAATCCCGTCAATAACCCGAATGACTCCTGTCCCAGTACGCCCCTCCGACAACCACTGCTCAGGGGTGGATAACTCCGACAATCCCTGACACAGGGTGGACATGACGCTACTGGTAGGACACCCTTTCCCAAGCGGGATCTCCACACTTGGCGGAACGACCGAGGTTAAGACTACCACCTCCCAGTACTCCAAGCCACAGAGCCAACAGGACCCCCAACTCCTGACCCAAGACTAAGTCTAGCCAGGGAGTCCATCGATCCCATCGATGTTTCCCTCCCCAAGGGTTCCTGTCCAACCTACGTCCCTCCGATAGCCACCGCTCAAGGACTGGGCTACCTCTGACGGTCCTTGACACAGGGTGGCCCAAACGATAACTGTAGGACACCCTTACCGAGGTAACGGCGTCAACCACTTAATCATTGATCACCGGAGTTCACGGGTCAACCCCACCCAGTCTAACCTAGCATGTCTAATGCACAGGAAACAGGGCAGGATACTAAATAAAGCGGTAACAAGTAACACAGCAAGGGCACACCTTCGGCCCATTTATTCTAAACACTCCCGAGGATCATGACTTCCTTCGGTTCACCATAAAGCGGTAAAAGGGCATAACCCATGGCCCATTACACTAAGCATTCTCGAGGGTTCATTACTCCCTCGGTTAACCACAAAGCGGTAAACATTCAAGCATGATGTAAAACATAGAAGCCCCAAGGGCAAAACCGTCAAAACCCACTTACATGCGAAGCCCCGCGGGCAAAACCCATGAAAACCCTCTCTGCTACTAAAGGATCGATCCTCACCAAGGGAAGGATCGATCACTTAAGTAACAGTGAGCTTCCCTCACTGTCGAGACACAAAGGATCGATCCTTCCTCCCAGGAAGATCGATCTTTCTCAAGACAGAAGGCGCCCTTCCAGTCGCACCAAGGAAGATCGATCTTTCCTCCCAGGAGGATCGATCTTTCTCGGGACGAAGGGTATCCCTGCTAACCCAGGCCCCATGATCGATCTCCTCCCATAAGAAGATCGATCATGTGCTGGGCGCAGCAAGCCAACACCAGAAGGACCGATCCTTCCTCCCAGGAGGATCGATCCTGATGGGTTCCGGCGTGCTTCCGGCCGGAAAAGCCGCCGGAAGACACAACCAAACCTCACCAAACTTGGTGGGCTGGTAGATCTGTGTACCACGAGGCTACTCAAGGCCTCAAAACCGGCAAACACCAACAACACCAAGAGATCTAATGAAAATCAAAACCGGATTTAGACCCTCAAAACAGCCGGAGCTTTGAGTGAGAACCCTACCTTTTCAACGCAGCTTCGATCCACGAAGCTCAGTCAAGGATCTTCCTCACGCCGTCACGGTTCCAATGAGCCTTCAAGCTCCAAGAACGGTGGCCGGAGGAGGGAGAACGGAGGAGGGAAAGGGGCGGTCTGAACAGGGGAGAAAACAGAGTTCTCGCGGGGAAGAAGAAGGAAGAAGAAGGAAAGAGCAGGGGGAGGGGGTAAGGCCGGGGGAAAGCCGGCGAAGGCGGGAAAAAACTGGGGGAGGGGAGGGAAGACTTTCCCTCCCCTGACAGGGGAAGCGACGGCCACCGCGGTGGCCGTCCTTCGAAAGCCACTGTCAAAGACTTCCAGGCACAGGCAGGATCGATCCTCCACGACCCAAGGATCGATCCTCCCTGCCCAGAAGTGCAACCTTGGGCTGGAAAATGGGCCCAAGCCCAGAACTCCCAAACTAGGTCCCACCTAACCGTTCTAACAACCACATGCACCAAACAAGGTCTGTGTGTGCATACCCAGTGTGAAACGACCGCCAAGGCGCAATTTCCCAAATTGCCCTTGGGGTTAACAACAAGCCACAAGGATGGAGGGGCAGGTCCTCACATCTAAGGCCTAGCTGCTTGGATTTAAACCGCTCTTACTCCGGTAGGGATTCCTACCTACTTTTATTTCGGGGTTTTGAGTTTTCCGGTTTGATTCATGTTCTTTTGCTTAGATCTCTACGTATACATGTTTAATTCTTGTATTTTCACTGGTTTTGGACTCATGGGATCTTGATCTATCAGATCCTAGAGTTTGGTTAGGTTTTGATGTGTTTTCCGGCGGTATTCCTCGCCGGAAGCACGCCGGAGAACCCAATAGGATCGATCCCCTTGAGAAGAGAAATCGATCTCTTCTGGTGCATCGCGCCCAGCCTGAGCGAGATCGATCCCCTTGAGAAGGGAGATCGATCTCTTGGTGGCTGGTGGCGATGAGTCCCTGGTCGCGAGGAGGATCGATCCCCTTGGGAAGGGAGATCGATCTCCTTCGGTAGAAAGGGACGAGTTTTCCCTAAGTACTAAGAGATCGATCCCCTTGGGAAGGGAGATCGATGCCTTAGTGGCTGAAGGGCGTTTTAAGTGAGTTTTTGCCCGCGGGGCTTTGTATGACAGTTTTCCTTACTGTCTTAATACTTGGTACATATGATTAAGCATGCTAGCCCTATAATAAGGCAGTGGTGAACCAGGGGAGTGATGACTCCTGGGATTGTGTAGAATAAACGGGCGGGTAGCCCTACAGCTTTCCATAGCCTTGCATGTCGGAGTGCGCCGAGGGCTTTATCTGCTATGTTTGTGAGCTGTTGTTTGCGGGGTTGTTTCCCGGTGCAGGTGTTGGGGTGGACTGCTGACAGTTGGTGGTGGTACCACTGCAGCAATCCCTAGACTTTAAATACTTGTACACCACCCCGGGCCGGCAGGGTGCCGTGCCCAGACCTTGTATTTATATCATCACATCATGTTGCATGTTTACATGTATTATTCTGCGCATGTTCATAGCATGCATTGTGTTGTGCACTAGTTGCATCTGTTTAGGGCGTTGCCGATCCGGGGCTTCCGGGTAGCCCAGATCTATCTCTTAGGACCGTTGCGGGTAGCTTGGTCCAAGACTCGATTTGTAGTATTCAGTCTTTTCGATGATAGGGTTAGTTGGACATGAATACTGTTGTGCTTGATGTGTAGAGGTCGTGTCGGCCTCGAGCCAGGTCCAGGTGTAGCCGGTACCCAGTCCTTTTTGAACTCTTGGGTGGCAGGTGTGACTACCCAGCGGTGCTATCCGCCGACAGTGCCCAGGATCCTGTTGTGAGTTGGCAGTACCATTTCCTGCCTTACTGAGTGTGACCCAGTGTGTGATCAGCTCGCTGGAAGACCATGACTGGGGCCCTCAGGGGTATCCGGTGGGGTTATGGGACCCATGTGATACACCTAGGCTTTGCTTGGGGGTGACACTGTTGTGTTCCCTCCCTTGTGAGTGTCGTAGTGTAGTGTCCCTGCTGAGCTTAGTGCTAACTCCTACCCGGGCTACGTTTTGTAAGTGCTGGCGCGAGCTATTCTTCGGTCGCCCCTACCGGGCAGGTGTTTGGTGACGTGGCGGCGTCTGGCGTTGCTTGAGAGGTGGCGATCTTACCGTTTTACCCTTTTTGTTATAGATAGTGTCACACCCCGACCCAGAAAACCCATCCAGGACGGGGCGTGAGGGTCCTAACCTTATTCATCATCAACCGGCGCAGTACAAGCGGAAAAGATAAACAATTTAAGCAAAAGTATTCCAGAGGCTAAGCAGATTTAATCATAATATAACATCAGTTTTGCAATGCAAGAATACAAGGAATGAGCAAGGATCGGGTTCTACTAGGTTAGGATGTTTGTGTTATTGATGTGAATACCTTGATAGCATGCTTGTAGATCCTTGCCTATGTAATGTAGCTCATTCCTTGTATTCTTGCATTCCAAAACTGGTGTTATAATGGTTGGTTTCCGTATCTCACGTTTTCGTCGGTTTTTGGTTTTCCGACCTAAAATGGGATTTAACCGTTAAAAACTGGATTTCTTTATACCATTAGTTTCCTCACCTCAAAATATACTTACTTGCAAAATTTGATTGTATTCTAACATGCTTTGATTCTTGAAATCTTAGAATTAGGATTTCTGGTATTTTGCGTCTGGAGCTCGACGGTCGATCGGTGCATCGACCGTCAGCTCGACGGTCGATCTATGTATCGACCGTCATGCTTTAGTATATTTCCTCTGGGTCTGACGGTCGACCGTCGGATCGACCGTCGCATCGACCGTCGGGCTCTGTCGAGTTTTTGGGTCCCCAGGGTCGATGGATCGATCGACCGTGGGGCCTTCGCTTTTTCGCCATTTACCTGACGGTCGACCGTCGGATCGACCGTCGCATCGACCGTCAGGCTCTGCTTGGTTTTGGGCTTCTCAGGGTCGATGGTTGGATCGACCGTCGCCCTTGGTTTTCTTCGTATGGGTCTCACGGTCGATCCACGGATTGACCGTGGCATCGTCCATGGCCTCACGGTCGATCCACGGATCGACCGTGGCATCGTCTGTGACCCTTTGAACAGTGTTCTTTGGTTCTTCTTAAATGGCTTTCAACTTTGATTGAGTCTTAAACGTGTTGGAAGGTTTATAGATGGATTTGATGAGGTTTTCAAAGGGTTTTCATCGGGTTTGAGATTTGATCCGAGTTTCTCCTCTTTTTTAGGTGTTTAGGTTGTGAGGGCCCGCCCCTCAGACCTGACTCGACCACGTGGTTCGAGAGCCGGTTTCCTGTTGGTTTGGTTCCGCGTCGGGCACGATCGGGCGATCGTGTGGCGGTTTGGACCCCAGGGGCATTTTGGAAAATATGCCCCCTGGTGGTCGGTTTCACACCCGCGTTGCACCCACGGCCTTGGATTGATGTATGTGGTTGTTTAGAATGGTTAGGTGGGCCCGGGATCGGAAGACCCCAGCTCGGGCGCGCTAAAGCTCGTTTTCGGGCTCGTTAGCGGGCCGGTGGGCTTTAGGCCCGTTAGTGGCCTGGTGAATGGAGGGTGGTTGGAGCAGTTGGCTCCAACCCCCACCCGCTCCCCTCTCTTCTCTCCTCTCTTCTCTCCTTCCCTTCTTCTTCTACTTTTGCTGGTTCTTCCTTCTCTTCTCCACCGACGTCTCTTCTTCTTTTCCCCTTCTTCTCTTCTCCTCCGGCTGGGCTTGACCTTGGAGGACTGAGCTTGAGCAGCGGATCTTCACGGCGCAGTTGGCTGGACGCGTGGAGAACCTTTGGGATGTTGTATAAATCTGTATTTTGGAACTCAGATATTGTAAGACTTGATGTTATATTATGATTAAATCTGCTTAGCCTCTTGAATACTTTTGCTTAAATTATTTATCTTTTCCGCTTGTACTGCGCCGGTTGATGATGAATAGTGTTAGGACCCTCACGCGCCCGTCCTGGATGGGTTTTCTGGGTCAGGGTGTGACAACTTGGTATCAGAGCAGGTTGTAGGTCCCAGGGATAGGATTAGGCTTGCGGTTAAGGTTTTGAGCGCGGTTTGGGATAGTTCTAGGAGTAGAGCATCCATGTGTGCTTGACTGTGCTCATGTGTGTTATGCTTTTATTCTATTGTTTGCTGCTGTGTTTCGTTTCTCACGGGTGGATACTTGTCGTCTCTGTTGAACGTGCAGATGCCAGGGGGACAGGCTAGCTGTCCAGTGTTGGGTCAGGGCACCGCGCACGATCAGCGCGCTGCCCGACGGGCCTTAGGGTCCAGCGCAGCCGTGCCCCATGTACCTGTACGAGAGGCAGAGCCGAGAGTTGAGGTCGTGGTGGAGGAGGATGCTTCGTTCATTGCCGAGGAGGTCTCTCCTCCACTCGACCAGCGTGCTGTTGCGACAGCGGTGGTCGACTCCCAGAGGCTGAGCCCTCCTAGGTTCAGCGGTGCTGGAGGCGACCCAGCGGTGGCGGACGACTGGCTGGAGGGAGTCAGTCGCGTCCTTGACACTCTTTTCGTCCAGGATGACCCAGTGAGGGTCAGACTTGCCGCGTTCCAGCTCGACGGGGACGCTTTGGACTAGTGGCGCTCTTTCCAGGCCGCCAGGGACGGGAGTGACCCATCATGGGCCGTGTTCCGTTCTTCGTTTCTCGGCGCGTACTTTCCCCGCAGTGCGCGCTCGGCCCTTGTTCGCGAGTACCAGACCCTTTCTCAGGGTACTCAGTCGGTTGTTCAGTACGCTGCTAGGTTCACGAGACTTGCCAGATTTGCCGGAGCAGTTTCAGCGGACCCTCTTGCCAGAGCTGAGCAGTTTCAGTGGGGGCTTAGGCCCGAGCTCAGACGGCTGATTGCGGCTCAGCGCGCTAGCACGTACGCAGAGGTGTTGGACAGTGCCTTGGTAGTTGAGGCTCAGTTGCAGGAGCCGGGGCCCAGGGCAGTCCAGTCTGCGTCGTCTGCGAGCACCAGTGGCGGAGTGCAGCCACAGAGAGCAGCTCAGGGCAGAGGGGGTTCGTGGAGGAAACAGAGGTACCAGCGACGCCCGCAGCCGTACCAGCGTTACCCACCCCAGCACCAGCAGCAGCCCAGGCAGGGAGGCCAGCCACTTCTTCCGGCTGGGCCTCAGGGGCAGACGTCCGGAGGAGGCCAGAGCCAGCAACTAGCGCTTGGTCCTCCTGTGTGCTTTGAGTGCCAACAGACGGGGCACATTCGCCGTTACTGTCCGACGTTGAGGGCACAAGCAGTGCGTGGCGGAGCAGGCGGAGGTTGGCGAGCATCAGGCGCCGGGAGAGGCAGAGGTCGCGGTGGAGGTCGAGGCGGACCCATAGGGGGAGTGTACGCACTTCCAGACCGCAAGTACCCAGACTTTGTTCAGCCACCTTTTCAGCCTTACCAGTACCAGCCACCCCATCAGACTCTAGCACTTCCTTCAGCTCCTGTTGATCCCCCTGTTCTCAGAGGTACCTTCCAGCTTTTCAGTTCATTTGTGGATGTTCTGATAGATTCTGGGGCGTCTCATTCCTTTGTAGCTAGTGAGTGTGTGACATCGCTAGGGCTAGAGACTGAGCCACTTGGGGTTCCACTGCACTTAGACACATCCGTCGGCGGAGGGGCTCGTGTTGAGCTGATCTGCCGTTCTTGCGAGTTGGAGGTTGGGGGCCTCCGTGTCTTTCTAGACCTTCGGGTGCTAGACATGGTCGGGTTCGACGTGATTCTCGGTATGGATTGGCTGACTTCGTACCGAGCTGTCATCGACTGTGGTCGTCGCAGGGTGACTGCTTGGACACCTGGCGGCGCTCGTTTTGTTCTGCTGGGGGATCGCCAGTCGGCTAATTCCCTCATGTGTGCTTGTCTTCCCAGGCGCGAGGGCCAGCTGTCAGCCCTACTGGCGCGCCTTTCCTTGTTTGCTGCAGAGGGCAGTCGAGAGAGCAGTTTGCCTGCAGTGGTTTGTGAGTTTGCTGACGTCTTCCCAGACGAGCTACCGGGTCTTCCTCCTTCCAGAGCAGTAGACTTCCAGATAGATCTTGTACCTGGTGCCGGGCCGATCTCTTTGTCAGCTTTCAGGATGGCACCGGCAGAGCAGAGGGAGCTGAGGGTCCAGCTGGACGGGTTGCTTAGCAGAGGTTTCATCCGTCCCAGCACGTCACCTTGGGCAGCTCCTGTCTTGTTCGCAAAGAAGAAGGACGGTACGCTTCGTCTTTGCATTGATTACAGGAAGCTGAACCGGGTGACAGTGACGAACAAGTATCCGATGCCGAGGATCGATGACTTGTTCGACCAGCTCCGAGGCTCTTCGGTCTTTTCGAAGATCGATCTCCGTACCGGCTATCACCAGTTGAGGATTCGGGATTGCGACATCCCGAAGACGGCTTTCCGTACGAGGTACGGGTTGTACGAGTTCACGGTGATGCCGTTCGGCCTGACGAACGCACCAGCAGCGTTCATGGATCTGATGCAGGGGGTCTTCCGACCGTACTTGGATCAGTTTGTGATGATCTTCGTCGACGACATCCTAGTCTACTCACGTACCGCGGAGGAGCACGAGCAGCATCTGAGGGCAGTGTTGCAGTTGCTGAGGGGGCATAGGCTGTACGCCAAAGCCTCCAAGTGTGAGTTCTGGCTTCCTGAGGTGCAGTTTCTGGGGCACGTGGTGTCAGCGGCAGGTATTTCAGTTGATCCAGCCAAGATCGAGGCAGTGCTACAGTGGCAGAGACTGGCGACAGTGTTCGAGGTACGCAGCTTCCTCGGCTTGGCGGGTTACTACCAGAGGTTCGTGCGGGACTTCTCCAGGGTTGCAGGGCCGCTGACCAGATTGACACAGAAGGCGGTCCCATTTGTTTGGGACGAGGCTTGTGAGCAGGCGTTCACCCAGTTGAGGACTAGACTGACGAGTGCACCGATCCTCATAGTTCCAGAGCGAGGCGTCGGCTATAGTGTCTACTGCGACGCCAGTGGGGAGGGCCTAGGCTGTGTGCTTATGCAGGAGGGTCATGTGGTGGCCTATGGTTCCAGGCAGCTGAAGGCCCATGAGAAGAACTATCTGATCCACGATCTCGAGCTTGCGGCGGTTGTCTTCGCCCTGAAGACGTGGCGGCACTATCTCTACGGTGAGCGGTTCTCGGTGTACTCTGATCATAAGAGTTTGAGGCACGTGTTTACCCAGCGTGACCTCAACCTCAGGCAGCGGCGGTGGATGGAGCTTCTAGAGGACTACGACTTTGAGTTGCATTACCACCCTGGTAAGGCAAACGTCGTAGCAGACGCTCTCAGCAGACAGACCAGAGACAGCAAAGTGACCTTGGCAGCAGTGTCAGCTCGGCAGTGGCAGATGCTGGAGACAGTCAGTCAGTTTGGGCTTGACTTTGAGGACCGGGCGACAGGTGGTTTCCTGTATACTGTTCGCAGTATTCCGATTCTTTTGGCCAGAGTGATCGAGGCATAGACTGGAGATTCAGAGCTCATGGAGACCCGTGCTGCGGTCGGCACCGAGCACGCGGTTGAGGGCTGGACAGTGTCGGCAGACGGTGGTCTACTCTTCAGAGGCAGAGTTGCAGTTCCAGCAGACCCGGCGTTGCGAGAGGAGATCCTTCACGAGTTCCACCACTCCTGTTTCGCCGTTCACCCCGGGAGCACCAAGATGTACCACGACCTACGCCGACAGTTCTGGTGGTGCGGGATGAAGAGGTCAGTAGCTGAGTTTGTTTCCAGATGCCTCACCTGTCAGAAGGTGAAGGCAGAGCACAGACGGACCCCAGGTTTGCTGCAGCCACTTCCAGTGCCAGAGTGGAAGTGGGAACATATAGCTATGGACTTCGTCACCGGACTACCCAGGACACCGAGGGGGAATGATGCGATTTGGGTCATTGTCGATCGACTGACCAAGTCGGCTCATTTCCTCCCCATGAGGACGACAGATCCAGTTGCCAGACTGAGCCAGAGGTACATTGACGAGGTAGTACGACTGCACGGCATCCCAGTGTCGATAGTGTCAGACAGAGATCCCAGATTCACTGGCAGGTTCTGGAGCAGCTTCCAGGATTCCTTGGGGACAGCACTGACGTTCAGCACAGCTTTCCACCCTCAGACAGACGGGCAGTCAGAGCGGACTATCCAGATCTTGGAGGACATGCTCAGGGCATGTGTGCTAGACGCTGGAGGTACTTGGGAGCAGCACGTGACTTTGGTGGAGTTTGCCTACAACAACAGTTTCCAGGCCAGTTTGGGTTTTGCACCCTTTGAGGCGTTGTACGGCAGACCGTGTCGCTCACCGGTGTGTTGGACAGAGGTTGGGGAGGCGTCTCTTACCGGTCCAGACATCATCAGGCAGTCGTCAGAGAGGTTGGCACAGATCAGGCAGAGACTTCTGACAGCGCAGAGCAGGCAGAAGAGCTACGCAGACCGCAGGCGATGACCCCTGGAGTTCGCAGTTGGCGACAGAGTGCTACTGAAGGTATCCTTGCGCAGAGAATCGATCAGGTTTGGTAGCAGGGGCAAGCTAGCACCGAGGTTCACTGGTCCGTTTGAGATCATCGGACGCGTTGGAGCAGTCGCCTACCAGTTGGCTCTACCTCCGCACATGTCAGCAGTGCATCCCGCCTTCCACGTGTCTATGCTGAGGAAGTACATTCCAGATCCTTCTCACGTGATCAGACACGACGACCTTGAGGTGGAGGAGGACGCCACCTACATAGAGTAGCCAGTGCAGATCTTAGACAGATGTGATCAGGTGCTCAGAGGCAGATCTTTACCGTTGGTCATGGTCAGGTGGAGACACGGCAGTACAGAGAGTTTGACTTGGGAGCAAGAGGATCGCATGCGTCGGGAGTTTCCCCGACTGTTCACCTCTTCAGGTAATTCCTTGTTGTGGGCGTTGGCGCCCCTAGCTGTGGCCTTGTTTGTGCATGTAGGCTTAGTTGTTTCTCTTTTCCCCGGCTTTAACCTTGAATTTCGGGACGAAATTCTTTTTTAGGTGTTTAGGTTGTGAGGGCCCGCCCCTCAGATCTGACTCGACCACGTGGTTCGAGAGCCGGTTTCCTGTTGGTTTGGTTCCGCGTCGGGCACGATCGGGCGATCGTGTGGCGGTTTGGACCCCAGGGGCATTTTGGAAAATATGCCCCCTGGTGGTCGGTTTCACACCCGCGTTGCACCCACGGCCTTGGATTGATGTATGTGGTTGTTTAGAATGGTTAGGTGGGCCCGGGATCGGAAGACCCCAGCTCGGGCGCGCTAAAGCTCGTTTTCGGGCTCGTTAGCTGGCCGGTGGGCTTTAGGCCCGTTAGTGGCCTGGTGAATGGAGGGTGGTTGGAGCAGTTGGCTCCAACCCCCACCCGCTCCCCTCTCTTCTCTCCTCTCTTCTCTCCTTCCCTTCTTCTTCTACTTTTGCTGGTTCTTCCTTCTCTTCTCCACCGACGTCTCTTCTTCTTCTCCCCTTCTTCTCTTCTCCTCCGGCTGGGCTTGACCTTGGAGGACTGAGCTTGAGCAGCGGATCTTCACGGCGCGGTTGGCTGGACGCATGGAGAAGCTGGGATTGCGTTTAAGGTAGGTGTTTCTACCTCGATCCTTGGATCGGGTTCTACTAGGTTAGGATGTTTGTGTTATTGCTGTGAATACCTTGATAGCATGCTTGTAGATCCTTGCCTATGTAATGTAGCTCATTCCTTGTATTCTTGCATTGCAAAACTGGTGTTATAATGGTTGGTTTCCGTATCTCACGGTTTCGTCGGTTTTTGGTTTTCCGACCTAAAATGGGATTTAACCGTTAAAAACTGGATTTCTTTATACCATTAGTTTCCTCACCTCAAAATATACTTGCTTGCAAAATTTGATTGTATTCTAACATGTTTTGATTCTTGAAATCTTAGAATTAGGATTTCTGGTATTTTGCGTCTGGAGCTCGACGGTCGATCGGTGCATCGACCGTCAGCTCGACGGTCGATCTATGTATCGACCGTCATGCTTTAGTATATTTCCTCTGGGCCTGACGGTCGACCGTCGCATCGACCGTCGGGCTCTGTCGAGTTTTTGGGTCCCCAGGGTCGATGGATCGATCGACCGTGGGGCCTTCGCTTTTTCGCCATTTACCTGACGGTCGACCGTCGGATCGACCGTCGCATCGACCGTCAGGCTCTGCTTGGTTTTGGGCTTCTCAGGGTCGATGGTTGGATCAACCGTCGCCCTTGGTTTTCTTCGTATGGGTCTCACGGTCGATCCACGGATCGACCGTGGCATCGTCCGTGGCCTCACGGTCGATCCACGGATCGACCGTGGCATCGTTCGTGACCCTTTGAACAGTGTTCTTTGGTTCTTCTTGAATGACTTTCAACTTTGATTGAGTCTTAAACGTGTTGGAAGGTTTATAGATGGATTTGATGAGGTTTTCAAAGGGTTTTCATCGGGTTTGAGATTTGATCCGAGTTTCTCCCCTTTTTTAGCAAACTTATGGTTGTGTTCGCATTTAATTCAAGTTTGATCGAAATTAAATGTCTAGCTGTTTGCTTAACCATTAGCTAGCTATGAGTGCTAGCTAATGAGGAATTGTGGAACCTTAGCCTCTTGCCGGCGAGTGCCGAGGGCTATTTTATATCTGTTGAACTTATAACTGTTGATGTGACATATAGAGACATCTAGGATTAGATGCTTGCTTAAGCCCATGCATTGTATGCATTAGAGGCATTTGAGGTTAGGCGGGCGATGTCTTGGGTCGCCGATCCGAGGCTCTCGGGTAGCTCGGATCTAGCCTTAGGACCGTGGCTGGGTAGTCAGGATTAGGGTGTGATTGTCGATCTGAATCTCTGATGATTGAGGATTGCGATAGTCGGCTTGAATCTTTGTTTGAGGTTTAGAGGTCGTGTTGTCTTCCAAGCCCAAGTGCTAAGGATGCAACCGAGGAGTTCCCGACGTGGTCCCCAGGCAGTGGTATCCCTGCTGGGTAAGGGTTAGAGCCTGCATGTTACTGTTTCCGTGGTCCTCCTGGTAACATGTTCAGGAGAGAGGTTTCATGACAGGAACCCTTGGGACATCGGTGGGTTATGGGACCCGTGGCATTCTTTAGACTTAGGCTGGGGGACAACACTGTTGTTGTTTTCCTCCCTTCAGTGTGCCGTAGAGTAGAACCCTACTGGGCTTTATGCTCATTCCTACCCGGGCTGCGTTTGCAGGTGTAGGCGGCGGTCCTTCTTCGGTGGAGCCGGCTGGTTTGGCTTTTGGCGGCGCAGGTACATCCAGAGGCGTCTGAGGTTTTGTCCGAGGATATGACTGTTGTACTTTTTGATATATTTATACATGTTGTACCCTTTTTGGAGAACCTTTGGGATGTTGTATAAATCTGTATTTTGGAACTCAGATATTGTAAGACTTGATGTTATATTATGATTAAATCTGCTTAGCCTCTGGAATACTTTTGCTTAAATTGTTTATCTTTTCCGCTTGTACTGCGCCGGTTGATGATGAATAGTGTTAGGACCCTCACGCCCCGTCCTGGATGGGTTTTATGGGTCGGGGTGTGACAGATAGTCTCCTACGGGAGTGATAAATGTATAATTTCCCTGTTTGAGGTTTTGTATCTATTTCAGCTCCAGTGTTTGAGGTTTGTAATTGTTGTTAATACAGGATGATTATGACTTGTTAGGGTAACCACTACGATTAGAGGGAACCCTCGCCAAAATTTTCGCAATAGATTAGGTTCCGGTTCGTGTTGCCCGACCCGGTTGGGCCTACGCGGGTCGGGGCGCGACAGAAAGTCCGCATCCCAAGCTCCAATCCGTAGCCGAGAGTGAGAGAGACGGGAAGAGAGAGAAAGAGAAGAGGAAGAGAGAGAAAGGGGAGGGGTATTTATAGGGAAAAGAATTGATCTCGGCTGTCCGATTCAATCTTTTCCGATCGAGCTCCGATTTTTTGATCGGAAGCGCCTCTAAGGTCTTAATCAATCACATATATCAATTTAAAGCGTAATTTTATCAAAATGCTCTTGGGGTCCAAAAACATCGGTGTGATCAACTGATCGCAAACCAATGCCAACCGAGCCAAACCAACCAAACCAGACTCTCAATCTAACGTTGTTGGACCTGGTTAGAGGTATGGGAGCTCACAACCCAAAGTGCTAACATTGGATTGAAACCCACCAAATAAATTAAAAGCTATGAGAAACCCAAGTTTCGTCGTTGAGGTCCACAAAGCTCTACGCCTGTTAGGACGCGGATCCCAGAGCAATCAATATGGGCAGGCTATGGAGGTGATAACAGGGGCACGGTGGAAGCGCCCCTAACAAAGTTGAGGCGAAGTTTATCTATCATTGGATTGAACGATCTCCACATTATAGTCGGTTATTTAATAACTAACCGAACTCATATGTCGGGTGTTTTGCCACCCTTGGATTGAAGAGATAATGACAATATGATATAAAAGGATGGTTAAGTTGGTTGGTTGAGTTGGTTAAGTTATAACCATTCTATTATATATATATATACACTAGTGGTGCCTCCTGTCACCTGACAAGGTAACCACCCATTGTGTCAGGTCTGATCCAGAAAACCTATCCAGGCCGTGGCGTGAGTGACATATTTCTGTTCATTTCCAAGTTTGGTGCGTTACATTACAAATTTCATGATTAATTTAAAAATTTTACTTTTAGGGGTAAAATAGTAAATTTAACAATCTACTAACAGATTCAGATCCAATTTCAACATCTATAAAACAACATAATATTAATTGATATAGAATTCAACTGACACAAGATACAAGTCCTCATTTACACAATATAAGATGTCAAAACCTCAAAGAGGGAACTTATACATTTAATATAATCCTCAAATTATAAATGTACAACAAAAAATCTGTAAAAGTACATCTTGGCCCTAAGGATCCTCATTCCTCAAGCACCTCCTGAAGTCGACGCGCCATCAAAAGTCTGCACAGCTGATACTACAGAAGAAGAACTGGTGCATGCACCCGCAAAACGCAGCCCGGGTAGAATTGAGCAACAAAGCTCAATATGGTTCTACTCTACGTCGCACTGAAAATGGAGGAAACAACAACAGTGCCGTTTTTCCGCCTAAGTCTAGAGGATGGCAAGGGGCCCCATAACCCCATCGATTCCTAAGGGATTCTACCTCTCTCAACCAACCACGTTGAGACCCCATAACCCCATCAATTCCCAAGGGCCCCATAACAGTTAAAACATTTAATTACACCTAAACACATGTTTAGATCACGAACACCGATCTTAATACGCTAAACAGCCCTTAATCCGCATTGATCCACGCTAATCCGCCTTCCTCCCTCTATGACGTCGACTCCGAGCTCGCCAGGGAGCCGCCGGGAGTCGTCCGACGCCTCTGTTCACGCGCGACGGGGAGAAGAGAAGAAGAGGAAAGGAGAGGTTGAAGGGATGGGGGGAAAGGAGAGCAGGAGAAGAGAGGAAAAGAAGAAAAGGGAGAAAAGCGGTTTTTATACTAAAGCCAATTTCGATCTCGGGCGTCCGTTCGATCTTTCTCGATCGAGCTCCGGTCTTCCAATCGAGAGTGCCCCTAAGGACCTAATCAATCACATGCATCAATTCAAAGCCATGTGTGCACTACGCGAGTGTGAAACTGACTGACAATGCGTAATTTTTACGAAATTGTCCTCATGGTCCAAAAACGACAATGCGATCACCCGATCGCACCCGACGCGAAGAAAAACCAACCGGACCCATGAGTACGACCTACGTGGTCGAACCAAGTATAGAGGTATGGTCCTCTCACATTGAATGATTATTTCTTTATTTATTTATTCTAATGTGAACGGTTATATCCTGAGGTGTTTACCACCCTTGGATGAAGAGGCTTTCAACCGTTTGATATAGTAGGATGATTAACTTATAATCTTTATGATATATATATATATATATATATACTAGGTAAGACTCATGTGCCACATGGCATGGATAACTACCAGCCCCATACTCCTCTCTCTCTCTTCTAACCACCACCCTTCACTACTCCCTACCACATGGCTTCATCTTAATCACCTGATATATTCGGGTTTAACTTGGATCGGGCATCCCATGCGTCTGATAGGATGCACGACATCTTATAATATATATATATATATATATATATATATATATATATATATATGATTATTTAGTCAATATTATGAATTGGTGTTCACCATTTAGCCAATTTTGTATTGATCGATGAACGTCATCGATGGTGTGCGCACATATTATGCACGTGAGTTTATAAATTTAACTATGGTTTGAACTTGCAAGGCCAGGGTTTGATAACGTGCATTATATGTCCTGACTTATGGGTCTACTTGACTCAGTTTTATTAAATTATAGAATATGTATTTATTAATATTCTGTCAACCACGATCGTGTCAGACACCTGAACCTCATGTTAGCGCTTCAATCCTCAAAGTTGTTGAAAGTTGTGGGAAGCTAGAAGCTTCTATGCTACACTTGAACATTGATAAAGAAATAATATTTTAGTGGCACGTCAACATGTATGACACCTGACCTACTTTGACGAAGGGTGAGTATGATATTTTAGCGGCACTCATGGATTTTAATACACGTCCCTTGTCATGACGTGCGTGATCACAAATCTTTAAAATCAGGTCGAAGGCATTGGTTTGACCTTGGCATGGCATAAGTGTCGCACACCAGAGATGTCAAATCGGCCATAATTGATCAAGTCTGGGTTTGTTTGGTTCCTCACAGTCTAAAGACACCATCTATAACAAATTACAGTTTTGGGCATTATATAAGGTGATTTGGATCAAGTTTCATTTAAGATTATATAGTTTCAAAATTTTTAAATAAAATCATAACATTTGAATTTTATTTTAAATAAGGTCTTGGGCATGGACGTTGTCATGTGAATTGATGACAAATGAATCACGTGACATAATGTGACTCATTTCCTTAACACCGTCCAAGGCCTTATTTGACATGCTTAAAACTGTAATTTACCCTTTATATTTTATCGTCAGATTACTCATTTGCCGTCATCCACATGACGCGTCCGTACCCATGGCCTTATTTGAAACGAATGCCAAATATCATAGTTTTATTTAAAAGTTTTGAAACTATAAGACGTTAAATGAAACTTAACCCAAACCATTGGCCCCAAAACTTTAATTTACCCTATACATCATATATTTTAATTTCAATGAGTTCTATTTACACCACATTTTTAACTCTCCCCACCATATTTTTTACTTTTCCCCTAAAATAGCCATGACATTAGCCTCACTCCACCCACCATTTACTCCACCCACCACCCACCACCACCACAACACCGCCTCCACCGCCACCATCACAATGCCGCCACTGCCACCATCACGGCCTCTCCGCCACCCCGCGTCCCTCATGTCCACCAATACAATAATCACCACCAAGACCACCACCACCACCATCATCACCACCACCCACCACCACCCACCACTACCACACCACCACCACCACCACCACCACGTCGTCACTGCCACACCCCAGGCCCCCACCACCATCAAAGAAAAGGGCATTTTTGGGTTTTTGTAAAAGCATGGTGCAAATAGAACTCCCTTTAATTTTTGGGTAGTTTTAAATGCAATACAACATTTGATGTGTGCACCACCTAATATCATTACCCAGTATACCCCTATCGTGAGTTGACTAAACTGCTCTCAATTAACTCCCTTAATTAACTATCCAAAGCTAATTAACAAAACCCCTGGATTTACTGCGTGCACCACCACCTATTAAACATCGTCACCTACATCGTCACCTACAGCCAGTGATCTCCTCAACTCAACCCGTCTCCTACCTCCAACCTCAAAAAACCGTCCTCTACCACCAACCTTACTTCCCGAAGCATTTCCAGCACCTCCTCACGGTCACGAGGACCCATCTCCACCTACATTGCCTCCTACATACCTACACACATCGTGCCCAAATCGACATCATTTCCACTCGCTCTAACGAGGGCTGAAGATGGCTTCGGAAAGCCTATCATCCCCAGAGCACGCGGACGAAACGACGGGCCATCTTAAGGTATTGTAGTTCTCTTTTTTTGTTTCGTTTTGCCTTTTTTTTTGCTAACCTGAAGTAGCGCGTCCTGATCGGTCAAACAAGGCCGTTCGTTGTTATATTTGTCGGTTATTTAAAACCGAACTTTATAATAATTATCGGCCCCAAAAACCCGATAATTGTATATTTATCGGTCCATACAAGCCGAAACTTTATATTTAACGGTTTTTTATAACCGATATTGTATGCGAAGTTCGGTTTCATAAAGTCGACTATAATTTTTCGGTTCCTATATACCGAATATTTATCTTATATTCGGTTTTGAACAGCCGACTTTTGCATCATTGTTCGGTTGTTGGAAGCCAAACAATTTGTAAGTTATCGGTTTCTTGATACCCAAATGAGTATAATAATTGTGCTATGACAGGACTAGGCTTCCACTACTGGCAGTGGTGTTGGAGATGCGATTGTCGTGGATTACACGTCGATTTTCACGACTAACATGGTATGCACAACTGTTTTCTACTAACATGGTAACGTTGAGTAATTTTTTTTTTCAACTGACCGTTTTCTTATTCATGCATGCAGATATTTCACAGCCGTGAAACCCTGATCCAGTGGACTCAAGAAGTGGGTAGGCAGAACGGGCTGGTCATAGTGATCAAAAGCTCAAAGACGGGTGGGTTTGGTAGAAAACCAAGGCTCCTATTGGCATGTGAGAGAAGTGGTGAATATAGGGACTCGTCCCAATGGAGGAAAGCTGTTGATAAGAAGGCTCCGACCAAGAAGAAGAAAAGCTGCGGCACTAAGAAATGTGGTTGTCCCTTCAAACTCCAGGGACTAAAGCTAGCATCCGATGATGACTGGATGATCAGGGTGGAATGTGGCGTGCATAACCACCCATCTGCACCTCATCTTGAGGGTCATGCATATGCTGGGAGATTATCAGAAGAGGAACAAATGATTTTAGTTGACATGTCCAAGAGTCTAGTCAAGCCGAGGATGATCTTGAATACCATGAAGCAGAGGAATGAGCACAATGTGTCAACCATAAGACATATTTATAATGCAAGACAGAAGCATAGGGTAATTGAGAAAGCCGGTCGATCAGAGATGCAGCAACCTTGAGCCACCTAAATGATGCTTGTTATACTGAGTGGCATACGAGCAGTGACGACACAATTTGTGTCCGAAGCATATTTTGGGCACACCCGTCTTCGGTCGAGCTATTGTGTGCCTTTCCAGAGGTGCTGATTATGGATTGCACATACAAAACCAACAAGTAACGGCTTCCCTTACTCGAGATTGTTGGAGTGACGCCCATAGGTAATTGACATATGAATTTGTTATAGTTTTCTATTAGTCACTATGTGATCGAGTAGGATTAATTTAGACGGTTAGTTGACTTTCTTGAATACATGTATGACATTTGGTGGCGCCTTTGCGTACCTTGAGTCTGAGAGAGAGGACACCTACCAATGGGCCATGGAGAAGTTAAAGTCACTATTGGAGGGTTGCATGCTGCCCCGGGTTGTCCTGACTGATAGGGAACTTAGTTTGATGAAGGTCGTGCAGTTCGTGTTTCCTAACACCAAGGACATGCTATGTAGGTGGCATATCAACAAGAATATAACAGCAAATTGTAAAAAGATGTTTGGGACAAATGAGAAGTGGAAATCTTTTTTGCTGAGTTGGGAGCTGCTTGTTAGTTTTGAGACTGAGACAGAATTTATCCAAAATGTGGAGTCAATGGAGAAGTCCTTCTGCGGCTACCCAAGTGCTCCTGATTATGTCAAGAAGTCATGGCTGCTCAAGTACAAGGAATTGTTTGTCAGCGCATGGACAAATAAATATATGCACTTTGATAACGTCACTACAAATCGGGTTGAGAGTGCACAACTGTTGTAACAGTAGTGAATAGTATATAATTAAGTAAAAATTACATTTAGTATCAAGTACTATACCACTCCACGCCAGATCCGATATGGAACATGGGTCCTGAACAACGTTAGGATCGATTCATCTTCAGGCCCTCCAGGAATAGGCTCACTCGTATCGAACTCATCATCACTCGGTCGTGCCTCCCACAATGGGTCAATCACATCAGCTGGAACATCATTAGTCACCTCATGTTCCCTTCTTCTCCTTTGCCTCTATGATGCCGTAGGGCGTCGGCTCATATTGTGGGGAAGAGGAAGAGGAGTTGAGCTCTCCCCTTTTCCTGCCATGCCTGTTCCTGCAATACAAACATGACAAGTTCGGTTACAAAAACCCGAAATTATACCTAATGTTCGGTTACAAAAAACCAAAATTATACCTACTGTTCGGCATCCAGAAACCGAAACAATAAACAATCGGTTTTTTAAAACCGAACTATTCGAAATTAATCGGTCAAAACATGCCGGAAATATAGTTCGATTTTACAAAGCCGAAAATAAGGAGACAGATCGGTTTAATAAAACCAAAATTATAAAATATCGGCGTTTTAAACCCGAAAATGAGGAAAAAAACTGGTTTCATAAGTCCGTTTAAACCCAAAGGACTGCATCTCTCGGTTAAGAACGGATTTACAGGACCGAAGGTTAGGAAGGGATTTACAGGACCGAACTAAAATGATAGATGCTAAAATGATGCCGGCGAGTATAATAGCAGACTAACCCGTAATGTGCTAAGAGGAGGGCCGCGACGGGAGGAGGACGGAGGTCGCGGCGACGGGAGAGAGGGCGAAGGCTCCGACGATGGTGGTTTTTTCCGACGACGAGGGCGGAAGTCAGAAGGACGACGGCGAGTGCGAGGGTTTAAATCGTGGGGAGAAGAGTAATATCATATGTTACCCTCTCACCTGGCTTAATTAACTAAGGGTAATATCGTAGATATGAAAAATGATGGGTGATGCACCCAGTAATATGTTGTAGATTCAAAATTGCTTGTGGTGCACCTAGTAAAATGGGTGCACACATCAAATGTTGTATTGCATTTAAAACTACCCTTAATTTTTTTGTAATATTTAATAAAAAAAGTATTAAAAGCCCTCTTCCTCCTCACTTCTTCTCCTCTCCCCCTCCTCTTCCTCCACCACCCACCTTCATGGAAAAATAGAACACCCTCCCAACTTAGGATAAAATCGCTGCATGTCATCAAGACATATACCCTAGTGTTCTTTCTGGGATGTCATTGAAGTTCCCATCTTTGAAGCCTCCAACAATTGATGACCTGTCTTCTCTCCCCTCAGCACTGATTATTTGTGCGGATCATCGGTGTGGAATTTAACGGACACATAAGGGGACAAATTTCATGTCTACTTTCAGAATAAACTCAAAGATTTGTCACATATATACTGTGTTATGCAGCATATGACACAGTAACTACTTTTGCTCAATAGCACCAAATAGATCCTTAAGCAAACGTTTTGGAGCATCAACACGAGAAACGATCTCCACAACTTTGTAGAAAGACTCAGGGCAGGACAATGCTTCGACGGCAACTTCCGCAACCTGATCTCTGGATATGGAACCTTCATAAAGAGTATCCTGAAAATGAGGATGAGGGAAAGGGTATAGATGGTCAGGAAAGGGGAGAAAAAGCAAGAACAGTCTATGTATGTATTTAGGTTCACAAATACAGGGGACATACAACAACACATGGACAGATTACCTCTGGCTCCATGACTACATTTCCGTTTGGCGGATCATTTCTTAAGCCGCCAGGCCTTATGATGGTATAATTTATACCAGATTTCCTGATATGTTGCTCTGCCTGTAGCTTGGCTATCAATGTAAGTCCAAACATATTGAGAATTATGTAAGCTGGATTAAGGAGTTGACCCATTGCAGATCCATTGACTAAAATGGAACTAATGAGTATAAATCTTTTCACCCCGATCTTTCGACATGCTTCAACAAGGTTTACTGTGCCAAAGTTGTCAACCTAAAGCGAGGAATGTTTTCATTAGTGACTTCGGCAGTAATAAATATGTCAACTAAATTTCAGACAGAAAGCATGAAGAAGAATCAATGTTCCAGATCTAAAAAGAAAGAAGACCGCATTGAGACCATGAACAAAATATCTCAGTCGTCCCAATCTCATCTTTGGAATAATAAGCACCATTACTACATTGATGATTGCTTTGGTTTTAATGATCCTAAAAGTCGATCAATATGGGGACACATTGTTTACTAGCTCAATTACACATTATAAAAAGAGCTCATAGAAAAGAAAATGAGTGAGAGATTCAACAACAGTGGACTCCAAAAAGCTGAACACAACAAAGTAAGTCTCAGCTAGTCAACTATTTTGCTAGGAAATCAAATATGGATACAATAGATGCCTCGAGAGACACATTTTTATTAACAAAAGCAGAGAGTGCTAGGATGGCTGGGTTAATCATAGAGTTAGTCTCAGAAAGTCAAGACCCTGTACTTCTCAAGGACATGGCCAAAATAGAAGAACAGCTCAAGCAATATAGAAACATCTTTGATCATCATTTTCTTGAGAATTCAGGAAATATCTCATCTAAAAACCAGGTCTTGTTAGCGTATTTGCCACGAATAGCATAGGTTGTTATCACTAAAACAACCTAAGTTCATCATCACTCAGTGCGCCCCCCCACCCCCTCCCTGCAGGCCCAAGAGGAGCCATTTACCATCCAACATCCATCTCCTTTCATCTTCTCTGTCGCAATGGCCCTCCGGCTCGCTTCCATCGTCGCCATCTTCCTCGCGATCACTGCCTCGAGCTCGGCCGGCGATGACGGCTCCATGCCGCCGGGTTTCTTCGACTTCTTAATCAACTCCCCCGCGCCGGGCCAATCGGCCGAACCGGACCTCACGGCTAGCCTCACCCCCGCCATCACCTTCGAAATCAAGAGCTTCATCCCCCCAACGGTGGCGGTCGCCGGAGCCCCCTTCGGCATCGAGTTTTCGGATGTAAACAAGATCACCAACGGCATTATGTCCGGCATCAACGCTGACAAGGTGAACGCCGTTAAACATATCCATCACGACGTCATCCTCGCCCCCACGGTGGCGGTCGCCAGCTCTCCCTGCGGTGGCATCGCAATCAAAACCCCAAACATTCAGCTGCCCAACGACATGAACAAGAGCATCGGCGACATTTTGCCTGGTGTCAACCCCGACAAAGTCAATGCTGTTGTGGAAGGCGTTAAGCAGAATCCGAAGACGATCATCAATGAGACGGCCTCCCTGTTGAGCAGCTTGCAGGTGAACGTCGGCGATGTGATGGCGAAGTTCATCGGCCCTACCACTTCACCTAAGTCAGCTGGTGTCAATACTGATGAATCAAGCAATGCGTTCACCGTCAAGGGGAGCGCGGTCGCCGTCGCTAGGGGTGAGAATTCGGTAAATACCGAACCGAAATACCGAATACCGAAATACCGAAATTCCATGATTTAAAAAACCGAACCGAACCGAATTAGGGCATAAAACCGAACCGAACCGAACCGAATTAATTCGGTACACTAATTTAAAAACCGAACCGAACCGAAAAAACCGAAATAATTCGTAATTTTTTTACTTACAATATAAAACCGAACCGAAATAAGCTATATAATTTTAAAATTTTCGGTATTTCGGTATTTACCGAATTTTAAAAATAAAAACCGAAACCGAACCGAATACCGAATTTTTGACAAAAAAAAAAAACCGAACCGAACCGAATATACCGAAAAACCGAACCGAATTGTTCGGTTCGGTTCTAAAAATTCGGTTCGGTTTTGCTCACCCCTAACCATCGCCCGCCTGATTTGCCTACTGTTTTGATTGATTAGCTATTGATCGATCTTGGGCAATGTTGAAGTAGCATTTTGGGCCCCTTCTGATCTCTCTCCCTCTAAGTTTTTTTCACGGCAGCTGATCGTATGATCCTTAGAGAACAACTTAACACCTACATTAGAGATGTTAAAAGAAATGATGATTTTTTTGGACTTCAAGATATTGGAAGTCTTGCTGTGAAGATGATTGAGACTAGAAAAATGCTATATTTCCATTGGTTTATCTTCTTATTAGGTTGGCATTAGTCTTGCAAGTTGTGACTGCAGCTGTTGAGAGTCTTCTATTCGATGAAAATTATCAAGTCTGATTTGCGTAATAAGATGAGAGATGATTGGATGAATGATCGCATGGTAGTATACATCGAGCAGAAATTTTTTAAAACTATTGAGAACGAAGTCATTTTGCAATGTTTTCAAAAAATGCAAAAGCGTAGATCCAACTTCCACCTCTCAATCGCAGCACATAGTACTAGTACGATACATATATTTAAATATTTCTATTGTTTTTATTCCTTAATGTTCGATATTGTAATTCTAAGGTACCTTTTGCATTACTTAAAAGAAAAAAAAATTTGGTCATTTTCTTTTAGACTTCGCCCCCTCTTAAGTCTCATCCTGGTTCCGCCACTACATCACTCCTTCAAACCTCTTTAGGAATGCTTCGTTTCTGTTTGTGCCCTTTCCTTTTTTCCACATAAAACCTCTAAAACCTCCCACCCTCTTATATCCATCTTACATATTTTCACCAAATAACCACATTGGTTGGTCAAAGATGTTCTTCTACACTAACCACCAATTTCTTTTTCAATGATAGACCTCGGTGACACACTACATTCCCGAATCCTTCTAAAAAAACCTGGTTGTTGTTCCTTTCTTTCTTCTCCCAACTGACATTCCAACTAGAGCCGTATGGAAAGAAATTAGAAGCTTTAGGCGATTAGTTCAACAACTGTACTTACAGCTACAGGAAGTTCTTTAGGCTATCAATTCCTAGTTTGATTCTTAGTTTTGATTCAATCTGTTTTCTTCTTTTTCATTCTGGGTTTTGCTAACATAGAACTAACACATATGCAACCCCAAATAAGATACAAATTGTCGCTTCATGGATGAGACACTAAAAAAAGGAGAGAAAAAAATCATAAACTAAAAGATGACGGTGATCACTCAAGCGAGCAAGCCTCAATTGGAATTTAGTCTAATTACCCAATCACTGATCTTTCCTGAAGAAAAACAGAATAGTAAGTAGTGGTGACAAGGAAGGGTTGATTAGCCTTGCAAAGATCAACTAAATAGCGCAAGTAATTCATAATAGGTTTCTCATCTATTTTTAACAGGGAAATATCAAGGTCTGTTGATGTTCCAAAAGTACATTGCCATTCATAGAAGTTAAAAATCTAATAAAAATAAACATTAAACTTTGCTGTGTTATGCTTGTGTTTAGGATAAAGGCTTCCAATTGTATAAGCATAGCTTATGCTGCATATGCTTGATCAAGGTGTGGTATGCAAAATTACAGATCATTGAACTGCTGGTGTATGTTTAATTACGGACCAGAAACAATACGAGGTCGACAAGGAGAAATACTTCATGCATACAACCTCAATCTTTTGCTGCAACCAATTCCAATATTACTGACAACTTGTAGGCATTGTAGACAGGGAAGCCTGGATTTTTTTAGTGCCTTTGATATAGAGTAGGCACGCTAGAAACAAGAAATCACACAAGTACCAAAATAGGTTAATCATATATAAGAAAATTCAAAGAATAATCAGCAAAACCATCATCAACCTCAGAAGTGAGAAGACCAATCAAATGTCAACAAGCTGACCTTCCACGGAGCGAAGACATCCCAGGAGTAGCGAAACCCAGTGGCGCATATGACAGCCTCCGCATCTCCTATCGCTTCAGCCAGCTTCTCGGCCCCCTCGGTGACATCCGCCCTCACCTACCAATCACTGTAGTTAGCAACTAAGAACCAAACCCATCAAGAATCCAAGACAAGGCACTAACTTTTTGAAGAATTCAACTCCAAACTCACAATGTCAACTCTGGGATCCCGCGGAAGGCTACCCCTGGCCTTGTCGAGATCCACGGCGCCCGCTCTAACTTCGAACCCCTTGGAAAGAAGCTGCTCGACGATCTTTTGCCCGGTTCTTCCAGTAGAACCTGCCACGAAGACCTTCTTTCCCACTTCAAGACCAGTTCCTTCCGATTGTTCGGAAGCGGAACTGGAAGCTTCCATCTGGAGAAGAGAGAGAGAGAGATGGGAAGGGAAATTAGAGAAAGAAAGGAATGAAGAGATTGAGAGGTGGAGAAAGAAGGGGTTTTGGATCGCAACCTGGGAGGATGAGATAGAGGTGGAGGAGAATGACTTGGTGCGGAGGGGACGAGAGGAGAGGGGTTTGAGAGCGAGATGTGGAGGCAAATGGCTTCTCAGCACGGTCGCCATTGGAACGTTGATAAGAGACTGATGTGCTGATGGGTGTAAATCCCCCTAAGAGGATATCTAATATAAAAAAAACCCTTATATTTCTCATAATATCATGGAATTCGCCATGGAATTATTTCAATATAACCCTTCAGTCTAATTTAGAGACTTAAAAATATAATTAATTTAAGCTAATATGTCGTTGCGCAATGGGCATTACAATAAAAGTTTTAAAATACATATATAGTGTAACATAGCCATGGTTTGGAGTTTCGGTCGATCATGATCCAAACTCTGAAATGTAGCGGGTTTTGGCAATTGTGAATCCCGAAAGTAGGTCCGAAACCATCGAAACAAACCAGAATCATCGAAACCAATGAAATGTATCAGGATTTTGTTCGGACCGAGGCCAATACCGAAAGTTCCAATCAGGTGTTTTTTTTATATATAATTAGGGGTGTCCAACCAAGACGCCCTGGGTTACCTAGAACAGGCCGAGTTTAAGGCAATACCCGGTCCGACCCTTGTAATCATTGAGATCGGGTCGGGTCAGTGCCATGCTCAATAGGCCTTCCATCTTGTTCGACCTAGATATGATCTTGCCTAGTTTGAAGACCGAGTTGGACACCTACTAAGAGCATCAGCAACTGCCAAAGAAAAACCACTATGCGTCACCCTTGAGGGGAAGAGGATAACCTTCCATGAGTGAACCGCGGGAGATCTGATCGGCCATTGTCACGACAGATGCGTCGCAGCAGATCTGATCGTCCAACAAAAGAGGGCAGAGTAGAGACTGAGAGAGAGAGGACAGTTGGGCGACGTGGTCCACAACCGGGGCAGAGAGCTTTTGATCGAGATCGGCGAGGGATGCCTCAGGATCTGAGCACCAACTGCGAAGATCAGCTTCCAAATCGGAGAGTGGGCCCACCGTCGAGATCCGCTCGGCGAGGAAGCGAAGCAGCGCCGGACTTAGATCCGAGGGGCGGGGGAGAGTTAGCGGCCGCTCCCCACCCAGCTCTCCTAGCCCATCCCCTCCATCTCCCTCCTCTCCCCCTCCTTCCGCATCACCTAGCCCCGCCCCCAGCACCCCACTCCTCAACCTCTGATTGTCGTCCCCGACGAGGCGTGCCAACCCCCTTTCTCCTCTCCCATCTTTCTTTCTCTCTTCCGATGATGATCGATCTTCTCTCTCGGTGTGTCGGACCGTGCTCCCCAGTGTTGGATGAGGGCACACGGTGTTCATGAAGGAGCTCTTGCCATGCAAGTGGAACCCGGTGACCAGGATCACGACAAAAAAATGGACACCGGACTGGGACGGATCTGGATCTGGGACGATGTGAGGTGATGAGGACGGCGACCTCGGGAGGAGGTGGTGGTGTAGTTGGCTGGCGAGAGAGGTCTTGGGGGGGCGGCTTGGTGTGGACGACGTCGGAGGAGAGATCGGGATGAAGGAGATATCGAGAGATGATCGGGATGATTGATGAAGGAGAGATCAGGATCAAGGAGGCTTGCGGAAATTTTTAGAGGCCTTCTCTAAACCCGCTCAGACTTGGTTTTTAACCAAGGGGCCCTGATCCGGCCCTGAACCCGGATCAGTTTGGTCAAGCAAGGCCAACACCCGGGGTGGACCCGCACAGCCGGACCATTTGGGCCTTTTGGACACCCATGATATAATCCAATGTTTTCAAGGAGGATTTATGATATTATCATAAATATAGGGCGTTTTGTGATATTATGTACTAGTGAATGCCCGTGCCTACGACACGGATGATTAGAGTTTCTTTAAAAAATTTTTGACAAAACCTCCCCTATACCGAGGGCAAAATGAGACAGTTATACAAAATTCCTGAAATATAAAAATTAAAGCTATAAAAGGGGCGAACATTGTCCCAGGGGCAAACCTTGTCCCCACAAACCATAACTGCATCAATTCATATAGCTATCATGAAGAAGACAAATAAAAAACTATTACATCCAATTACATTCATCAAGCTACTTTATCACGATGGAGAAATCACCATTAAAAAACTATTACATTCATCAAGCTACTTATCACGATTGAGATAATTCTACAACATTTTTCAAATACATAAATTTAATCACTATAAAATGGGCTAACATTATCCCCGTGGCAAACAGTGCTCCACAATCCACACAAACAGTTCCAAAATTACCACGGTCCCCACAAACCACAACTTCAAAGAAAATAAAAAATAAAGAGATTCTGATTTCACTTAATACAATCACTTCTCCATGGCTCTTGTATCAATCGAGAGAAACGAAGCAATGGAAACATGATAGGCACAATGATATTTGTTTTTCAATTATAACCATTTATAACCATAGCAAAAGCCATGACTTCGATTTCTATACATTATGTATTATTAACATAGTGCCCATAGCAATACGAAGCAATGGAAACATGCTCTTGCAGCTCACATGATTACCACCTAGAAGATGGTGTTGAAGGCATCATCACCTATTGGTGAAGCTACATTCCAGTTGAACTTTTAAATCACCATTTTGAGGAGAATTAGCAAATCACATTCCAGTTGAACCAATGGTGAGACAGAATAGGGGTTTTAGCTGAAAATTGAAGTAGGGAAAAAACTAAACTGTTCAAGTTTCATAGATGTCAGCTAGAATCCCTTGGTTTGTACTTAGAGAAGAAGAGAAATAAATAAAAGGTAGCAATTATCATCTGTTATCCATGCATTATGCTAAGCTTTAAAAAAGATAACTAAAATGAACAGATTAAGAAGAGAATTTTTCTTATGAGTTTGTCAGCTATAATCATACAGTTGTAAGCATGTCACTATTACTTTAATCATATAACAGTAAGCAGATTACTTTCTGTTTTCAATTTCTAGCCCAAAAGCAGTAGGTCAAAGCAAAAGATTTGGCCCAACAGGAAGAGCAAAAATATTGGTTCACAAAAAGATGTGGTCCATAACCACTGAACATTACCAGACAGCTACAACAACATATACATTTTCATCTGCATTTATTGTCATTAATGAGGACTTTCATGTAATTAGCAACAATTATCAGTTCTTCGTAGCTGCTGGAAAGCCAGAGAGTTGGAAAATCAGCTTCCCATTCCATGTAACGCTAGCACACATAATAGATGGATAAATATTAGCATTCAAAGGAGCAACTATATGTATCTTTGAAACACGGGGAAGGAAGGTAAAAACACCATGTTGTACAATATGCACAGACCTTCTCCGAAGTATAATTGTCATAAGTTTAGCCCTTTTTCACACAAAATCAGGTACAATATGCAGCACAACCTTGACGCATGAAGGCTTGAAGTAATAAGTGATACTATAAGAAGTAATGAGACTAAATGTATGGTCAATTACTTTCTTTCAAGTATTTAGAAATCAAATCTCTGAAATAACAGAAGACAAACTTCTGGAACTTGAGATTGAGACCTATGATCGTTAAGAAACATGGTAGAAAATGAAGACAATAAAGTAGGAAAATCCAAACCTTGATCTTATAATAAAGATGAATAATGTGTACTGACACAACAATACGAACAATTGTTGCAGGAGGAGAATGTGGTTCATGGTGCAATGTCTAATAGTTTTGTAGATGTTTCATGTAAAATTAACATATTAAACACCATAACAATGGCAAATTCTTGAATCTCTACCAGCCGTGCTCTTTTATCAGAATAGTTGCAAACATGACAAATTATTACAAACATAAGACAAAAGCAACTGCTAGTGTAGATGGTGTAGACCATACTTGAGGTTTAGCCTTTTCTAAACTTTGGATTAAATTCACCCATAAAAACTCATCCAGTCGACATACCAGAAAAAAAACAGGGTGGATATAGGTTTACAATTCCCACCATCTAGATAGTGCAACCAGCTAATAAACCAAGTTATTGGACCCATTCCTTGCAGCTTGTATGAATTTGCAGAATTTGCTATTATTGCTGTCGAAGGGGTCAGATAGTAATAGTGATGATGTACCTAAAGGAAAATGATTGGTTTGCTCATTGAACAAAAAATGGTCCTTTTATAAAAGGTCATGATGCAAACTAAACTATCTTTAGATTGTACAAAATTTTGGCTATTATAAGCAACTAATCCAAATAAATTTAATATCTTAAATGACCAAAAGAGAATTTAAAGTCACCATGACAGAAATCTACCTTATACGCACTTAATAGGGATTTATGAGTATGCAAGCCAAGTTTAGAAGCTCAACTAATCCAAATATTAACCCTAATAATCACCAAAATGACTTTAATCTTGCAGGATATTCAAATTGTGGGAGTTGGAACATGCATATGCTTAGCTAGCTTCATAGAGTACTTGCTGATATTTTTACTCAATATGAAACAAAGATGAATACCCGGCGAAAGGAAAAGTTCTAAAATCCCCGGTCTTCCCTCTTCAAATCCACAAATTAAGCAAATATAAACAATCAACTTCAAAAGCTGTAGGTTTTGTGTTCCAAAGGGCCATGATGCAAACTGAACTTCTCAAGATTGTAAGAAAAAAAGATCATTATGCAAATTCGAGTTCTCAAGACTCTAACCATTTGCTATTTTT
>OY986968.1:6301984-6414054 GCA_963920575.1 Narthecium ossifragum
AGCATGTTTAAGTTTTCTCTTGTATCTTTCCTGCACCTCTACAATCTTTCCTAGGAGTAGTTGCCTATTGTAATAACAGGTCCACCATGCAAATCTTGTACCCTTTGTAACCATCACCCCAGTGATCAGCACAGCTTCTAACGCCTCGTTGTGACTCTGGTCCTAGAGGAGAGGACTATGTCCCTGATCTTAAGCAATTGAGCATCTTTTTATTTTGTTGGCAATTTGTCCATCAAGATTTATTTATGCGCAAACGCTATATGACACACTGTCACGGCTTGTATTTTTTGTCCTGTCTGCCCCCACCAATGGCACTCGGTACCAAGGATTGCCGTCTTGGTGGCATGCGCCGTGCCAACAACCAGCTAGCACGGTATGCACCGCCGGCACGGTGCATGCCGGACCGGTACGCCCCTGTGCCAATCCTTTTCAAATTAGCATGCAAAAATCATGTAAAATAACAGATTACAATCGTATTTCTTCTTCTTTCCTTCCTTTTTAGCCTCTTCTTCATTCCGGTTCCCTCCTTTTCTTCTCCTTTCCTTCCTTTTCTTCTCTTTTCCTGCTTCTTCTTTCCTTCCTTTTTGGCATCTTCTTCTCCTCGGTTTCCCTCCTTTTCCTTCTTCTTCTTCTTCTTCTTCTTCCTTTTCTTCATATTCTTTCCTTCTTTTTTGGGCTCTTCTTCTTCCCGGATTTCCTTGTTCTTCTTTTTCCTTTTCTTCTTGTCCTTTTCCTCTTTTTCCGCTTCTCTTTTTCCCGTTTCTTGCCTTTTTTAATATTATTGCCCGACAGGCTCCATTTGAAGCGGCAATAACTGAAGGCTAAAGTTTATAAGAGGAAACCTAAACCTTATCTATATATGCAATACTATTAGCGGGCAATACTATTAGTAGGCATTGGGCAATACTATTGCCGTAATAGGATCCAATTAGTAGGCAATCAATGTTTACCTAGATAGGCAATCGGACCTAATTAGTAGGCAATCAATGCACTAATAGATAAGGATGAATGCAAGATATAATATAGGGAAAATGACAGCTAATACGTTATAAAAAAGGGATACTGATATGTACTGATCGAAACTGGTACATATCGGCTTGTACCTATAGGCACAAAGTGGCTCCCCTCCCAGGCCCTGTGTACATACCGAGTGTGGTGCATAGATCAAAGATGGTGGCATTCCATCCCAGGCCCTTGTCTATACGTGTGGACTCGCCTTTTAGGGGTGGCAGCTCGCATTTGTCTAGTGTTTGATTGATATCGTCGACCTTTGGGGAGTGCGGCTCGAAGGAGAAATCTTCAAAGTTCATGGTGGCTTTGCACGAGAAAGGGAAGTGAATCACCGTGTGTGACAGGAAATGTTGGGAAGTACCTGCATCGAAATAGAAGGTAATGTTGGCTACTCCATGGGACCACATATTTTTCTGGAGGAAAAAGGTCATACTGGCTGGATCAGATTTTGCTAAAGCATTGTTAATGTATATGTTATAATGCACCCCACCATTGGCTTTTCTTGCTTTCCGCCACACCCTCTTGGTATTCATAATCTCTGCCAATATAGTTTTCGCCGGCAGGCTGCATTATAACATATACATTAATAATGCTTCGACAAAATCTGATCCAACCAGCATGACCTTTTTCCTCTAGAAGGACATGTGTTCACATGGAGTAGCCAACCTTATCTTCTATTTCAGTGCAGGTACTTTCCAACATTTCCTATCGTGGCCGGTGGGCGATTCACTTCCCTTTTCTCATGCAAAACTGTCAAAAATCTTGAAGATATTCTTCATTGAGCTGCACCCCCCCAAAGCCGACGATATTAATCAAACACTCAATGAATGCGAGCTACCACCCCTAGAAGGCGAGTACATATTATGCCCCACTTCGCTTGAGTACATGCTCATATTTCCAAGGCTGAGCTTGTAGACGCGTGCCATTCAGACTCTTACTTCAATCATTACATGGCCCCTGCTGACAAATGCCAGTATCTACGTCGTTCTTGTACAACGCTATACTGTCGTTCCACCTTGTTCCGAGTGTGGTACATAGTTCGAAGATACAAGCCGTGGCGTCGTGTCACATGGTGTTCGTGCAAAAATAAATCTCGATGGAGAAATTGCTAACAAAATAGAAGGATACTTAATTGTTTAAGATCAGTGACAGAGTCCTCTCCTCTAGGACCGGAGTCACAAGGAGGCGTTAGAAGCTCAATTTAATATATATGTAATGTGACATGCTGTTTTTCCATTATTTCCCTTTGCTTCGTGTTTCTTCTTTCATTTGCCACGAGCAACCATGATTTAGATTTATTTCATGCATCGGTAAGGTAAATACCAATGGAACTGAGGCGATTCCTAAATATTAAACCGTCGGCATATTTTTTTGACGAATATACGTCGGCAAATTTGGTTTTTACCCATGGATATTTCGTCGGGAATTAATCTGGTAGTTGAAGACTAGTTATATGCACTTGGTAGTAAAGTTCTAGAATACCCTACTATTTGGTATGCCTTCACGACGACATATTAACTCAATACATTTAGACCAATAGATACTCGTCCATCTAATGTTAAAAGTAAGGAGCAAGAGAAGTCTTTATTTTCATCAACATCAATGTTCTACTTTAGTTATGTTCTAGAAACTTTCACATACGTAGAAATTCTCAATGCCTTTTGAGACATTATATCTGGCAGGGGTTAACTAGACTAAAATTGTACTGCTTGACTAGCTATAACTTTGGTTCGGCTAGACTATGCGGATTTTCAAGCCATTCTGAGTATTCATTCTGTGGAATTTGGAAGCATAGAATGTGCTTCTATCACGCCAGAATTTTTTTAATATTCGTTCTTATTTATGTTTGGAGACTTTCATAGAGACGGAAGCTAGATGAAGTCAATTACCTGCTTGCGTCATAAGTGTTTAGCAGGTTTTAAGTAGACTGAAGTTGTACTGCTTGGCTAGCTATCACTTTGGTTCAGCTAGGCTACATGTAAATGTTTAAACATGTGGAATGTTGAAGCATTGACATGTGGTTTTTTCACAAACAAATTCTCCTGATTCTTAATGCTTGAAAACATGCAGGTTTTGTAGAGGTGACCAGAAGTTTATCGATTTTCTCACTAGATATCGTTGAAATGGATTATATAGGTTTAAGTACTTTGAAGGGCCAATACTGCATGCAACCAAGGCATGAGTTGTAGGAGAGGATACTGGGTGCCAAAAAGGATACTGCACTGTTGTTGGTATGTCTTGAAAATTCCACATGCATGAATATTCAGAATGGAGCCAAGTATGTACATGCTAACCAACTATCTGTCTAATCCATCCATTTCAAAATCAAATCTGAAAGTGAACTAAGGATAATAATGATGAGATCCAAATTATTCCAAATCTGGAACTCACTCCCGTTTCACCCTCCAGTGGAAGGTAGATTGCATAGTTGGCCCCTTGTTTGAATGTTAATACCCCTTGTTATAACTCATGATTGCTTAAACCAATTATCAACTAGCTCAGATTGTATGACTTTTAGGAAGGAACCAATTGTGGCATGGGTTTACAGAGTGCAAGGTGTTGATGGAAAGGTATGTTTGTATATGGTGCATTGTGGTTAAGGAGAAGAATTAATTCTCTTGGTCTTGAGATTCTTGCAACTATGTGCATGAACAAACACGTGTATGCATAGAGCACAAGTGTGGTACATGGGAACAAACGATCTGAATGGTAATCACGCATCTTCCTTCATTTGGCTTAACTGGGGTTAATGGTAATAAATTATTCCATCTTTTTTCAAATTATTCCAACTGTGTATAGAGCAGAAAATGATGTAGATTTAAATTGAAACTTTTGAGAATAGCTGTGTATGTGGGAGAAGAAGGGAAGGGAAAGCTCAGAAACACAGATTTACGTGGTTCACCCTAGAACATGGCTACGTCCACAGAGTCGCTGGAGTTCTTCACTATCTCAGAGGCAAAACGTCAATTACATGTTACATATGACGGCCGTCCGTATAAACCCTCATATCCTAGGGTTTCGTACATAGGGTATAGAAAATTACATAAACTACCCCTATCAACAGACTCATATTCTGTTTGGGTTGACCCCTGTATAGCTCTGTGCAATGCTATATGGTCGGGTTTGCAACATAATCCGGCAAGTGAAGATTAGGCTCCACATCTCAACATGCCGTTGCAGCCTTGTCTCATTTCTTTTGTAAGATGTATATAAGGGACTGGGTGTATCCAAGGATTCCTTTGCCGACCAGCAACCTTGGTGCTGGCAAATCTCGAGTCGGTGGCTTAGCGGCTCCGGCTCTGGCTCAATGGATTTCGTAGGTGAGCCGATCAGCACCGGCTGGTGCCGGTTGATACATGGTGTTGCTAGTTGGCATTGGGTTAGTGTTGATCGGAAAGAAGAGGGGAAGAGAGGAAGAGAAGAGGGGAGAAACCAGAGAAAATAAAAAGGGGAAAAAGAAGAGAATGAGGAGAAAGGAGAGGAAGATGAGGGTTAAAGAAGAGGAAGTGAAGGAGAGAAAGCGGAGAGGGAAAAAAACGAGATAAAAAGGGAGAAAGAGGAAGGAAGAAGGCCGATGACGTACTCGGGAGTCGGGATCGATTGTCAGAGGCGGCGGCGAAAGAAGGGAGCATCGGGAGCTTAGGGTTCAACAGGTAACGGGTCCTATATATTAATCATAACGGATTTTGGGTCAAAACCCATTACTTACACCTTTTATATCGAGTCTATCTCTCTCTTTCTCTCGATCCCCCGCCCTCTCTCTCGCGATTGCCCCCGAAGCCCCCGATGCGGGTGTTCCTCTCATCTCCGCTGGAAGCTGCCCTCGTCTCCGTCGGAATCTGCCCTTGTTTCCACCGGAACAGTCGCCTAAGCCCACCACCGACTTTTTTTATTTTCCTTTCTCACTTTTATATTCTTCTTCTCTCCATTGTGCCGCCACCGGCACATAGGGCCGACACTGCCGGTGCTGGCAACAAGTCTCAAGCCGGCCGGCATCCAGCACGACAATCCTTGGGTGTATCATGGTTTCTCTTTGTTGTTTTATATTAATCCCAGTGTATGGCTATTAGCTTTTTGTACAGACTACACTTTAAGTGGAAACTCAGTGCTTTGGCTAAAGTCAGTCTGTCTTGTCCCTTCCAGATGTGATTTGGCTACTCTTGGTCAGATCTCTGATGCAGAGGACATTTTGGAAGGACTAACTGGTGGTGCCAAGGTTGTTCGTTCGCAGTTCTGCAAGGTTCCTCTAGATCTTGTGATTGACTGTAAAAGATTTGAAGCTTTCAGTTCTGAAAGTGAAAGTATCACTGCTCTGGCTGTTCTTTCCCATGAATCTCTGCCTAAAATGAGATTTTTAGGAGATACGTTCAGTACCATAGCTGTTTCTTCTTTTGAACAATCTGGAGATCAGCTTCAAGCAGATTGTGATAGACAGAGCTCTTGTAAAGCACAGACTGGTAAGGAACCTATGGTGTTCTTCTTTCTTCATAATTTATGTTAACAATTTACCAGGTCTATGACATTTGTTGTATGTAGCTGGGCGAGCATGATTACTATCGTAATTAAATTCTCAATTTGTTTATGTCTGTATCCAAAGGGTTAATAATGTATTAGGATTTCTTACTTGCATTTAGGGGACCTTTTAGTAGCCAGAGATTAAATTTGTTTGAAGCCTTGGCCTGGTCCTGGTCATTGATGTACCACAAAATTCTGGGGTAATAGATTATTCTATAAACTTCAAACCTGAATACTGTTCTACTCTTTGTGTCTAATATGTTACCAATAGACACGTGAAGAAGTTGCAGCACTATGCACTACTTCTTGGCTTTTTTCCCCTTATTACATCCACTTTTGAAGAAGAAAATACTTCTGGTATGGCATCCTGTACAAGTAACTGATAGATGCTCTATTTCCTAGGGTACAAGAGTTCCAATGATCGTTTAGTTGTATCTTTTGCTCTGTTATTGGTTTCTCACGTTGCATAGATTTTCAATCCTTCTCTTTTGGTGTGTGTCTGCATGTGTGCCAATGTCTGCGTGTGCATGTGCTATGCGTGGTTGAGCAAAAGGCATTTTATATAAGGATTTGGCAGATGCTCTATGGTTTCCTGGTTGCAAAGGGAGTTCAAAATACCTTTTCTTGATTTCTTTTGCTGATTTATTGCTGTCATGTGTTATGACAATCAACATTCTTTATTTGTTAGTGTTTCTGTATTAGATCTAATGAGAAGGACAAAGGCATGAAACTAAACGGTTCAAATGTCAACCATATGGTCTCATCAGTTGGATCTCAACCCAGCGCACGTGGAATTATTTGATCCCAAAAACATTATTGATACCAGGTCTATCATAAAAACAACGGAAATCAAGAACGAACTGACTCTCTAATATTCTCCTAAAGATACTTACCACCCAAAGGATTCCACAGTAGGGATATAGAGTTTTTGTGTGCTCATCATTCACATAATTGACTAGCTTAATTAAACTAAGGAAATAAACTTGATAAGAGTTAGCGGTAATTATCTTTTATTGTCAATGTCTTCCTCTTCTTCCTTTATTCTCTCCTCTTTTGGTTGAGAAGTGATGTACAACTACAATCACTTCACTTCAATGTGCATCAAACTTCTCGCCAAACCCCACTTGAAATATATGTTATAGTGGACCTTTTTGACTGGCATCAAGCAGCCGGTTAGCACCTACTTGTGCCGCCAGCTCGTGTAAGTCTGCCCACAACTGTAACTTGTGGTTCTGTTGTACTATCACTGAGGAGCAACTTATATAATGGCGAGCTAAGTTTTTTTTTGGGGAATAACGGGTTTGTTAAGTTGGGCCAAATTAAGCTATATTAGTATCTAACAACCAGAAGATGCTCAACTTCTTGTGTGGGGTATTGGGTTGCTAGCACAGTTTTATTGAGTAGCTCCTATTAGTAGGTCTGCGGTTCTAGTCATCTTGAGGACATTGTGGTTCTAATGGCATTTTCCCACCTAAGCCAGGGTAAGGCTCAACATTGGAAAAAGAAAAGGGAAAAAAAGAAAGAAGATGCTCAAACATCAGCAAGAATGTTCTTGGATGTTGATTTCAGACCGCATATCCCGTTCTCATTGGCAAGAGTCAAAGTTCTATTGGGTTATGTAGAAATTTGAACTCGGTTATGAATTGGCTTATGGTGAAGATTTATACCTAGTTAGGACTTGGTAGATAACTATGATTTACACTAAAACCAATGCATGAGATAATTTCCTTGCAAACATGCTAGTGCTTTTATACTGTAATAACCATCGTACCCTTGAATCTGATCAATATACGTTGGTTAAGTTATAGGAAACATGTCCCTAGTCTGATAGGTCAGTAGTACATGCAGTGGAATATACATCCTATCCTTATTAGTGTGGAGCCCTCGCTCCAGTATTGATCTTATTTTGGCTGCCTTAGGATTCCACCAACTTGCACTCATCTGCTTAGTGTTCTTTGCAAAAGTTGCTCCAGGAAATTGTCATATTTGTTTGGAATCTTTGTTGTAATCTACTTCTTGTAAAAATGTGTGTAATTTGGCAGTGAACTATGACAATGCCACTAATAGTTCTCACTCCATGTTGTGTTGGTGCAATGTTATTTTTCTGCTTTGCTTTGACTTTCTATTCTTCTTCTAGGTTTATCAAATGGCATGTCTTTTTCATCTGCTACATTCGAAAGTGAGGCTCCCTTATCTTTGGCCTTATTTCAGTCAGGAGTTTTAACAAGGATTCGCTGTGCGCAGGGGCTTCTTAGAGCTAAAGGCATTGTATGGTTCTGTGAGGACAGGTGAATCTGCCTGCCTTCAAAACGTTTTTTTTTTCTTCAGTTGCATATCTGTCCTTCTAAAAGTTTGTTTTTACACGTCCTGGAGCTTCATAATGACATATTTCCCCTTTAAGTCTTGAGTTGAATTTTATTCATTCTTATGGTTACATTTGGAGTAGCCGTTTGCCCCTAACAGATGGATGTCAATTTACTTAAACAGCTGTGTTAGTTCTTGATTTCCATCTCCAGAAGAGCCCAAACCTGCCTTTCTGGTTGCTATCTTGCTCCGTCCTATATCTACCGGCATCATTCCCACCCCCATCTCCATCTCCATATCAACCTTTATCTTCATCTGAAAATTTGGAAGAGGCTTTGGTCTCTCATGTAAAAATTTATGTATTTCTAAAGAAGATGCAAGTTGAGCTCATTGGCCTCTTGAAGAAGACCAAGCTGCCGACCTCTTCAAAATTTATCTAAAGTAAAAATACATGTCTCTGTTAGTTTCAAATGGTAATCCTAGCATAATCCAGAGAAACTAACTCCAGGGATATGTATGATATAACCATAACCATACTGTATAGGGGCATATTGTATATTTTGAAGGTTATAGGGTGAAATGTGAAGTTTCAAAATTTTGAATGAAATATATGAGATTACCCTATTTATATCGAGGGCATTTAGGTTTTTTCTTCGGTCCGGGTTAATTTCTGACCAGAGTTAGTTTGGTAACTCAATGGAGGTTGATAGAATGATGTGTGCTTGCAGAGAAGTTATTTTATTACAAGGATTTTTGGGGGATATGTGTAATCTAACTTTTAGTAGCACAAATATGCGATTGACCCTATTCTTATATCTTATTCATGTGTTGTTAGTCTTCTTTCAGTGGATTATTTTCAGAAATCTTTTTTTACATCATGGAGCTTCTTGATAGTCATGTTTGAGGATCACAATAATCTTTTTTGTCTCTTCTTTTTGCTTTTCCATTGCAAATTTTTTTTATAGTAGTAAAATGGCATCCTTTAGCCTTTAATATCATTGAAGATAAGCGTTGAACTTTGGCAATCTGTAATAGAGTCAACACATATGGGGTGATAATATTCTTGTCTTTGTTCTAGGGAAAGGCGCTTTGTTTTTCAATGGAGTGGGGTCAAAAGGGTAGAAGCTGTTAGTGGACAGCCGTGGGAAAGTGCACCAAAATCTTGTCTTGTGTTTATTGGAACTGATAAATCTGAACTTGATGATATCATTATGCAATTGTCAAGATCAGCTGATACTGTCATGAATATCTTATCAGATGCTGGTTCTTGCAACGAACATGCTAGACAATTTTGTCGGATGATTTCCTCCGATGGAAGATTTAAGGTACTGAAAAAGTATTTTTTTTTCCTTTCATTATCTGAAATGATTTTCTTCTCCTAATGGCTTTCTTCTGTCAAGAAGTAAATTTTTACTTCCATATTTACTTAATCAGCAAAAGAGAACTGCAGAAATTGAACTATTAAAATATGCCTTGTCATGCATAGAATATATGGTTATTCTTTATATAAACAAGCAGTTGGTGAATTGTATAATGATTATAATTCTAGACAAAATTGCTTATAAAAATTAACCCAATTGATCCTTATTTCCCCTTTCAAATCTTTTTCTGTTAATTGGTGCCTAGATCTTATGCTATGCTTAGAGTGTTTCCAATTGCAAAAGTTGCCTTCTTGGTAGGTTCCCGAAGATCAATATCCAAGATAATGGTGCCATTGTTTTCATGATACCGTCGTCATGTAGGACTAGGATTCCATTTACTTTTTTTATTTTTACCAGGACTAGCATTCCTATTTTTTTACTAGGACTAAGATTTTATGTTTTTGCTCTTTTCATTACCAGGATTAGGATTACATTTTTTATCAAATCTTAAACCAAAGTTTCGTGTGTATGTTCTAGGAACCTTCTCTTACAAAGGAGCCTATGGTTATATTTGGTCTGAAAGGTTCATCATTACGTGGAATAAAAGAGGTAGAAATTTGCATCTCTCTTTCTGTTTATTCTTATTTGAATGCCAAGTTTTTGTAGACAGAGCTTACTGTTTGTTCAATGCATTTATCATGGACTTGAAGTGCTAGCATTAGCTATGTACTTATAGGGGTATGTCTTGATTTGACATTCCATACATGCAAATTTCCCATAGATAACTTTTCTCAGAATCCATTGCTGTGACTGTGACATTAATTTTCTTTATTATTTCGAATTTATAATGAAAGCAAACTTTTGCTGTCCTCAGGATACTGCGGAAGCAAGTCCCCATGTTAATCAAAATCTAGCTTGCTTTCTTGAAGTTGTTACTTGATGAAAATTTCAACTTGTGCTTTTCTGAATTATCGCTGATCAAGGAAGATATATTTCTGCTCAGCAAATTCTGTTGAATCATCTGTTATTATATTTAATCCTCGATTTAGTTCCTTGTTTGTGAAATTTAGGTCTTATTTTTATCAATTTTGTGCCAGTAGTTGTTTATACTAGTTGATGTTCCATTCAGTTGTGAGAAAGACGACCTTTAGGTTGTGCATTTGTCGATTTTGTTAGGGTAGTTGTTTATGTTAAATGTCTGAATTCAAGTGCAAGAAATGCTTATCTTCAGATGCCTTGCTCTCCATTATTCTATGACCAATTTACAAATGGTTTCCTGTTGATCTTATGCCAATGGATTTAGATGGGGGAAGTTCCTGTTCTCTTTCCTAACTTGAATTACAAAATTGTTTCACCATCCAATTTACGTGCACTACATGCATGTGAAACACGGTTTAAAAGAAGCGCCATTGCCTACAGTTAATAGAGGATTTCTTGATGATAGTTAAAGTTGTTTCTGCTTCATTTATAACCTGATTTTTTTTTTCTTTGCTAATTTGATGCAGTCTCATCTTAGTGGAGCTCTAATGCGCTTGGTCAATGGCAAAGGAAATATCTTCCTGACAGCAATTACTGCACCTGAGGGTAGAGTTCTGATTAATTTTCTTCTTTCTGCTGACTTCTTGCCATGTTCACTGGATTGAACTACGATGGATATGCCTTCTCATTTAATTCTCAAGTGAACTTTCAAATTTGTATGACAAATAACGACAACAATTAACTTTAAATTGGTTTCTTCTTCATAACTAAACCCTTTTCCTAAAAAAGACCCAGTCGATTTATGATCTTCAAGTTGACATTCACAAAAGTGAGTATGTTAACTATGAGGCTGAGATTTACAGTTCCTATATTGCTCTTCAGTTTTTAGGTAAGGATTCTTTCTGTCTCTTAATAATAACAGGACTGGGGTTTAAAGTAGACTTACAGGCCAATTGGCTGCAACGGGAGCGGAACTTTTTTGCAGTGGCATTGGATGTTATTCGAGCCTTTACATTTGATGACTAATCTATGAGAAGCTAAGTAGTGCTTGTATCTAGAAGTATTGTTTGGTTCTTATAACATAAAGACGAAGTTAATTTGTCTTTCTGTGCCGAAGCTACTTTTGTTTTTATAATAATAGAAAACTCACTTCTGCTTATAGTGACCAGTTATGTGATCACACACACACTACAACACGAAAAGGTTCTCAGAAAGTAACCGATTTTCCTTCTGACTTGTTCTTTTAACATGCTGGTTTCAGAGTATGATCTCCAGCTCTTTTTTGATGGGGGAACCAATCCTGACGAAGCATGGAATGAAATTCGATCAGCAGCTAGTGTAGTCATCTCCAAACTTTGTAAAAACTTCTGCCCGTGCAGGTAACAATAATCACACACTCCTAGTCCTCAGGATTTTCCAACTTTATACTGATGATGCTATGCCAGTATAAAATTTACTAGGTGTATGTTCTCCAACGTATTATGTATGCAAGAGCTTTTAATTGAATTTATGCAATTTATGCCAGATCGGATCTTACAGCTCATGTTCATTAATGAGCACCTCATTGCAAGCTTCGATCTTGCTCAGCGGGGAGTGCATCTATGGGGGGCATCAAGTGATAAAATTTCCTTGCCTTTCGTGGCATGGTTGTTTATCTTGAAACTTTAAACTTAAGGTACTGCTAGATTTGCCACCTAGTCAATGAAGTGATCATGTAAATGCAATTGAAGCTTTATTTAGGTAGCTAAAACCTAATTCTCAGGCGGATGAAACTGTCTACCGTTATATCTTCAAGAATGGAACACATCAATTCAACTTTTACTCTCTGGTTTTTGTCAATAAAACGATCCACAAGTCTGAAGGCATGCATAAGGTGACTTGTATTAGGGGTATTTTCTATTTTCCATGCAGCTAGTTATATTATGCTGTAATTAAATTTATTATTAGGATCGTTATCTAAATTGTTGTCATTTGTGCACAAGTTGCTTGTAAGTGCTGTTGGTAAATGACTAGGGAATTATTCTACTTCCTGGGGTTTACCTTGGAGTCATTTGTAATAGTTCGTTGAGTATTTGTTAGCTTAAGACTCTTTATTGGAGTATAAAATTGGTGGGATTGGTGTATCCTGCTGATTAGGGGAATTAATGGTTTGAATGCACAAATGGCTACTTAGCGATTAAGACCCTCATATGCGATTGAGGATTCCAAGACTTCAATTGGAGAGGGACCCTTATTCAACTTTTGCTGGCAAAGTTTTGGAATATGTGGCAACACTTCAACGCCGCTCAAGTCGTTTGTATCACGTGATGGTAATTAGTGGTCTTGGGGTCCAATCTCCACATGGTTCAAGGAAGATTCTAAATACTTAAACAGTCTTCCTAAGATTTTACCATCATAAGCTCGTCGGGCGATTTTAAATGCACCTAAGATTTTATCAGGTACACTCAAAAAAATCTTTATAGTTTATACCCAACATACCCTTTAGTTATTTGACATAAATACCCTTTTCATCATCGACTTTTATTGCACATTATCTCCTGGCTCCTCCACCACTATGATGAGGTATATGATGAGGATCAAGCGGTTGGTTGATGACAGTGAAGAATATGATGTGGAGGACTGGTTCGGTGTGAAGGATTGAACCTACATACCTGGTTCACATAGTATGTTCCGTTGGTTGCACCGAACATACTATATGATTAGTTGGTTCCAATCGAACATACATTCTCCTTTAGGTATATGATGAGGTCGACGAAGGTGAGGAAGACGGTGAAGAAGACGACGCAAAGCACCGGTTCGGTGTGAAGGACCGAACCTACATACCCGGTTCGGTGCGAATGCACCGAACATACATACAATGTTTTGGTTGGAACCAACTGAACATACACTATATGAATGGTTTTTATATACTGTACATACCTTATTTGAATGATTTTTTTTATGAACCGTACATATTTATTTGAACGGTTTTTATGTACCGTACATACCTTATAAGCTTTTAAGGAAAGAACAAAGCGGATTTTGGAATGTGCATAACGTACCGTCGATGCGACGGTCGATGAATGGATCGACTGTGAGTGAATAGAGGAGGAAGCATGGATCGATCGTGAACAATGAAGTCTGTATTTTGAGCTAGACAGTTGAAACTACAGTCGATACATGGATCGATCTTGAACATTGAAGGTTGCATTTTGAGCTAGATGGTTGAAGCGACGATCGATAAATCGTGAGTGAATAGAGGAGGATGCATGGATCGATCATGAACAATGAAGGCTGCATTTTGAGTTAGACGGCTGAGACGGTCGATGAATGGATCGACCATTAGTGAATAGAGGAGGATGCATGGATCGATCGTTAGTGATTAGAGGATGATGCATGGATCGCCCGTGAACAATGAAGGCTGCATTTTTCATGGCTGAACAAATAAAGTGTCCACTTCGTTCGGTCACGATCCACTGTTCAATATAATTCGAATCATCCAATATTGATCGAGCAATTATTGTTCGGTCAATAATCCAATAATCCACACCGCTCAATATAAGTCGAATCGGCTAATCATAACCGAAGAGGGTTAGAGAGGGTTAGGGTGTCGGGGTTTGAACGGGTTGTTGTATGGAGCGCCAACGCGGACGCATGCCCTTAGGTCACCGGTCACCGACCAGGTCGGGAGGTAGAAGACGAGTGTAAATTAGGAATATTATGAAAATAGTTATGGTGTACGTAGTAAAAAGGTAATATTTTTAAAATTTGGTGTGGGTGTAGTTAAAAATGGGGTGCTCCCAGCAAAATCCATGATGTATTTAGAATCACCTGAGAACTGTTATGTTTTCTCACGACCTCTCTCTCTCTTTCACCCCCAACCAGTTTGAGCGGCATGCATCATGTGTCCGACAGCATCACCCTCTGTGTAAGTTCAGAGCAATAATGTGATTGTTATCTTTGGCTCCATAATAACTTGACTTGTTTTCTCTGTTCCTCGTTGGGCGATTTGTGTCTCCCGCTGTACAGAGCTGGTTGCATTCAACTTTGGACCATCAATCCATGTCTCTTTCAAGCATCCGTCGTCAATAGTTCCTTTATCTCTCGACATTGCATGCGTAACAAAGGGTTACGTCTTCGGAGTCGCTAGAGGTTGGTAAAAAAGCCAGTTCCAAGATACAATGAAGGCTACCACAATAAATAAAAATAGGTCAAATTATATTTTAGCACCCTGAAGTTTTAGAATGTAATGTTTTAATACCCTAAACTTTAAAAATTACAATAAGATACCCTTGCCTTTCAAAACCTGGCACTGTAGTCCACATCATCAGACGTCGTTAGCTGCATTCACGGAAAACCTATCACGTGACACGCACATGACTAGTTTTCACCCGTTTCTCTCCAATGTGATTCACTCCCAACGACCACCGATGACTGGCAAGCGTGTTCTTGACATGGGATGTTTAGGACTGAAGGCTGGCTTGATTGATGTATTTATGGAGCATAGCATTGATGTGCTAGTGGAAGCTGATATTGGTTGGATTCCTGGAGATGATGGAGTTGGGGTGGAAGTTGTGGATGAGGCTGTGGATGCTGCTGGCTTCAAAGGCCTTGGTTGGTTGGAAGATGATGATGGGTTTGCAAAGGAGGCTTTGGTGGAAGAGGAGGCTGTAGTTGAAAATGAAGGAGCAGCTTGAGTTTATGTGGGAGGGGAAGATGAGGTGGGAAATTGCAGTGTTGCAAGTGCTGGAAAAGAAGGAGATGCAAGGAATGGAAAAGGTGCAAGTGCAAGTGGGATTCATGGTGCAAGTGCAACAACTGAGATGGTTAGAAGAGGAAAAGAAAAAGGTTGTTGATGATGGTGAGCCAAGGGAGCCAGAGTATGACTACATGGCTGTCCTCAGACAACATCAACTATGAGCCCCCACATGCCTATAGTGATGATGAAGATGATGACCTCATCTTTGAGCAACACACTATTGAGTATGAAGACCATGATGGGAAGTGATGGTAATTGTGTCTTTGAGAGATTATACGTGTGCCTGCATGCGTGCAATGTTGGTTTCAAGGCTGGTTGTAGACAAATTATACATCTAAAAGGCTGTCATCGGAGAAGCCCATATGGGGGTCAGCTATTGTCAGTTGTAGGAAGAGATGCACACAATCAAGTGTTCACTTAGATGTGGCAACTGCCAAGAATGGGGGCAAAACAGGAGGAGCTACAAGAAACCTTCTTGCCCTAAGCCCAGCCCTGGTCAAGCAGGGGGTGCTGGTGTAGGGAGACGAAGAGGAGGGGTTTAGAGGCATAGCTCCTGCTAGTGTTGTAGGAGGAGGAAGAGGAGGCACAACGCCTAATACTGGCAGCAGTGCTGGTTGTGGTGTAGGAAGGGGAAGGATGTGAGGACCTGCCCCTCTATCCCTGTGACTCGTTGTAGACCGCAAGGGCAATTTGGTAAATTGCGCCTTGTTGGTTTGTTTCACACCTGCGTGTGCACACACTGGCCTTGTCTGTGTTCGTGTTTGTTTAGAATGGCTAGGTGAACCCGAGATCGGAAGATCTGAGCTTGGCTTGTGTTTTAGCCCAAGTTTGCCTTTCTGAGTAAAGGAGATCGATCTGAATTGCAAAGGAGATCGATCTCACATGCCTTGGAGATCGATCATGCTCGAGTCGGTGCTTTCATTCTCTTTCGCGAGGACGGCTGTCGGCCGTCGCTCTCCCCTGTCAGAGAGGGAAGACTTCCCCTCCCCTCTCCCAGCTTTCTCCCATTTTCTCCGGCTTTCCCCAGGCTTTTCCTCCCTTTTTCTTCCCTTCCCTCCCCTTCTCTTCTTCTTTCTTCTCTTGTTCCCGCGGTGCTCTGTTTTCTTCCCTTTACCGCCGGCGAGCTTCATCTCCTCCGTTTTCCCTCCTCCGGCCATCTTTTTCGGCGTTCTAAGGCTCGTTGGATTCGTGACAACGAGAGGAAGATCCTTGAAGTGGTTTGGAGGCTTGTTGGTGATCAAATCGCGGGGAATCAGCCGAGGAAAGCGCAGCTAGGTAGGGTTATACCTACTGTGTTCTTTTTTCGGGTTTTCTTGAGATCTAGCCGTTGGATCTTGTTTATCCTTGCTTTGTTAGATTCGTTATGCCTTGTAGAATAACTGATTTAAGTTTCATGTTAATCAGTTGAGATTTGAGTAGGTTTTATGCAAGATTAGTCTCGGATTTCTGGTTTTCTGCTGTTCTTGAGAAACAGCCGGCTTGCGGCGAGTTTTCCGGCCGGAAAGTACATGAACATGGCTTTTCATAAACATAAGAGTTGTAGCGCTATTCGTTAGCTTTCCATTCCATCTTGTATCATATTTTTATGATTTATGTACGATTTCTTATGAATTGTTTTCTGAAGGGCTGCGTTGCAGCAATTAATGGGTAAGTTAGTTTGATTAACGATTTTGTTTAGCGTTTTCCCGTTAATCCAACCGTTGGATGATTATGATTTTTGGATATGATGATTCTGGGTTATACACCTACTGGTGGCTAAGTGGGATCTTGAATCCGACGTCGTTTGGACGTCGGATCGACGGGATCAATTAGCCCCTAAGTAGTGGTTTTGGGTGTTTGAATATAATATTATATTTCGGAATATAATATTATATTGTGTACTGTTCATCAACGGTTTTTGGGGTTGCTTCCCGTTGCAGGAGTCCGCGGTTGGCGGTCGTGGTACCGTCGTAATGCCGGGACCCGCTGTGGATCGGCTGGCAGCGGTTGGTGGTACCGCTGCAGCGATCCAGTAGACTTATATGATGCTTGACATACTGTTGCATGCCTTTCCTATTATCTGTGTATGTCATAGCATGCATTCTTGTTGTGTGCATTAGTTGCATTGGTTAGGGCGTGGGTGATCTTTGGGTTGCCGTCCCGAGGCTGGAAGCTCGGACTTAGCCCTAGGACCGGGGTTGGGCTGTTTGGACCCGGTTTGAATTATAGTGTCCAGTCGATTCGATGATAGGCTTAGATGACTGGAGCACTTGTGGCTTGATGATTGTAGAGGTCGTGTCGGCCTTGAGTCGGATGCTGTGGTGTAGCCGGTGTCCCACTGTGCTGACCCGGGGAGTAGTGAAGTTGCCTACTCTGCTTGTGTGTCGCCAGTGTTGTTCTTGCTTTCGAGTGCTGCTCCTAGGCCTCAGGGACACGCGGTGGGGTTATGGGACCCCTGTATACACCCAGATACTACTCGAGGGCGGCACTGTTGTGTTTCCCTCTTCTTTCTGTGTGTCGTAGTGTAGATCCCTACTGAGCTTAGTGCTCACTCCTACCCGGGCTATGTTTTGCAGGTGCATGCGGCAGTACCTCTTCTGTGGCCCCTACCGGGCAGTTGGTTGGCGGTGCGGCGGCTCCAGGTGGAGTCTGAGTTATGGTGATCCTTTACAGCTTTTATCCTATGTTAGTTAGTCTCCTACGGGAGTGATGTTGTATTTTGGATCTTCCCCTCTCCGAGGTTTTGTATATTAAATCTTTTTGAGTTTTAAATCTGTGGTTCGAGGCTTCATTATTATATTGTCTTTTAATTGGGGGTTGTTGATGATTTGCTAAGAAGACCAATAGGTTAGAGGGAACCCTCGTCGTTCTTTTTCCGCGTTGGTTAGATTCCGGTTCGCGTCGCCCGGCCCGGTTGGGCTTTCGCGGGTCGGGGCGCGACAGCTTGGTATCAGAGCATAGGTTGTAGATCCCAGGGTTTAGGATCAGGATTCAGTTGAGATTGAGCATGGAATGGGTTAGTTCTATGTCTAGAACATCCGTGCATGCTTCTTTTGATGTGTTATGCTTTTCCGCTTTATGTTGTGCTGCTTTGTCTTGCGGCTTCTTACGAGTGAACGCTCGTTGTTGTTGGTGATTGCACAGATGTCGGGAGCTCGAGTCCGACCTTCGGTTGTTGGTCGAGGTGGGGCACGACCTGGTCGACCCGCTCGACCAGACAGGGTAGCACCTGTCAGGACGGTCAGAGCTCGACGGACTGTACCATCACCAGCGACGGTTGCGGTCGCACGGGAGGAGGCTCCTCTCGCCGAGGAGGGGGTCCTCGCTCCGGTCGACGGGCGGGCCACGGCAGCGGTCATGATGGACTTCCAGCGGCTGAACCCGCCTAGGTTAGGCGGTGAGACTGGAGATCCGACCACGGCAGACGGCTGGCTCCGAGGAGTCACGCGCGTTCTCGACGCTCTCTTCGTCGGGGATGACCGGATCCGGGTCACCCTCGCGGCGTTCCAGCTTGATGGTGACACCCTTGACTGGTGGTGCACTGCCCAGCACACCAGTGACGGAGAGGAGCCGACGTGGGAGGAGTTCAGGGCGTTGTTCTTGGACGCGTACTTCCCGGAGAGTACGCGTGACGCCCTGTCTCGCGAGTACCAGTCCCTCTTGCAGGGTACTCGCACTGTTCAGCAGTATGCCACCCAGTTCACGCACTTGGTCCGTTTTGCGGGGGCAGTGGCAGCAGATTCATTGGCCAGGGCACGGCAGTTTGAGTGGGGTCTTCGTCCAGAGATCAGGCGCCAGACGTGTTCCCACCGCTTCCAGACATACACAGCAGTTCTGAACTGCGCCTTAGTTGTGGAGGCGCAGTCGCAGGACGAGAGGTGTCGGGCAGTTTCACCGGCATCCTCTACCAGTGCACCGCAGAGGCCCCAGTTAAGAGGGGGATATAGCGGAGGGCACCAGCGGCGTCAGCGATGCTTTCAGCAGCGGTCGCAGCACCCGCAGCAGTTCCAGGCGCAGTTGCCGAGTCCGCCAGGCCAGTTTCTCTTGACGACCGGGCCGTCTGGGCAGGCTCCGTCAGGGGGAGGCCAGGGTCAGCAGCCTGGTGGCGCGCTAGCCACTTGTTTCCAGTGCGGGCAGCCGGGACACTTCCGCAAGGGCGTGATGCCGCAGGGCGGTAGAGGCGGGGGGTCCGGTGCCTGGCAGGGGAGCGGTAGTAGGCGCGGATCAGGGGCTGGACCGGGCCGCTCCAGAGGTGGAGGCGGTCAGCGGGGGCGCGTGTTTGCTCTTCCGGCGCGCGAGCAGCCGGACACCGTTTAGCTTTACCAGCCGTATCAGCAGGCAGCGGCAGAGCCAACCGTCCTCAGAGGTATCTTTCAGCTTTCTAGTTCTTTAGTAGCTGTGCTGATAGACTCTGGGGCGTCTCATTCCTATATTGCTAGCATGTGTGTGGCATCGCTAGGATTAGAGACGAGTTGGCTAGAGGTGGCACAGTCTGTAGATTCACCGATCGAAGGCACAGTCAGGGTAGACCGGGTCTGCCGATCTTGTTCTTTGGAGGTTGGAGGCCTCCGTGTCTGTCTAGACCTGCGGGTGCTAGACATGACAGGTTTCAATGTGATACTCGGTATGGACTGGTTAGCAGCATACCGAGCTATCATCGACTGTGGTCGCCGAAGGGTGGTCGCTTGGACACCTGATGGGACACAGTTTGTGTTGTTGGGGGATCGGTTCTCAGCCGATTCCTTTGCTTGTGGTGTGGGGAGGCGTGGCAGCGAGCTTTTAGCCTTGCTGGCCAGCCTGTCCCTGTTTGGGTCAGAGGGAGTGCAGCAGAGCAGTTTCCCCAGGATCGTGTGCGACTACACCGATGTGTTTCCCGAGTTGTTGCTCGGGCTTCCACCGCCCAGAGAGGTCGATTTTGAGATCGACCTGGTACCGGGTACCGCACCGATCTCTCTCCCAGCTTTCAGGATGGCACCAGCAGAGCAGAGTGAGTTGAGGACCCAGCTAGACAAGCTTATCAGCAGAGGTTTCATCCGTCCCAGCATGTCTCCCTGGGGGGCGCCAGTGTTGTTCGCGAAGAAGAAGGACGGTACCCTTCGACTTTGCATAGACTACAGGCGGCTCAATAGGGTGACGGTGAAGAACCGGTATCCAATGCCGAGGATCGAGGACCTGTTTGACCAGTTGCGAGGATCTTCAGTGTTCTCGAAGATCGACCTCCGCACCGGCTACCACCAGTTGAGGGTTCGGGATTGCAACATCATGAAGACGGCTTTTCGGACTCGATACGGCCTGTACGAGTTCGTGGTGATGCCGTTTGGGCTGACGAACGCACCAGCAGCGTTCATGGATCTCATGCAGAGGATCTTCCGGCCTTTCCTAGACGAGTTCGTGGTGGTGTTCGTCGATGACATTCTTATCTACTCATGGTCAGAGGCGGAGCATGAGCGACACTTGGCGACAGTGTTGCAGCTACTTCGGGAGCATCGGCTTTATGCCAAGGCTTCCAAGTGCGAGTTCTGGCTCGCACAGGTGGGATTCCTTGGACACGTGGTGTCGGCAGCAGGGATCTCAGTTGACCCGGCCAAGGTCGAGGCAGTGGTACAACGGCAGAGACCGAGGACAGTGTTCGAGGTCCGTAGCTTTTTAGGCCTGGCGGGTTACTACAGATGGTTCGTGCGGGACTTCTCCAAGGTTGCCGGACCGTTGACCAGACTGACACAGAAGGTCGTCCCGTTCGTGTGGGATGATGCTTGTGAGCGAGCCTTCGTGGAGCTGAGGACGAGGTTGACCAGTGCGCCGGTGCTGATCGTCCCCGAGCGAGGTGTTGGTTACAGTGTTTACTGCGACGCCAGCGGTGAGGGTTTGGGGTGTGTCCTCATGCAGGAGGTCCACGTAGTTTCCTATGGTTCTCATCAGCTGAAGAACCATGAGAGGAACTACCCGACTCACGACTTGGAGCTAGCAGCGGTGGTCTTCGCCCTGAAGACCTGGCGGTATTATCTTTATGGCGAGAAGTTCTCAGTTTTCTCGAACAATAAGAGTTTGAGGCACGTTTTCACCCAACGTGACCTCAACCTGAGGCAGCGACGCTGGATGGAGCTACTGGAGGACTACGACTTTGCGTTGCATTACCATCCTGGTAAGGCAAACGTCGTAGCAGACGCGCTGAGCAGACAGGTGAGAGACACTAGAGCAGCAGTTGCAGGGTTGTCAGCTCGGCAGTGGCAGGCTCTAGAGACGGCGGGCCAGTTGGGGCTCGAGTTTGAGGATCAGGGATCCAGCAGCTTCCTCTACGCAGTGCAGAGTATGCCAGCAGTTCTAGCCAGAGTGTTAGAGGCACAGCACAGTGACCTAGAGCTCGAGGAGTTACGCACAGCAGCGGGCACGGAGGGCGCAGACGGAGACTGGATAGTATCGCCAGATGGAGGGCTACGGTTCCGAGGCAGAGTAGCCGTTCCAGCAGATCCAGTTCTTCGAGACGACGTCCTACGAGAGTTCCACCACTCTCGCTTTGCAGTTCATCCCGGCGGCACCAAGATGTACCAGGATCTTCGGCGACAGTTCTGGTGGCGCGGGATGAAGAGGGCAGTGACGGAGTTCGTATCGCGCTGCCTTACCTGTCAGAAGGTCAAGGCAGAGCACCAGCGGACTCTGGGGTTACTTCAGCCGCTTCCACTAGTTGAGTGGAAGTGGGAGCACATCACGATGGACTTCGTGACCGGGCTACCGAGATCCCCTAGGGGGAATGACGCGATTTGGGTCATCGTTGATCGATTGACCAAATCGGCGCACTTCCTGCCTATGCGGGTGACAGACTCGACGGACAGGTTGGGTAGCTTGTACGTCAGAGAGGTGGTCAGACTGCACGGAGTTCCGGTTTCTATCGTGTCAGACCGTGACCCCAGGTTCACCAGCAGGTTCTGGCGCGACTTTCAGGAGGCAGTTGGCACACTCCTGACTTTCAGTACGGCATTCCATCCGCAGACAGACAGACAGTCAGAGCGGACTATCCAGATCCTGGAGGACATGCTGAGAGCATGTGTCCTCGACGCAGGAGGCAGCTGGGAGGAGCACGTTCCCTTGGTGGAGTTCGCCTACAACAACAGCTACCAGTCCAGTCTTGGAGTAGCACCTTTCGAGGCGTTGTACGGTAGGCCGTGTCGTTCCCCAGTGTGCTGGACAGAGGTTGGAGAGGCTTCACTCACCGGTCCAGACATCGTCAGGGGGTCGTCAGAGAGGTTAGTGCAGATCAGGCAGAGGCTTCTGACGGCTCAGAGCCGGCAGAAGAGTTATGCAGATCAGAGGCGACGACCGTTGGAGTTTGCAGTCGGCGACCGAGTGTTCTTGCGAGCATCGCCGTACAGAGGGTCCGTCAGGTTTGGCAGAGGTGGTAAGTTGGCGCCGAGGTTTGTCGGGCCATTCGAGATCCTAGAGAGGGTCGGCGAGGTAGCTTACCGCCTGGATCTTCCTCAGCACATGTCTGCTGTGCATCCGACTTTCCATATGTCGATGCTGAGGAAGTATCACCCAGACCCGTCTCATGTCATCAGGGTGGATGACATTGAACTTGTGGCAGACGCGAGTTTTGTTGAGCAGCCGGTTCGGGTACTTGACCGGAGGGATCAGGTCTTGCGGGGCAAGACGATTCCCTTGGTCAAGGTACTGTGGAGGCACAGAGGCACCGAGGAGGTCACTTGGGAGCGCGAGGCGCGCATGCGGCAGGAGTTTCCGCAGTTGTTTTCTTTTCCAGGTACTTCTTGTCCTGTCCTCTAGTGTAGCTATTTTATTGTTCCGAGCCCTACCCTTATCGAATCTCGGGACGAGATTTCCTTTAAGGGTAATAGGATGTGAGGACTTGCCCCTCTATCCCTGTGGCTCATTGTAGACCACAAGGGCAATTTGGTAAATTGCGCATTGTTGGTTTGTTTCACACCCGCGTGTGCACACACTGGTCTTGTCTGTGTTCGTGTTTGTTTAGAATGGCTAGGTGAACCCGAGATCGGAAGATCTGAGCTTGGGCTTGTGTTTTAGCCCAAGTTTGCCTTTCTGAGTAAAGGAGATCGATCTGGATTGCAAAGGAGATCGATCTCACATGCCTTGGAGATCGATCATGCTCGAGTCGGTGCTTTCTTTCTCTTTCGCGAGGACGGCCGTCGGCCGTCGCTCTCCCCTGTCAGAGAGGGAAGGCTTCCCCTCCCCTCTCCCAGCTTTCCCCCATTTTCCCCGGGTTTCCCCAGGCTTTTCCTCCCTTTTCTTCCCTTCCCTCCCCTTCTCTTCTTCTTCTTTCTTCTCTTCTTCCCGCGGTGCTCTATTTTCTTTCCTTTACCGCCGGCGAGCTTCATCTCCTCCGTTCTCCCTCCTCCGGCCATCTTTTTCGGCGTTCTAAGGCTCGTTGGATTCGTGACAACGAGAGGAAGATCCTTGAAGTGGTTTGGAGGCTTGTTGGTGATCAAATCGCGGGGAATCAGCCGAGGAAAGCGCAGCTAGGTAGGGTTATACCTACTGTGTTCTTTTTTCGGGTTTTCTTGAGATCTAGCCGTTGGATCTTGTTGATCCTTGCTTTGTTAGATTCGTTATGCCTTGTAGAATAACTGATTTAAGTTTCATGTTAATCAGTTGAGATTTGAGTAGGTTTTATGCAAGATTAGTCTCGGATTTCTGGTTTTCTGCTGTTCTTGAGAAACAGCCGGCTTGCGGCGAGTTTTCCGGCCGGACAGTACATGATCATGGCTTTTCATAAACATAAGAGTTGTAGAGCTATTCGTTAGCTTTCCATTCCATCTTGTATCATATTTTTCCGATTTATGTACGGTTTCTTATGAATTGTTTGCTAAAGGGCTGTGTTGCAGCAATTATTGGGTAAGTTAGTTTGATTAACGATTTGGTTTAGCGTTTTCCCGTTAATCCAACCGTTGGATGATTATGATTTTTGGATATGATGATCCTGGTTTATACACCTACTGGTGACTAAGTGGGATCTTGAATCCGACGTCGTTTGGACGTCGGATCGACGGGATCAATTAGCCCCTAAGTAGTGGTTTTGGGTGTTTGAATATAATATTATATTGTGTACTGTTCATCAACGGTTTTCGGGGTTGCTTCCCGTTGCAGGAGTCCGCGGTTGACGGTCGTGGTACCGTCGTAATGCCGAGACCCGCTGTGGATCGGCTGGCAGCGGTTGGTGGTACCGCTGCAGCGATCCAGTAGACTTATATGATGCTTGACATACTGTTGCATGCCTTTCCTATTATCTGTGTATGTCATAGCATGCATTCTTGTTGTGTGCATTAGTTGCATTGGTTAGGGCGTGGGTGATTTTTGGGTCGCCGTCCCGAGGCTGGAAGCTCGGACTTAGCCCTAGGACCGGGGTTGGGCTGTTTGGACCCGATTTGAATTGTAGTGTCCAGTCGATTCGATGATAGGCTTAGATGACTGGAGCACTTGTGGCTTGATGATTGTAGAGGTCGTGTCGGCCTTGAGTCGGATGCTGAGGTGTAGCCGGTGTCCCACTGTGCTGACCCGGGGAGTAGTGAAGTTGCCTACTCTGCTTGTGTGTCGCCAGTGTTGTTCTTGCTTTTGAGTGCTGCTCCTAGGCCTCAGGGACACGCGGTGGGGTTATGGGACCCCTGTATACACCCAGATACTACTCGAGGGCGACACTGTTGCGTTTCCCTCTTCCTTCTGTGTGACGTAGAGTAGATCCCTACTGAGCTTAGTGCTCACTCCTACCCGGGCTGCGTTTTGCAGGTGCAGGCGGCAGTACCTCTTCTGTGGCCCCTACCGGGCAGTTGGTTGGCGGTGCGGCGGCGCCAGGTGGAGTCTGAGTGGTGGTGATCCTTTACAGCTTTTATCCTATGTTAGTTAGTCTCCTACGGGAGTGATGTTGTATTTTGGATCTTCCCCTCTCCGAGATTTTGTATATTAAATCTTTTTGAGTTTTAAATCTGTGGTTCGAGGCTTCATTATTATATTGTCTTTTAATTGATGGTTTTTGATGATTTGCTAAGGAGACCAATAGGTTAGAGGGAACCCTCGTCGTTCTTTTTCCGCGTTGGTTAGGTTCCGGTTCGCGTCGCCCGACCCTGTTGGGCTTTCGCGGGTCGGAGCGCGACAAAGGACTAGAGAGATACCAAGTTCCTGGAGTTGGCAGTAGTGCTGGTGGTGGTGTAGGAGGGGAAAGAGGAGTGAGAAGGCATGGTGGTAGAAGTAGTGTTTGCAGGGGCAAAGCTATGATTGTAAGGGGAAGAGGAGTGAGAAGGCATGGCACTGGAAGTAGTGCTGGTGCTGGCAGGGGCAGAGCTATGATTGGTGGCATAGGTAGAGGCAGAGGAATGGCTTCACGGATCCCTCCAAGGCCTACTGTTCCAATAGATGTTGTATTTATACAACATGATGTTGTAAGTATTGTAAATTTCATTTATTTAGACATTGGTTTGATTATTGGGGCAAATAAGGTATATAGTAATAACTTTAATTCATTGCAAATGCTGTATGGTACTCAGACAAGTCAGTTGTTTGGCTCCCGAACAAATAACTCAAAGAGTAGCCATCAAACATGCCCAATTTCTAGCAAGGTTGTTTGGATTTTTTTTTTTTTTTTTTGGGTGGGGTGGGGTCAGTAGGGTTAGAAAGATTGAATGGATGTTCAACAATTTAGCTTTGAAATATTTTGGATGCCAGTCACAATTTTTTGGATGTCGGTTATGTATGTTACAGCAATTGATTGTCTCTGCAAATTGTGTTGGTTAAGCTAATGTATTTGTGATGTATCTTACAGTTAAACTAATGTTTTTGTGATGTATGTTATAGCAATTGATACACTATGCAAGCAATTGATACAAAATCAGTTGTAACAACAATGTTTTGGTTTCTGCATATTGTTATGGTTGAATTATATAGCTGTTATTGATTGTATCTACTGTTAGTGTTGGTTGAATGTAAACCTGCAGATTGTAGCTGCAAACAACTATACAGCTGCAAACCTAGTGTACATTCATTGATTGTAACAACAATATTTACACTTGTTGTGACAACAATTGATACACATGCAAGCAATTGATATTTGATAAACTATGCAAGCAATTGATACAAAATTAGGTTGATGCATGAAGTAATTTGAAACTTCATTCAAACATCAGTAGTTTGTACATTCATAGGGCTTCTAACATCACCAGCCTATTTTGTATAAAACTCTAGACTCCAGCAAAGGAGGGCAATTCCTATAGCCCATGACATGAACAAGCCAAAGAAATATGTCATTGCCCTAACACTTAAATGCCTTTTCTGCAGCTCAAGCTTTGCAATTATCCTATCTTTCTCTTCCATACAATTCTTCATATTCCGCATCCCCACCATGGCCTTTTCCATCTCAACCATGACATTTTCCCCCTTGTCTCCCTTACTTAATGTGGAATTTAGCCTAGCCTCCATTTTTTGAAGCTTGTATCTCAAGTCATTTATGACATTTTCATTCCATTCAGTTGTATTTGAGTCAACCCAATAAAAGAGGTCACAATCACCATGATCCTGCAAAAAAAAATATCAACAAAACCAAAGAATATGAAACAATTGGAAATTTTAAAACAAATCAAATTACCTTATGAGTTTGACAGCCTATGAATCTCCTTCCTGGATTCCATGGTATCCATGGGGTCCTCATTACAGCTTTGGATCCACAGTGGCACTCGTAATCATCTCCCCTCGTGGAGTCATCTCTCCTCATGAAGGAGATGGATCCTCTGGTAGACCGGGAGCTTTTCTACGACGATGATGGCTGCGACATTGAGATGGGCATTAAGAAGCGATGAGGACAACCAAAAAGGTGAGGAACCAGCTTGATTTTGACACAGGAAGGACTGCCAAGACGAGAGGAACCCCAATACCATAGGGGAATTGCATAGGGGTCCTTACCTGATGTCCTTGGGGCTCGTCGTTGGTGGAAGTTTAGCGGATTAGCCTGATTTCGCTCCGGCGTGGTCGTGTGTGGCAAAGGGGCAAAGGGGTGAAAACCCTAGGTCAAAGGGTATTCACGGGGGGGGGGGGGGACGGGTGGGTTATGTCGTTGAGAGTAAGTTACACTAGAGAGAAACGGATGAAAACTGGTCACGTGCGTGTCACGTGACACCTAACGCCGTCTGACGATGGGGACTAAAGTGCTAAATTTTGAAAGTTAAGGGTACCTTATTGCTCAGAAAGAACAAGATGATGTGTCATATATGATTGGAAAGCTCTGAAATCTAGTTTCTGTAGAATTTTATGGTTCATGATTTCAAGTTTCATAGAGGAAGTTACAATATTGTTTCCACCAATGGCGCAGTGCGGAGAAAAAAGCTGAAATTTTCAAGATAGAATTAAAAGATCGATCTTCACATCATAAAAAGATTGATATTTTCTATGCGTCAAAATTGACTGAAAGCATGATTTCAAAAGATCGATCTTCTCTCTATAGAAGATCGGTCTCTTCTGAAACTGAAGTGATATTTGAGATAGACAGAGATCGATCTCTTCTGAGGCTGAGGCAGACAGAGAGTACCTTTTCAAAAGATCGATCTTCTCCTTTAAGAAGATCGATCTTCCTCGGGGGCAGCCAACTGTACGGGATGAAAAGATCGAACTTCATCCATAGAAGATCGATATTTGTTTGACCGCTCAGCAAAATAAAGGGCGCAGATCTAATCCGAGTGGAGAAGGTTTGGGGGCTATAAATAGGGGACTTAGGGTTACTCAAGGGGAGGCTCTCCGGAAGTCGTTGGAAGATAGGAAGCTGCGTTTGGTTTTGGTTTTTCTTAGTCTTATTTATTTTCTTTTGAACATTTTTGTTGCCCTCATGATGCACATGAGTGGCTAATTTTCTTGCTAAGGAACCGATGTAGCATAACATAATCATTTTATGTTATTGTTGAATCATCTTATTTAATCAGTTTATATTCCTTGTTTCATTCATTATTATAACTGAGATCTTAATACTTTTATTTGGCCAGTAGAAGTAATGTAGATTGTTTTATGTGAGATTAGGCGAGGCTTCATCTCTAATTTTGCACGATCTATGAATGCATGAGTTTTATATCGAAGCCGGGTTCAAGCTTAGACAATTCTTGGTTCATGAGTGTTCTTCAGAACTTAATGGATTCTTGATTAACACTTAGCTATGAGTTCATTAGCTAAAGTTAGTTAAGGGTATTTGGTGACACCGTGGCCGAATGAATCATCATAATATTGAAAGAATGAACCTTTGGAATTAAATTGAGATTTTGTTGAATCAATGCATAGAATGAGGATGTTATGGTAAAGTCGGAACCTTAGTCTTCATCTATCAGATTTCTACTACTTTCTTATATCATTGTTCGATATTTTACTTCAAGCAATTCTTGCTTCTTATTTCACTTTCTTACTTTCTTTACTTTCTCTTCTTTAGCGTTTTACCCTGATAAATTTCTGCAAATCTCTGTGGGTATAATACTCGTCTCGCTGCTATATTGATTTCACCGATTCATATACTTGCAAGATATAAAATTTATTCATCAAGTTTTTGGGGTCGTTGCCGAGGATTTGATTAGAGTTTATTAGTGGTGAATGCAAGGTCGCCGATCACGGAAAGAAAAGTTGATGCCCTTGGACGATAAAGTAGATCAAATCGGGAGGAAGAAGAGGTCTAACGAAGGTAGCCTGTCTACATCAGATCTAGAAGTTCAAAACGAAGAACTAGAGAAAATGGAGGTTAATAACAATGCGCGTCCGCTGGAGGAGTATGCGAGGCCTACTATTTCTACTTCATCTTCGTGCATTGCGTTACCAGCGGAGGCTTGAAATTATGAACTAAAAAATCTACATTTTTCTGTGCTTCATGAATTTCATGGTTTACCCTCTGAAGATGCCCTGACTTTTGCGAAAGATTATTATGCTATTATTCAGACTTTTCCTCTAAGTGCCGTTATTGAAGATCAACTGAGGATGCAATGTTTACCTTATACCTTGAAGGATAAAGCGAAGAAATGGCTGATGTTGTTGCCTCCAGGATCACTCACTGATTGGGATGCAATTTGCAACAATTTTGTCTGCAAATTTTACTCTCATGCCATGACTACCAAATTGAGGAGGCAAATTCCAAATTTTCAGCAAGCTGATGGAGAACCTTTCCATGAAGCATATGATAGATTTAAGATGCTTTTGATGCAATGCCCCCATCAGGTATTAAAACGTTACACTCTGAAACTTCAGGATACTAAAATGTAATTTGGCCAATGTATAAATACATTCTGGTTAGGTCGACCCTCACCAAGCTTTGCACAATGGTATATGGTCGGGTCTACACCTCAACAAACAGTGCAATATTCGTAGCAATGCAGACTATACATGTTGATGTCCGACATACACACGAGCATGCGTCGTACACGATTCCAACAATTTGAATAGGCTCCTTTTCTATACCAATTTTAGTCCTTTTGAATGCGTAACTCTTGTTGTAGGGTTAGGCCATGCCATTATAGTGCACTTGGCACGGGCTCGCGATGATTCATTCGGAGATGGCATGACCAACGGCCAAATCCATGGCATGGTGGTCAGCGCCACGAGTCATGAGAGGCTTAGTGGCCTCATGATAGCAAGCAAAGCATGTCAAGGTGATTTAGTTGACATCCCTCCAAGAATGGCACAGTAAACTTTGAAGATGGCACGATGGACCGAGACAAGAAGCAAAGTTGGCGCGCCATGTCACGGTGCGAAACAGTCGGCCAGAGTCATAGTGGCACTAGGACTCTGAGTCCTACTAGCTCTACTTGGACTCTGCACGACGGGATAAGCATGATGACAAGAGATGACGTTAGTAAAGTCCGAGTATCACTAGGAGTCCTAGTCAGACCAGGACTTGGCATGCCAGCCTGACACGCTCGGTGGTTCTAGATAAGTCCGACCATAAGGACTTGGAGATCCACTATGACTCTACCCTAGGAAGCTTTTGACGCGGCAAAGTGAAGTATTGGCATGGAGGAAAGTTACCCAACACTTAAGAGTAGAGTTGGAGTTCTACTCCAAGTCATGACCGGGCGGTTTTGACTTATGGCTATATTTTGGCAAGTCTTGCTTGAGGGAAAGTTCAAGTAAGGTAAGGAGCCTTCTTGATTGGCGGATTGTTACCTAGATATGCATGAAGTCTTGGACTTTGAGTTAGATTAGGGAGATGATCGCTCACAAACGTTGTCGTTAAAACGTTGCAAACTCAATCAAATATAAATTTATAATCCCTATTCAATCACTACAGTACTAGGTAGAAATAGCGGTGAAGTCGGGAGTCGATCCACAGGGAAAACGTTGGAAACTGAAATCAATTCTCAAAACCCTAAAACTAAGGAAAAGAATCAAAGATAGAATAGATTAAACTAATGAAAAAAAGAAATAAAAGGTTGATCAATTTGAATCAATGGATAAGTGACTTAGGAATTACTCAATCCGCCCTAGTTTCACATTCAATCTTCTCGAGTTATCCTCTTGTTCTCTTCTCTCAACATTATGGATCATATGGCTACAAGCTCACATGAATCCCTAAAATAAGATTTATGTTCCTAACGGCATCGGCTATCTTTTTTGGCATAGATTGTTTTCGGTCCTACGATTACTTTAAGTTATACTACTCCTAATGACCTTGGCACAACCTATCCTAGCTTAGCATAGCCTATCTCACTAGCAAACCATAAATCACATGAAAACCATTCTATGAATCTTTACAATCAATCACAGAAATCATGTAGGACTGAAAATACGTCAAGGAACTCTGTTCCCTCAACTCTATTAACAATAAAAAGCAAATTCATAGGATCATGTCTTGAGAAGAATACAAGATTCAAACCAAAGAAGATAGAAAACTATGCTAGGGTTTCATGAATAATCCTAAGTACAATAACTAGCAACTCATCTTTTGGATGAAAGTCATAGGGTTGGAATAGGAAGTTGTCACCATCCACATCCTCTCCGTCTTCTTCTTCCTCCTCCAAAGATTGTCAAAAAGATGATTATTTTCAGCCAACCAACACCTTCTTATAGGTGTATTTCCGGAATTAGGGTTTTGGGTTGAGTTGGACCTCTAGTGCAACTCGGATTTCCTAGTTTAATTCTGACAGCCTCTTCTGGTCGTGACTGGGTTCAACCCGTCCGACATTTGGAAATGTGCTCAACATGAAAGATGTAGATTAGGAAGTCTTCTGTCCTCCGCCGAAGATTTTATAATATTCGGACTTATGTGGAATATTTGACGAATAGTCTCCAGAGCATCGACGGACCAGTTTTCCAGCAGCTGTACATCTTCATAGTCTTCCTAACTGGTATTAATCTGTCTAGAATCTCGCCAAGTGTCCAACATGAACGTTGTAGCTCTTGCAGTCTTCTATGACGTACTAAATTTCCAGAATATTTAGACTTATACAGAATATATAAAGAATATTCTCCTGACAGGCGACGAAACAATCTTTATCATATAAATTCATCTTTTTAGCTGAATTTCTTGTATTTCTTCTCATATCATGATTAAACCTGAAATCAACTAACAAACTATTAAATGCAACCACTCTAAGCCTAACAAAGGTAATTTAAGGGGTTTAATTATGAATATTTAGTGACTCATCACACCCCCCAACTTACACTTTGCTAGTCCTCGAGCAAAGAAAAGATAAAAAGAAAGCAATAAATCTAACTAGCCACTTTCGTAGGTCTCACGATTGCACTTAGTATGTGCAACAAGCCTTTAAACCCCAGGGTTAGCCCAGTGGAGGAGTTATAGTCTCCTGAGGGTTTTCAGGGATGACACCCAAAAACATCTATACATTCCCTTGAATATATCATTCGAAATCAATCACAATATTCATCAACTCTAATGCATGAAATAGAAATAATATCCATAAATATACCCTTCAACTCATAGTCGCATAAAAACATAGTAAATCAAAATATGTAATAAAATATTTCCAACACTTCAACATATTTAATCATGATTAAAAATAACTTTAACACTCCTGTGTGTGAATGGGGTTCCACATGCTTCAGAGTATCAATCATATCTAAACACTTCAACTATTCAAGATCACAATCATATTCAAGCACATATTTTCCACTTATCACATAACAATCTCTGTTTTTTTCTTTTCTTTTCTTTTTTCTACGGGAATTTCAACTGTTTTACGCGAACACCACGCTGGTTAGGCACACTGCCCGGTTACTAAGTTGAAAATCCATTTTTGTCCTTCTTCTTTTTTTTCAGGAAATTCAACCGTTTTACGCGAACACCACGCTGGTTAGGCACACTGCCCGGTTATTAAGTTGAAAATCTTTTTTTTTTCTCTTTTTTTCGCATACTCAGATAATTGCATGTGCTCATGTATTTTCTGTGTCATGACATAAAATTTTAAACCTATCCCAGTATCATGCTTAGAATCTAATATCAACCCCTTAACATGTGGAAGTGAACATGTGCATCAGGATATGTCAAGCCATCCTTAGATCATGGTAAAAGTGTTAAAAAGTATAGAAATAATATCATACATAGCAAAAATTTACTATTTCTTATATGACATACAAGTCTCAGAATAATTCATAAAATAAATTTCTAAAACATGCACCTTTGTCAAATCATATCATAATTTCATTCTTTTGACATAATTCAAGGGATGTATAATATTTGGTTTCCAGAAAAAATATGAGCATGAAATTTATGAATGCTACCCCCAACTTAAATGTAATTGTCCCCAATTACACTAAGTCATAAAAATAAATCAAGTATAAAGGGTAGAGATAACCATAATGAAGACCCAAAAAAAGAATAGATTTCTCTCTCTTCCAATTTAAGTTCAGGCACCGTCATAATTGAATAAATATTTCCTTCCCCACCATAACCTGTCACAGAAATATATACCTTTCCAAAAAGACAAATATAACAAATAAAATGTCAAAAAGGTATTAGAATCATAGAAAATTTCGGCAGAGTCTCATTTGTATTTGCATGATATATTAATCTGTACAATCATTCATCCACATAAAATTGAAATAGAAACATAAAATCTTAAAATACATCGAAGCATCCATGCACAACACAAAAAATATTCATCATCCAAAATTTCATCCAGATTAAAGATCGAGACCGTCCGATTCGAAATCGAAGCTATGTAGCATCTGGATCTTGTCCTGTAGCAGTTGGATGGCTGAGAGCTCGCCGGCGATGGATTGACGGTGAAACGGCGTCGCCGGAGGACGAGACTGGTGGGGATAGAGTCGTGGAAGATCAAGGAACGCACCAGTAGTGTCTGATCGATGAAACAAGGCCTCAGTCGATGGATAAGAGCTCGCCAGCGGTAGGGGTCGTCGGAGATGAAATCCGGCGATCCATGCTCTAATCGAGGCTATTAATGGTGGAGGAAGGTTCGTGGATGTGTGGGGAACTGTCTAATGGTGGAGGATGGACAAATTGAGCTTCCAGCCGGCGGATTGAAGGTGGTCGGATAGGTGGTTTCGTCGGAGGTTGAAGCCGATGATCCAGGCGGCAAGGTCGGGTTTTGATGGTGGCGGAAGGTTCGTGGTGATCGGAGGAAGGTTCTGGAGGTATTAATGGGTGATGGGAGGCCGTGGATGGCGGTGAAGACGACGACCACATGACTCACCGGCGTCGGAGGAGACAGAGATGATGGTGAAGAAGGTCGTGAGGACGTAGAGGAGAAGATGGTGAAGGTGTTGATGGTGGTTTAGAGGGACGGGGACGACCGGAGATGCTGCAATGGGTGGCGCTGGGTAACGGCTCGGGGACGAGCCGCTTGAAGCCAGGCGGAACCGGGACGATGATGTCCCGGCTCGCTAGAGAGCCGATCGTGAAGAGAGAGAAAATCCGGCGGAAAATAAGGAAAAATAGGAAAAAGGTGGAGAAAAATTCCAGGAAAATATGGGGAAAATCCTAAAAATCAGGGGGAAATCGTTAAAATTAAATAAAATTCTAAAAAGCTAAGAAAAAAAATTCCTAAAAACTGGGTTGCCTCCCAGAAAGCGCGTAAGTGTACGTCTTTCGCTAGACGTTCTGGAAACAAGATTTAGGAGGGCGATGATTCCATGTGAAGAAATACATGGCCCGGATCATGATGAAGGTATGCAGACATGCTTCATCAAAGAATAAAAAGGAGTCCTTAGCAAGCAAAATATGCATAGAACTGGAAATTTTGATACGATCTTTGAGGAAGGGACGATAGGAATTGCCATGGTCTTCACTCACAACAAGGTTCTCCTCCTCACAAAGTTCAACTAATGGGGATGAAATTAAAGGTAAAATCTCAAACTGAGGCTCTAGACAAGGAATATTGCTAACACCCTCATCCTCATTATGTTTATCACTAATATGCACATCATCTTCATTCAACTCATCATGTAGAAGTTCAACTTGAGGTTCCTGACAGGGGGTCTCACTAATATGCTCATCCTCATTTTGATCAGTGTAAATAGACATATTATCATCATGAACAATCGACAATTTAGCATAACAACCCTCATCATCACTATCATCAAAAAAACTTGCTTCATAAGAATGACCGAAATACATATAAGGCCCAGAATGTATAACCAGATAGCATTCATCAACATCATCAACTGTATTATCCAAAGTTGGCAAAACAATATTTTCCGTAGCTGGTAGAACATTATCAATAGCATCATGAACTGGCAAAGTATCACAAGCATTATAGCATTTATCAACATCGTTAGAAACATAAGCATCACAAGCATTGCCATTACAAATAGAAGGAATATAATCATTCACATAATCATCATCTGAATCCACCTTACAAGATAGTTGTCCGATTTGTATCTCTAAATTCTTAATTGATTGAGCATTAGAGTTAACATTAGTCCCTATCAAAGCAATTGTGCTCCTAAGCTCAGTCGTCATGTCATTCATGTTAGCAATGATGTTTGCATTCATGTTTTGAAGTGCACTCATGATTGTGCTCAAAGTTGGTTCAGAGGGTGTTTGTGGGGGAGGATATTGTTGTTCAAAACAAGGTTTAAAATTTTGAGCTGGTGTTTTCATGTTCCATGGTTGAATGTTAGGCAGTTGACAACCTTCGAATTGCCAATTAGGGTATGTATGGTTTCTAAAATTCGGATTATAAGTGTATGAATGTGAATTATATGATGGATTTGAGAAACCATATATGTCATTATTGTAAGCAAGCATATATGTCGAAGGCGTGTGATAATCCCATGATGTATCACCAAGTGGCATATAATATTCGGCCATGTATGCAAGATCATATATCAGAATGAGAAAAAGAAAATAGAAGATTCAGAGGAAAGGACAAAACCCGAAAAACAATAATCGAAACTAAAATTTTTTGAAGTAAGAATACTTACCTGACTGCGCAGTTCCGATCGGTCGGTTTGGGGTCCGACTGATCGCTCCATGCCGTGGGTGAGATGCTTCCTTCAAGAAAAATTAGTTCCAATGCTGATAAATTTCCAGAAAATTGTCAGAAATTTCCTAAAAAGTGTAAAATAAAGAAAGCGAAAAATAAGAAAGATAAAAACCTAACTAAGCCAAGAAAATGAGTTAAGAGAAAACCAATTAGTTAACCGTCAAATTCCCCGGCAAGGGCGCCAAAAATTGATCGCTCACAAACGTTGCCGTTAAAATGTTGCAAATTCAATCAAATATAAATTTATAATCCTTATTCAATCACTACAGTACTAGGTAGAAATAGCGGTGAAGTCGGGAGTTGATCCACAGAGAAAACGTTGGAAACTGAAATCAATTCTCGAAACCCTAAAACTAAGGAAAAGAATCAAAGATAGAATAGATTAAACTAATGAAGAAAAGAAATAAAAGGTTGATCAATTTTAATCAATGGATAGGTGACTTAGGAATTACTCAATCCACCCTAGTTTCGCATTCAATCTTCTCGAGTTATCCTCTTGTTCTCTTCTCTCAACATTATGAATCATATGACTACAAGCTCACATGAATCCCTAAAATAAGATTTATGTTCCTAACGGCATGTCCTATCTTTCTTGGTATAGATTGTCTTCGGTCCTACGATTTCTTTAAGTTATACTACTTCTAATGACCTTGGCACAACCTATCCTAGCTTAGCATAGCCTATCTCACTAGCAAATCATAAATCACATGAAAACCATCCTATGAATCTCTACAATCAATCACAGAAATCATGTAGGACTGAAAATACATCAATGAACTCTGTTCCCTCAACTCTATTAACAATAAAAAGCAAATTCATAGGATCATGTCTTGAGAAGAATACAAGATTCAAACCAAAGAAGATAGAAAACTATGCTAGGGTTTCATGAATAATCCTAAGTACAATAACTAGCAACTCATCTTTTGGATGAAAGTCATAGGGTTGGAATAGGAAGTTGTCACCATCCACATCCTCTCCGTCTTCTTCTTCCTCCTCCAAAGATTGTCAAAAAGATGATTATTTTCAGCCAACCAACACCTTCTTATAGGTGTATTTCCGGAATTAGGGTTTTGGGTTGAGTTGGACCTCTAGTGCAACTCGGATTTCCTAGTTTAATTCTGACAGCCTCTTCTAGTCGCGACTGGGTTCAATCCGTCCAGGGTTTGGAAATTTTTTCAACATGAAAGATGTAGATTAGGAAGTCGTCTGTCCTCCCCCGAAGATTTTATAATATTCGGACATATGTGGAATATTTGGCGAATATTCTCCTGAGCATCGACGGACCAGTTTTCCAACAGCTGTATATCTTCATAGTCTTCCCAACTAGTTTTAATCTGTCTAGAATCTCGCTAAGTGTCCAACATGAACTTTATAGCTCTTGCAGTCTTCTATTACGTACTTAATTTCCAGAATATTTGGACGTATACAGAATATGTAAAAAATATTCTCCTGACAGGCGACGAAACAATCTTTATCATATAAATTCATCTTTTTAGCTGAATTTCTTGTATTTCTTCTCATATCATGATTAAACCTGAAATCAACTAACAAATTATTAAATGCAACCACTCTAAGCCTAAAAAAGGTAATTTAAGGGGTTTAATTATGAATATTTAGTGACTCATCAGGAGATTGGCTTGCATGGCAAGTCACAGACTCTTCTCTATACAAAGAGTTGGCCGGCCAAGATGGGGGAGCATTTGAGTGTTGGCTAGGGTTTGGGTTCCTTTGCATTGAGTGATTTTTGTACTTAGGTTGGGAGAGAGAGTTTGGGGGGGGGGGGGGGGGGGGAGGAGAGAGAGAGAGAGAGAGAGAGAGAGAGAGAGAGAGAGAGAGTTGTGAGAGATTCTTTTGTAAATTCATTCATCAATAAAGGAACGAAAAAAATTTAAAATAATATTATTTTACTAAAATATTATGAAAATATACCTATAGAGAAAGTATTTACGGGGATATGCCTCCCCTGGCCACGTCAGTAGCCACGCTGGCGTGGCTATTGGTTTTTAAACGCTGGCCCATAAATCGTAACTCCAAGTTATGATTTCTGTAACTTGGAGTTACCATTTTCTTGTGGGCACCAGCGAGTTATCCCACGGTCAAATCGTGCATTGTCTATCGACGGTCTATCCATACATCCTCCTTGATCATCAAAGCTCGCGGTCGATCCATGTATCATTTGTAGATAGTCTATCCATGCATCCTTCTTAATTCACTCACGGTCGATCCAAACATCGACCGTCGCATCGATCGTACGTCTCTGTCAAAAGAACATCACTCTAGGGTCGATGCTTGGTTCAATTGTCAGCTCAACTCCAACTTGGCAAAGTTTGGAAATTAAAGAACACATATTAAGATGTGCCATGAAGTTACGGCTTTATTAAACAAGCCACAATTTCACCCCATGGCTATATTTAAATAACCCCCACCCACAAATTCCCTTCCTCCTTCCTGACCAACCCTACCTCCCTTCCTAACCTTCCCTACCTCTCTTCCCAGCCGACCCTAGCTCTCTGTTTCCTCACTCATTACCTCCCTTCCTAACCGACCCTACCTCTCTTCCCAGCCGACCCTAGCTCTCTGTTTCCTCACTCATTGACGGTGATTTTCCGACGATTTAGCCGGCTAAACTCCTCCAAACTTTGGGAAAATCTTATTGGATCTCTATCCTACTATCCAAGTGAGTTTTTCCTTTGAAATTTTTATCTAACGGCTCCAGTTTGCTTTGAGTTTTTCAAATCTAGGTGCTAATCGGCTCATATTACATGCTAATTTCCTTCTAACAAGTAATTTTTTTATTGATTTTTTACTATAACAACTCCAGTTTCCTCTAATGGCTCCACTTTCCATATGATTTTTTACTATTAACTTGTAATTTCTTTCTAATCGACTCATATTAGTGCTAATTTCTATTATATATAGTGATGGATAGTGGCATTGTTCCATTTTCCATATGATATTTTACTATTAACTTGTAATTTTTTTCTAATCGGCTCATATATACATAGTGATGAATAGTGGCATTGTTCCATTATTGTATCGGTTGGACGGTAATATGGAATTAAAGGGTAACGCGGTGATATTGAGTACATAGGTGGCCGAATGAAACCTACTTGAATACAAAAGAATGCAAGTTATGCAGACTTGAAGTCTCTAATGTTGACTTAACTAGATATAATCCAAAGTATTTCGACATTGGCATAACTTGTGGATATCCAATGGGAGAAAACATGTACTGCAGGATAGAGATAAAAGATGATAGCGACATCGATGGCATCCTTAGCCTTTCTCCAATCATTCCAAGCATACAGTTGTTCTTGGTATGAATTGGTGTCGAAGTCAACAATAACCCTCCAAATAATAAGGCATTTGGTGAATTGACACACCTACTACAACAAGGAGACGATTCAACATATAACATATTTATTGGGTCTTATGGTGCTCCCATATTTGGACATCAAATATCACAGTAAGTAATTTATTATCAAACATGTAATGTTACACATCTGTTTGCTCCCTTGTTCATGAGAACGCTTGTATATAAAAATATGGGTCTTACTACCGGGGGTATATATGGTCGACTCAAAAATACATGCAAGTTACTTCGGGTTCGAACATGAGATACACACATCACACTTTTGATGTTGACCCATTGAGTTCCCGCAGGGGGGCATCAATATGATGAAGATGTTGATTGTGACCACAGAGTTGATTGTATGCCATCAACATCTCGAAACACTTCGCTAGGTGTTGATGTTGAAGATCGTCATGATAATCCCGATAACAGTTGGATCAAGGTTACCACGTTAAGCAACGAGCCAATACATCATGATGAAGGTATTGATGATCCGGTGCCTCTTACTCCAAGACAGTATGAAGAGGAGTTACCGGATGAATTCCGAGATGATGAGTGGGTTGATCGGATGACAATGAAGAATACGATGCCTAGGGTAATTGAAGACCCCATCTCATTCAATGGTGAATTCTACAAGAAGCAGATATTCGAGACCAAGGCATCACTTATGCATACTTTTCAACAGTACCAGCTTCAGAGATTTGCGGAACATTGTACCATCAAGTCTGGGCCAAAGGTGTTGACTGTCAAGTGCCTTAATCATGATTGTATTTAGTGTCTACATATGTCAACTTGCAAAGAGTCTTCTTACTTTCAGGTAAAGAGCTATGGGGGTCCCACATACATGTCGGGCATGTTTGCTAAATACCAAACATCGCCACTGCACCACACAATTCATATGTGGTATCATACTTGGTGATGTAAGGACAAATATCATGATGGGCCCCAAAGAGATTGGGCAAAAGATCAAAGACGGCTACCACATTACCATCAGCTATGCAAAGGTATATCATGCACGCTTCCTAGCTATGATGATTCTATTTGGGGATTGGAAGGAATCATACAATATCCTTCCGTGGTATATGCAAGCAATGAAGATGGATAACCCGGGTACTATAGTGAAGCTTCAAACGGAGACCGTGCACACCGGTGTTGATATATTTGAGCGTGTGTTTTTATCGTTTCACCCTGCTATTGTCGCTTTTAGACACTGTTGACCCATATTATCTATCGATGGAACACACCTATATGGTCATGGTACCACCTCCATATAGGGCGGCCTGAACTACTGGCACAACCATCGCTAGGTACCCCTGAGGAGCCACCGCTAAAGATATGCGTATCCTTGAGGGCCCCTTGGCAGCCCAGTACGAATTCTTGATTCTTTAAATATATTCTTTAATGTTGAAGTTAGGTTAATATTAGCATCTAAATCTTGATGAGCAGTGCAGGTGGACAGCACCACACAACAGCAGAGGGAACCCGCATGGGTGTTATTTAGCTTACTATCGGGAGCAGTTAGATAGGCAGTTGTCGTGCCATGTATTATTGCTCACTATCCAAGATTATGTTATCATTTAATGTTATTGTAATCTAACCGACTTCATATTTTAAACTTGTGGGTTATAGGGTATCCATATACACCGCTGCATCAAGCACTATTGGCAGCCATTTGTACTGCAAGATTCACTGTTTGGAGGAGCCATGTGCCGCTCATATGTTTCGAGATTGTGGAGATGCATCATGCAAAATGGGTGATGCGACAATTTGGCCTGCGACAAGAGATACTGCCCCCTGTGATTGAGAGACTGTCACGCGTAGGTCGTCGGGGCAATGTTACTATTGACTGGGTCACCAGTATATCGTCCAGTGGCAAGAGAGGTACCGCAACATCGTTGAGGGTGTAGTGGACTATGGCAAGGATCCCACACCATATTTGCAGTGGTACTGGGGGGTCACTATACGGTATGTCAATAGGACCATATTAGAGAATAGGATGGCCTTTGAGGCGAACGTACACCTACTATGAAAGATGGTATATATATTTTATCCATTAGTAATTAATTCCAACATTATGTTAATCTAATCAAACTTTTTAACTCGTCACTAACAGTATGACACTGCCGAGAAGAATTACAATGTGTACCGCGCCCGTGCTGGAGAGAAGCTCGCCGATCATTTTGCACTGGAATTCTACTCTATGATGGGGGGTTTGCGGATTTGCAGCAGAGCTCCTGTCAGATCATAGCAGCAGACTACCGGGGAAATCGTCTCCTATGACATGCCAATATCTGAAGATATATTGTCGTCTTATCCAGTCATGGGCACAACAGAGGAGGATCCGGAGGGACACGCCGGACATGATGTTGATGTTGGTCTTATGAGGGGGGGAGGTTGGACCGCTAAAGAGGAAGAAGATGCTTGCGAGAAAAAAAAAACCTGGAGATCATGATAGTACTTCAATTGTAGTTTTGTGATTGTTTTTGATGGTTTGTGCCCATTTAGAGATTTTAATGTTGTTGATTGTTTCATATGGTTTGACTTATAAAAAAACTTATGTTTGGATTTTAATGGGGTGGGTGTAAATGTATTGGGTAGTTCGGTGGTTTGTTAATTGTTGAAAACATGTGGTTGAATGTTTGTATACAAGCGGTGGAAAAAAATAAAAGTGTAAGAGTTGGTTGTCCTAATAAGATCTAACTTCAAGTTATGCCTTAGTAGGACTGCCTTGCATGCGGTCGATTTGAGGATCGACTCCTAACTTAGCCAAGTTAGAGCTGAGCTGACGGTCAAACCAAGCATTGACCCTGGAGTGACGCTCTCTTGTCAAAGACGTACGCTTGATGCGACGTTCGATGCATGGATCGACCGTGGAATAACTCGTTGGTGCCCACAAAAAAACCGTAACTCCAAATTACGAAAATGGTACCTTGGAGTTACGGTTTATGGACTAGCGTTTAAAAACCAATGGTCATGCTAGCGTGGCTGTTGACTTGGCCAATGGAGGCATATCCTGTAAATACTTTTGCTATAGTTATATTTTAATAATATTTTATTAAAATAATATTATTCCCAAAATTTTCTAAAGGAACGGGAGCCATATCGTGTTATCGGCCCAGGCATACCCCCACCCAATACATAGAGATACGTAGATCATCCATGGCCCCAAGAAGAGAGAGACATTAGGGAATGCTGGGAGGAGGAGAGGTGAGGGATTCCTCGAAGCTCTCCGCCGGGGATCCTCACTACGGGACCTTCTCACAACTCCCGCCGCCATCGGAACCACCGTCAGTTCCTCTCCCTCAGCCTCTCCTTCCTCCTCCTCCTTTGCCCCAAAACACCTATTATAACCACCAGCACCATGCCCAACCTCCTCCGTTTGCGTACCATGCTATCCCAGGTTGGTCGCTCTCATCCCAATTGCCAATTTTTGTTGCTTGGATTCTTCTTTGCTGTTGTAATTTGTGTTTTGTTCTTTTGCCTTCTTTGTACCAATTCTTTCGCAGTTGGGTACCAATCGCTTCCCTATACGGCGCTGGTGGAGGGCGTGCTCATGATGGAGCCTCAGCTTCCTTGCTGTGGCATCGGTATTGGATGGGCCCTGTAAGATGGATATCTCAAAGCTCTCTTTTCTCTGATTTTTCTTGTGGTAGAATATGTCCTTGCTATCTTTTGAATTAATCGGGTTCCGTGATACTGCTGAAACGAACAGAGATGAGCAAATGTTTATCCATAGTCGCTTTCTATTGCCGTCAAAGAATATCATCCAAAAGTTTCAATATGTTATGCAATTCCCTTGAACATGTGAAAGGGTTAAAAGTCGAGTATCTTTTTTTGCATCTGGGCTTATGAAACCGAAAAAAATGAAGTTTGATGATGATCTGAAACCTACTTGCTTGTGGGGTCATCAAGGAATTCTGTACCTCTGTACTATTTTTGTCTAGCTTGGGTTATCTCATAGTTCTCTCCCTTTGACGAAGTGGATAGGTTTCTTTTACATAAGAAAATCTTAATATGGTGTGATAAGTATAAACAAAACTTTGCAAATAAAACTCATGTCGAGTTGGTCAAATGCAACTTCTTTCCTCAAGGATCTTGAACCATTTATCACCATGACCATACTGTTAGTGATGTCTAAGGTGTTTTTTGTATCATGGTAAGGTTGCATTACATTTTACATAATCAATGTCGAATGCTTACAAATCCAAGTGGGCCACCGCAAAGTGCTACGTTTCTGTTTATTAATTGCTTTCAACCTCTCCTTGGTCTTACAACTCTTCATCTACGCTTAATGCTAGCATTGGTTATGAACACTTATAAACTTGCGTAGATTTTCAGAATTTGAGTCATCCTAAGGCATCATTACAACTAGTTTATGATTTATCTTTGGAAAGCAATGTAATTTATCCTTATGGTTTGCTGTGTTTCATCTCATCTTGATTTATCTTTTGAATATAATTTTCCTTCCATATGACAGGTTCTTAGCTGGCTTCTTTTTTGCTGCAATTCCATGGTATGTTGGGGTGTACCTTCTGGTGTTTGGTACGATGAACTACAGAGAGCAAGCAGGACTGGTTGCGTGTACAGTTGGGGTAAGGTTGACACGCTAGTGTTGTGATACATTTTTTCCTCATTTATTGGCATGTTAACCTGTTATCGAAATGCTAAATATTTAGAGGATTTTAAATTTTCATTCTGTCAGAATAGTTTAAGGAAGAGATGTTTGGGTGTTTTCCTTGTCCATTATACTATGTTAGGAATGGATAATTCCATGTTCAGGAAAAGTATAAAGATCCATGGCAAGGTAGCATAGTGTTAGTGTTGACCCCACATTGGTTGTTAATCTAATAATATGTGACCCTTGATTGTTTAATAACCCATTAGGAAGGATAGGATTTTATGCTACATTGATTCGACTTTGTTTAGAATATATTATATTGTGTCCGTATCCCATGCCCATATGTGTGTTGCCTAAGTTTTCTTCAAGCAACTGATAATGTCCAATCAAGCAGTAGTATCTATTTCTTTCTATTGGTCATCTCTCAAGATAATTAAGCTGCTATTGTATTGTTATCAATGATAAGGTTGTGGGACCAAAGTTAAGACTAACTTGTCCTTTCTTTCGGTTAAGTTCTACAAATCAAAGTTGTAGTCCACCAGCTAACCTTTTGCGGCATCTTATGAAGCTAAGAATCATGATTGCTATCACAATCATGATTGCTAGCTAACATCTGCGTACTTGTTCCCAAAAGACATGAGGTGAAACTTATAATTCAAAGGTGCTTCTGCAGTAAGATAAATCAATATGTGTAATTTTGGTGATACTTTGGACTTGGAGAACTGCAGTAATGGCCTGAGTCCCTAATCTTGTTAGTAGACTCGGTCAATTAAACAAATTCGTAGAGCTGGCATCGGCTTTCTCAAAAGTATCAAGTGCAATTTCTAGGGTGGCATGTGTCACCGGAAAAGTGCTGCGAAATTTTTTTCTCGAGTTCTTCCCAATGATGGCGTCATGACCCTTCTTGACAAGGCCTCATTCGTCTTCTTCACTTACAAACACACAAGAAGACACACTTAGGCAAAGGGATTCTCCCGTTTGTTTTATTGAGGCAATCGTACAAGAGAGTAAAAAGCGCTCAACTCTCTCTCCCAAACCCTTGGTTACATAATCACTCAAGTATAAAGGAAACCCCAACCCTAAGCCACCGTCCAGATGTCCCACATCATGGCTGGCTCCTCCTTATATAGGGGGCAGTAAGGAAGACTCATTGCTCAACTCCAACTCTGGGTCCTCGATTAGTTCCAAGTTGATCTGGACTCTATCTTGGCCAATCATGAAGCTGCCCACTTCATCTGGACTCCTAGTTGTGTTGAAATTTGCCTTGATAGCATCTGCCAAAATCCACCCTCACCTTGACTCGAAATAAAACTCCTTCCTATTTCCACGTGTCAAGTATGGAACCTCCGGTGTCATCTTCCATCTTTCTCGTGTCATGACTTGTCAGACCTAAGCCAAGTGGAATTGGCCTGATCGCACGCTCAGATTGGCCTCCATGGCCAACTGTCTTCCGCCGGGCGTCCCAAGTCCTAGTCCCATTAGAACTCCCGCACAACTTGAACTTTCCCTGCTTCAAATCTTTCCTTTGTCGCGTCAAGTCCTTCCCGAAACTCAGTCCAACTGGAATTTGAGCAAACACACGGTTGGTTTGGCCCCAACGGCCAACCGCTTCATGCCGGGCGTGCCAAGTCCTAGTCGGACTCGGACTTCGTCACCCGCGCGCTCTGCGCGTCACCTCACGCGCCCTCCTAGGTTGCTTTGCCGCGCGTCCCGCTCGATGGAATAGCCTCATGGTGTGCCATGTTTTGCTTAGGCCCGGACCGCAGCGCCATCTTCAAAATCCGCCGCGCTATCTTCAAGATTCCTTATGCCATTCCTGGGGAAGTTGCTCGCACACTTGTTGAGGATGTTTTGCTCGCTATCTTGAGGCCACCTAGCCTCTCATGACCCATGGTGCCAGCCACGCGTCATGGCTTGGGCCTTTCGCCGCGCCACCTCTGGATGCTGCGCACCAAAGCCCGTGTCATGAGCTCAAGGCCTTGACAGCATGCTTATCTATCTGAAAACCACAGTTTTCAGCCACTTCTAAAAAGATTTGGATTCAACTATTGATCTTATTAGTACATTTGGTTGGTCCATGATAATTGTTAATCGATGAGGATTTTCTTCAAAAAATAAAAAGGGTCGGTTTGGATGGTTGGTTGTTCTAGTGTATAAGTGTATTAGGACTTTAAGCTGCTCCAGCATCTTGGGCTTTGGCTACAAGGTGTGGTGAGACTTGGAGAGATAGGTGAGAAATGGCAATTTTTTTGGCATTAAAGCAAGTGTTAGATTGGCACTGAGGAAAAAGTTACACAGTTGCCAGATGGTTTAAACCTGTTTAATGTAGATCTCAGGAAGCTCTGGGGAGGACATGAGCTCAGATTTTTTTTGCATGGAAAGAAGGATTCATGATGACAATAGAGTGATATCAGATTCAAATTTTTTACAAGACTTGCAGGCTATGGTTATGACTATGGCTATAATGAGAAATAGACTTTTCGTTCATTCAAACTTAATGGGCAGTATTTTGATTCATGACTGTCCAACTCTGCTAATTCTGATTATTTGACCGAGCATCAAAGACATGCCTGAAGGTTATGATTAAAATGCAAGGTTCTGGTTTAAATGGGCGCTTTTTGTTGAAACTGACAAGGCGCTTTCTTGATTCATGGTTGTCAGAACGTGCTAGTTTAGATGATTTTACTAGCTATGTTTATATACACGTGTCGAGTCCTCCGTTACTTTTACGTGTAGATTGTGAGAATTCATTTTAAGAGTTAGACAACTAATAGTGGAATATTTCTCACCAGACCTAGGGCTTTATCTGCATTTTTATACTGCAAATTGGTTTCTTGGCAGTTATGTTGACTGGCGATATGTGCTTATAGTCTGATTTTGTTTCTTAGAAACCTAGGCGTCCAATTTTTTTGTGGAAGACATTGTTGACCTAGATCTGTTTTCTATTGAGAAATCACAGATCATCAACTGTAGTATGAAGGCAAAGTCACTCAATGTTCTAATTTCTGCATAACATGATAGGATATTGTTGTAGAATGTTTTATGCTCACCAAACTTGATATTAGCATTCTTGATAACATTGAGAATGCACCAAAACAGAAATTCATCCAACTCTCATATGACAAGGGTCATTTTATGCTTATGTGGTTTGGGTATGACAAGAATGACTTTGAATATTCCCAATTGAACTTGTTATTTAACAAGAGATCTGTTTTTGACAGGCTCTCCTGGCAGCAATTCCGGTATTTCTCAGGGTTTTTAATGCCAGTTTGTTTTGGTGATCCACAAGTGACTCCACTCTAATATGTCTATTCCTTCTCTCTTCTACTTCGTTGTATTGAGTCAGAAGAATCCTTGAACTTTTATGGTGCACATATTTCATTTATAGTATTATTCCGGACTGTAGATTTCTCATAAACATGCCAATATTCTGCTATATGTAATGAGGATCACTTTTAAACTATGTTTCTATCTTGCTCTTTCCAATTTTATTTAGGTTTCCCGTAGAGCATGGTTTTTATGGTGGCCTATAAGAGTGGTACGAAGGCAGAGTTTTGATTTTAATTTCATTTCAGCTGATTAAAAAATAAAACATTTATGTATCGGCCATTATGGATTCAGGATTGGTTTCGGGAAATTTTGAACCATGGCTTGAAAACCTTGGAGTTACATAATGAAGAGAGAGCATCCCATATAAAAATTCCAAATTGAGAACAGCTTACTTACAAGATAATGACTGATGTATTAATTGTGTTCCAAGATCTTTAAGTGAAATGGGTGGATGTTTTCTTCAAAAGGTGACAAGATAGAAGGTGCCAAATATATTATGAGTCGATCATCAAGATAGAATACAAACTCTGCTGGAAAAAACTAAATTGAAGGACTATTAAACAATCCTGAGCTGCGCTTATTATGTGTGCTTGTTATGATGACAATGCCTTGAAACCAAACCAAGTATAGTATCTCTAAGCCCAAATGCACTGAATCCTACTCAACCTCTCATAATTTATGTAGGATTATATGAGCCCCAAATTGTGGTTGAAGAGTTATTACTGTAAAAGGTGCATGAGCATAAGAGGGTGAGAGCTCAAAAGAGAAACGCTGAAGAATGATAGCCAGTGCCATCTTCGCTTCTATCATGGCGAAGTTCTGGCCAAGGCATATCCTTGGACCCCATCCAAAGGGAAAGAAGGCATTCTTGCCCTTCGATGCTCTCGAAATCCCTTCTGCAAACCTCTCTGGGTTGAACTCCTCTGCATCTTCACCCCAGATATCTGAATCACGATGAAAAAGGATTGTAGGTAGCAAAACATCGACTCCTGCCGGTAAAGAGATGTCTCCGAGTTTTGTATTCTTTGATGTCCGCCTGAACAAAGAGACCACTGGTGGGTATAACCTCAGGACTTCATACAGTATCATGTTTACCTGCAGTTGGAAGGTTTACAATAATTTGAACCTGTTATACTTAAGTTGGAATAGTATACATGTTTGAGATTATAAGGAGTGCAGAGAGAGCTCACAATCTTTAGATGGCTTATGGATTCATAGTTAGGCATGCCATTCCTGCATATTCTGAAAACTTCCTCCCTTGCTTTCTGCTGCCAAACTGGGTGCATTGACAAGAGAATCAATGTCCATGTCAGCCAGACCGACGTCGTCTCCTGTCCTGCAAAGTAGAACAGCTTGCACTCCTCTATGATCGCTTCAATGGTGATTCCCTGTTTCTTTTGAATAGCCGGCCTACGTTCGTCTTGTTCGTCGATGCCATTGACATGCAACAGAAGACTGAGCAAGTCGTCACATGCAGACTCTCCTTTTCTCATGGCATCCACCTTCTTGGATATCATTTCCCTCAGCATGGCTTTGATCTCTTTATCAATGAACATTCTACGTTTGTTCTTAGCAGTAGGCAGGAATCTGTAGGTCATCGACCTCGATCAGATCGATCAACAAGCTAGTTAAATAACATTATAGTCTTGTTAGATAGAAAGAGATAGATAGAGAGAGAGAGAGACAGGACCTGAAACCAGGAAGATAGATGTTCCGAGCAGCTTCGATAACCAGAATGCATTGCTCCTTTTGTAGTTCAAATATGCTCTTTCCTTCCTCATAGTTGCTTCCGAATGCCGTCCGGGAGATGACATCTCCGGTAAGGTTCTGGATTTCAGGCCACACATCCAACTCACAGGTTCCTTTGTCTCCTAGTAGATCCTCCCATTTCTTTACCAGATGAATGCAACTTGTAAGAAAGGCAGGCACCATTCCCTGTAAGAGATAATTGAGAAATAGACCCACGGATCATTTCAAGAAAAACAGCATCAAATTGGACTAAAAACCTTAGCCGATTCTTAAAAATCAGTACCAATTAAGTACTGGTGTACTGGTATCAAATCATTATTTGCAGTCTCATCAGGATTCAACTTATATCCTCTCCCTTAATAATACAATCCAACATGTTGGATCATTGAGTTGCATGAATTCAATTCGAACCTTCAACTTCTCCAGATGAAAAGCTGGAGTGATGATCTTCCTCCGCCTCGCCCATTCGTCTCCTTCAAGACTAGAAACTCCTTTGGCCAGCAACTCTATCAGTGGGTTCATCTTCGGCTTCGGATAGTGGCCGGCCTTGTCGAGCAGGACCTCCATCATCATCTCCGGCTCCCACATGATCAGCCGAGGAGTAGTTCCAACCCACACCATACATCTCTTGCCTGCATTAATTAATTTCCTAATTATTCCTCCTCTTATAAATAGATTTGTGGAGATTCCTAATTTCTTACCATATTTCTGGACCGTCTGATGGGCGAAGGGGAGGACACGTGGCACTATCTGGTGGGTGAGCTCCATGGGTTTGGACCAAGCTTCCTTCATGAGCTGGACCTCATCGTTCATGTCCCCGTACAGCAGCCTGTAGGGGTTGCCTCTGATGCCATGCCGCCTTAGCTGCTTCTCCAGCGACCTCGGCTTCCACCAAGCCCAGTAGAAGGCCTTAGCTCCGTAGTACACCAGGATCACAGAACAAGCCAAGGCAAGCAAGAGTACTGCTTCCATCTCACCTTCTTCTTCTTCCTACTGGATACTGTGAGAAGAGATGTACATCCACCAAGGGAGGGGGGGAGTGCCCCATTTATGAAGGTGAAGGTGGTGGGGCCGGGCGTTTTCTTGGGGACCAAGTTGATGCCCATCGGACTCATTATAGCGAAGGTTGTGTGTTTGTGGACTTGAGAGGCCGCTTGGGCCACGTACGTTGTGGATGTATAGATTATTAGAAGAATAAAGTTTCGATAAAATTTTATGTACATGATCACGTGGTATGTATAATGTATATGTCCTCTAATGAATAATGAGATACTGATTGATTGATTGATTCGATCGTTGGTACATTCAATCTCACTATCGATTTGAATGCATGCATAGTATACATGCTCTCTGGTCATGTATGTAAAAATCAGTGCTCTTACTAGAATGAGATTTTACTGGGAATAAAAGAGTAGAATTTTCTGTTTTTTTCTTTTCTTTTTTTTTTCGTTTCTTTTTATTTTTAAGCAGTTAAGCTGAAGCTACAAACCAGCGTATGCTGGGGTCACGCTAACCTTTCTGCGGACTATTTACATCAACATTGGGTGAACCACCCCCAGTGAGTGGCTTCCGGAAGAGTGGAAGTCTACTGTGTAATGTTATTGGGGTTGGTTTTTTCCCCCAAGTTCCGGAAGGGAGTGCAGAACTTGGCTGCTATCATGACTACTAGAGTTTGGTCCGAGCTTGTTGTGGACTTTAGGGTGATTTGTTTACTTGCTGGCTAGGAAAGAAGACCATTCCTGGAAAGAAGGTGAATATTTGTGGGTTCAAGGGGAGGTAGTCTCGGCAAACTCAGCGATGATGCATGGCGGAGACTATAGTCGTTGTTAAAGCTCTTGAATGGGCGAGAATGAGAGGGAAGGATAAAGTGGTTGTTGATGAGTTAGATGCTTTTGAAGTCATTAGCATGATTAATGAGGCCAAAGGCTGGTCACGGGAGGAAGAGATGCTGGTGAAACAGGTTTGGAAACTAGCTCTTGAGTTTGGTTCCATTCTTTTTATGTGCATACCTAAAACTGCTAATTTGTTAGCTGATCGGGTGGCCAATTGATGCAGAAGGCCAGTTGTGCCAGCTTCGTTTGGCAACCTGAAGATGGGCCCGAGGGCCTTGACTTGGTGATGTAAATAAAATAGCATGCAGATTCGATTCATTATATAAAATAAAAACATTGACTGGCATGGTGAATTGCATATTGTAGTATTTTGTTTTTATTCGTCTATCTATCGGCCACTTGGATTGACCTCGTCGTTTTAGACCAAGTTTTCATGGCTCTGGTACCAGATATTGTCTTCAATAACAATGCCAAAGAATCTCCAGAAAACGAGCTGAATGGTGCTATATGCCATCATAAAATTGAGCTCATATCCTCTCTGATATATTTTCGTCGACTGAGAGTAATTCCAAACACTTGCGAAAAGATCTACTTTTGGACATATTAGATAGTGAACATCTGGCTAGTTTTGTTTCCTCGGGTACCTTTTAAGAATCTACCCACTGCTTTTGTGCTTAAATAGGTGTACGCTACATATGATATAACTCGTATGAGTCAAGGATTACTCTGTAGGGGTGGCAATTCGGGTTCGCGGGTCGGGTTTGGATTGGGTCATGTACTGAGCCGTTTAATAAAGACCAAACCTGAACCCGACTCGTTTAATAAAGGCCAAATCCGAACCCGACCCGTTTATTAAATGGGTCAGGTTTATCAACACGAACCCGACCTATTTATAAACGGGTTAACCCGACCTGACCCACCTAACCCGTTTATTAAACGGGTCGGGTCGGGTCAATCTGTTTAACAACAATCAAACATCAAATTTGCATAAAATTACATCTAGATTTACAATCAATCAACACATCCTTAGTAAGATCAAAATACATCCTCAATAAGCAATAAAATTATAACTAGATTTGCAACCACATCAAATCAAAATACGTATAAAATTCCTACATAATAGCGAAGCTCGATGGGAGGACGCTGAGCTTTGATCTTGTAGGAGCTGCAACTGGAGGGTTTATGAGTTTGAGTGTGTACTGCAGGGTGATGGAAGAAGCAGATCATGAACTCATTAGTGCACTCTTGAAACCTATTTAGATGATTTGATTGCCCTATTTTTGCTTTGATTTCAAGTCGGCAATCTGAAAAATATGCAGACTATAAGCCGAGCAAGTTCAAGTGGTTCTTCTCATGCCTACCTGATATGAATTGCCTCAAGAGCAGGCTGCCGGCGAGGGTCTCCGCCCGGAGAATCCCATCTATCAAATCAGATCCCGGGTTCATAACCATCGAGAACCCCATCACGACCCACCGATCCCCGGCGGATGACGGAAGAGAAGCAGCAGGTTTCATAGCACTGGAGAAAGGAGTTGTCTACGCTCGATCGCGGCGGCCGCAGCCTCCTTCCGACGATCTCATCAACAACAACGAGGACGAGAAGCCATGCCTGGCGATGGATGCTGAATGCGATGTGGAGAAAGTGGAGGACGAGTTCCTTAAATTGCTGAGGAGAAGTTATGGAAATCGAAGAGATCGCTTCTCGGGTATTATCAAGGGAATTTGAGCTTGGATTTGGGTGTTGGTTTGGATTTGGAATCGTTGATAAGAGAAACGGAGATGGAGCTGGCGAAGGTGGCAGAGATGTGGAGGAGAAGTAGTAGTAGTAGGTCGGTGGCAGGGGGAGCTAAAGGGAGATCGCGAGGGGAGATCCGAGATCGAGAGGGGAGATAGGGGGAGATCACAAGGGGAGGCGCCGCCGCGGGGTAGGAGAAGTGGAGAACTGGAGAAGGGTTAGTGAGTTAGCCCTAAACCCTTACTTAAACGGGTTGACCCGCCTAACCTGCGGGTCAACCCGACCCGACCCCTTTATTCACGGATCACCCGTTTATGACCCAAACCCGATTATACCAAACCCAACCCCGTTTATCTCGAATCAGGTCGGGTTCACGGATCATGACCTGGATTGGCACCCCTATTACTTTGTCAATGGCACGTGTCGTGCTGGCCAGAAACTGGCTCAATACGTGTTGGTCGACATGGTATGTGCCGACATTGGGCACGGACTGCGTGCCGGTTGCAAAGCTCGTTTGAGCATGAGGGTTGCGCCGATTCAGGCATTGCATCGTAATTTACTGGCTAAATACGTATTGGTTCATACCATTACAACTTTATGTATCCATCGACACGACAATCACTATGTATCACAGCTTTAGGGATATGCTCCCTAAAGAGTTTACTTTTTCCTAGTAATAATTCTCCAAGTACAAGTCTTTCACCAAATGTGCTTTATTGGCGAGACTATGCATGTTAGGGCTTCACTTTTGCATATCTAATCTTAGCATGCAAATCATTTCCACTAGTTTGCTAGGGCCAAATCATGTCCTTGTCTGAGTATTAACAAGGGCAAAGCTTACTCTGTTGCAGCTGACACACTGGTAGTCTCTTGAAGCCAGTATTTTCTGTCGAACCTTTGAATACTTCTTATAGTTAAGTCGATGATGTCATTATTGACCGTTCATGTCTGACAAAGGGGTGGTTATTTGTGAGACCAATGGAATTGTTTGTCATTTAGTTTCCGGGGATATACCTTAGTTGCAAATTCTGGGTGTCATATGTATCTCATTGATTGCCCAGGCAAAGTTGAACGTCTTCATATCTCATAGTTCCTGTAGTCACTGCAGTAACTCTTGGAGAGCATATAGTGCATGCAAGATTCCCATACAGGTCCGTAGTTACTTTTATTTATCTAAGTTCAGTGTGACTTAGATTTTTGACTTTAATCTGGTGTTCATCTGATCTTTCATGTGCGGCTACATTGTCAATGTGCTCATAATATTTGCACATTCTTTGATGGGGTACTCAATCCATTTTAAAGTTCATTTGGCAATATCTCTAAATTAATTTATTATTTCAGGGTTGGGATGATCCATACGTGCCACGCATTCATGAAGGACTTCTGAAATGGAAGTATACCCAAATGAACTCAGTCGATTTTCTATTTGAGGTGGTTCTTTGTTTATCTGTATTCTCTGCTAGCTTTCTCTTGAATGCATTGCTTACTGCTTTCATGTATGGTACTCAGGTTACATGTTATAGGTTAAAGTAGGGGTGGCAATTCTGGTTCACGTGTCGGGTTTGGATCGGGTTGAGCATCAATATCTCAACCCAAAGGCCAACCCAAACCTGATCCGTTTAATAAACATGTCATGTTTATCAACCCGACCTGACCTGTGTAACCCGTTTATTAAACGGAAACGGATTGGGTCAGGTTGGCGGGTCAGATCAACCTGTTTAGCTGAGAGAATATAATTCTTTCTTTTCATCTTTAGGAAACCTATGATTAAACAAAGTAAATCTGAATTGAATCCCACAAAAGTAGCGGCAATAGCATTCCTGTTATAACATTCAATCATCTTCAGGAAAAAAATCCACAATTCAATCACCATTCAGTGGCACAAAACATTCAATCCCACACTTACAGTACTCAGCATTAACTTATCATAACTTAAGAAGTAAACAACATTCAGTGGCATTTTAATTCAATCCATAACAGATTGCAGCAAGTCAAACTTAAGCAGTAAACAATGGTGTTGTACACCATTCACAACGAATTCCAGCTCCCCAAAAAGTAAAGGCAGCCCAACTGAACATCATATTAGTCCTCTTAAGATGACTATTTCATTGCTTCCACTTTATCCCTCCTTAGTAAAATTGGATCCATTTGCATTATAGCCAACAACAACACACCATGAGTGCCCTTTGCAAAATCCATAAATGCAACTCAGCCATTAAGCAATAAGATTTCGAGATTCCAGATGAACCCATAAGTTCAATCATCTATTTAAATTTGAACTAAATTGCTGAGATTTGAACTTACATACTCTAAGCAGCAATTAAAACTTTACCGACAAATTGTTTGCAGTCCATGATAAATCCTTTGAGTTTGCAGAGGTCTTAGGGATATTATATGATATCATGCTTTTTTGGAGATTCAATACAATTTAGTTTAGGTCATGTCTATTAACAAAGTAGTTGCAAACTATGAGATCAATATTGAGAAGGCCATCCACAGCAGCAATTAAAAGAATTTATTGGAATAAAATGGCATCAGGATAAATATACCATCATCCATGAGGATAATGAGAACATGAGCAAGAATCCACCTAAATGCAGTGTGATGATCAAAGAAATAAAAAATGTAGAAACTGTTAGATGAATTAACCTCAATAAGACGATGAAAATCATGAGAAACAAGATGGGATAAAAGAAACAAAGGGGACTGGTTTGATTATAATTTTCACTAACAAGGACTGTCTTATTTTATTTGTTGTAATGTTCTGGCTGTGAAACTTTGACAATATCTTATTAAACTAAATCCCATGAATCAAACGGGACTAAAACACACAGAAATAAGAAAAAACTAAAAGCAATGGAGTCCTCTTTAGAAAGGACCCCGGGCTGGGAAGCTTAAGAAGGGCCTGGATAAAGAATTCCCATGTGTGTGCAAACTCCCCTTCAAATCTACCTTAACCAAGGCGATGACCAGGACGAGCAGTAGGCAACAACATCATGCCTCGGTCGATCAAAAAAAGATCTACCCTAATCAGAGATAAACCGAGAGAGAGAGAGAGAGAGAGAGAGAGAGAGAGAGAGAGAGAGAGATGTAGCCTCTTCCGACAATGGTTGAAGACAGGCGATGGCCTCACATGCAATGTTCTAAAAAGCGCTAGGCGCTAGTCGGGCGGCCAAGGGAGGCCTAGCACCTAGGGGGATTAATCGGGGATTAATCGGGGCCTAGAGATTAGGCGGTTTTTTTATTTTTTTTAATAATAAGTAGCATAATGACATCAAGTAGTAGGAAAATAACCAAATTAGTAGGATAATTAGTTCAATGTTCAAAGTTGAAAGTTCAAAACCAAATTACATCAAGTAGTAGCAAAATAACTAGCCAATGACTCATAAGCGGCATTTGCCCCGCCTGCCTGCCTAGTCGCCGCCTAGCCCGCCTAGTCGCCGCCCAGGAAATTTTTGGTTCAGAAGACCGCCTACACCATTAATCGGGGCGGTGGGCCACCGACTAGCGCCTAGGCGGCCGCCTAGGCCGATTTTTAGAACACTGCTCACATGGTCACATCGTCGCACGGGCCTCGTAGACAAGGGTAGGCGGCGGCGGCGGAGAGCTCTAAGCCTCTAACAACTAACCCTAGTCTCGAGTAGATCGAGCGTATCTGACTTTGGATGGAGGAAGGGGGCGTCCGATAAGTTGGTGCACCCGTTAATCAACTAATGTGTGTGAGAGTCGTTGGATCTAAATCTAATAGTGGTTAATAGGTTTAGACGGGTCACGGGTTAGCCAGGTTATCCGACTCAATCCTCACCCGATCCATATATTGACGGGTCATAAACGGGTTGACCCGTTTCCAACCCACATCCGAATATAACCAACTCGGACCCACTAATTTCAGGCCGGGTCAGGTTAAGTTGACAAGTTTGAACCTTAATTGCCACCCCTAGGTCAATGTTTTGATTGTTTGTTCTGCATGCCATATGTGGGAAGTGAGAATCGCTAGTCTCTTTTCCTTTCGAGAGAGTAAACAAGAAGCTTATGGATGGCGCTCGTATTGTATTTAAAGGTAAGAAGATGCTAAAATGATGCGTATATGGCATCCACTTTATATCTTTTTTATTGCTTGTTACATACAATTGTCTAGGCACCTCTTCTACAGTAGTAGCATACATCATTTGATTTTCTTTGTCATGCATATATAATGTCATTTAGATTGACAGTCCATAGCCTGCAATGGCTATAGTGGCAGTGGATGGGGTAGCTAGACATAGCCGCATTGGCCGTGACTGTGGTCCAATCCCTGGCAGTGGCTGCAGCTACTATGGGCAGTTCTGGTTGCAGTTGTGATGGCTTGCCCCCCATTGCTCTTGTGGGTGTTAGCTGCCAATGTTAGGGTTGCAAATGCCCGACGATGCAAAAAACCAAGAAAAATTGTCGAAACCGAAATCACCAAGCCAAATCTGAAACCAAAATTGCCATGTTTTGTTTTCTTCTGTGGTTGAAACGTGAACAGAAATCCAGTTATCAAACGTTGGGTTCGACTATTAGTGTTTTTTGTTGGTCAGTTTTGCACCTCAAAACCACTCCCTTCATCTGCCACCTAGCTTCATTTTGATTTAGTATCCTTTTAGCCAAGGTCCCCATATTTAGAAGGGTCACACTAAGAAGATTATTGGTCTTTGACGATAATCGACACATCCAACTCTTTTTTTTGCAAGGCCATGTTTGTTTCGTTGGAATGGAGTGGAATGGAATGAAGTGGTTTGCCACTTTTGTTGTTTGTTTGGTGCGGGAATGGAGGCTAAAGGCCAAGGATAGATCAAGCGGCCGGAAAGCTCACCGACGGTGATCAACGGCTGGAGAACCTCATCAAAGGGATCCAAGGGCATGGAAAGGATCACAAGATGTTGGGGGTCTTGGATATGGTATTCGATCGATGGATGGAGCCATGGAGGTAGCGGATCAGTGATGGTAAGCGGCGGAGCTTAGGGAGAAGGTTGCAGGCGATCAAAGGTCGGGATTGAAGGTTGGATTGAGGAGGAGGTCCTGGGAGGCTATGACGAGGCTTTTGGAGGTGTTTCAGAGGAAGGAGGGGGTCGCAGATGATGGGTTCCGGTGGAGGTCAGCGCCAGGGTTTGGGTTGCCGACGATTGGCGACAGAGGAGGTGGTCTCGAAGGTGAAGGTGGAGGAGGGAAGGATGGAGGTCGGTGGTTGTTTTGGCGGTTTGGGGGCCGTGGATGATGGGTTCCAGTGGTGGTCGGCGTCAGGGTTTGGGTTGCTGGCGATTGGTGGTGGAGGTGGCGGTCTTGAGGGTGAAAAAAGGTGGAGGAGGGAAGGACGGAGGTCGGAGGTTGTTTTGGCGGTGGATGGAGGTGGTTTAGAGGCCTTGGATGATGGGTTTCGATGGAGGTCGGCATCGGGGTTTGGGTTGTCGGCGGTTTGCGATGGAGAAGGTGGTCTTGAGGGTGAAGGAAAAGGCGTTGGAATGTGATTCTGGCAAAAAAAGTGTCATAAACATTTGGTTGAAATGGGGCCATATTGTAATGGGGTTGGACTAGAATGGGTTCCATTCCAGCAAAACAAACACCTACAAGTGTTGGACTGAGCCCATTTTCTATCCATTCCATCCATTTGAGGCTCCATTTCAGGGAAACAAACATGCCCTAAGGTTTGCAGTGGCAAGACAACAAGGCAATCTCTTCATCACATATGACATGATCCAAATACTTCAGCCAGATATACGAGCTAGTCACTTTTCGGCAACAACGACGGTGATGGCCACACTCGTCCATCTCACTGAGAGGGAGCGATGACCTCTTTCTCTCTTTCTCTTCCAACGTGCACCTCATCCTCTTGCTCACCTACTACTGATCGCGACCACTGTCATTGAGGAAGGGGATGGCGCAAAAGAAGAAGGAGAAGCCTCTAATGGCGCAGTTCAGACGTCTCCTCCTTGAGAAAGAGATGGTGTGCAAAGCACGCAAGGCGGAGAGGAAGGCAGAGAGGAAGGCTAGCAAGGCAGACATCAAAGAAATGTGTTTGGAGGATGTGGGGAGCGTTGAGATGGTAACTGGAGCTGGTGACTCTGCATAGCTCCAGAGCCCCTCATGTGTAGCTCCTGAGGACATTGTAGGAGATGGGGGTAATGTGGATGGTTTAGGTGGTGAAGAAGGGGAATCAGACCTGTCTAACCCTCCTGGCTTTGAGAAGAGTGGTCCATGGCTGGAAGGGAGATCGTTTGATGAGATTGTCTCAAGGATTGTGAAGGATGGTGGGGGAATACCACTCTCTAAGGTTCCAAGGTTGGCTGAGCTTAGAAACTCTATGGATGAGGAGGATAACATAGCTGGCGAGGATGATGGAAATGAATTTTTTTTCTAGATGATGAATTGCTGGAAAGATGTTGCCGAAGGTGGGATTACTCTGTATTTGGTCACCTTATGGGAGGTTGGGTTCCAATCGATGTGCTAAGAGCTAGGCTCTCCTACCTCTGGAGCTCTATGGGAGATCTTCGAATTGCTTACATGGTGGATGGGATTTATGTTATCAAATTTTCTTGTGAGAAAGATCGGTAGATTGCCCTATCCAGGGGTCACTGGTCCATCAATAGGCTCCTGCTCTCCCTTATCCCATGGAAGGAGGAGTTTTGTCCAACCCCAGCGGACTTCCAAAAGATCCCGGTTTGGGTTCAACTTGGTAATATGCTAATCGAATGCGTTGGGGAGGAAGCTTCCTCTGCAATTGTAGCTAGAATTGGGGAACCTCTTGCGGTTGATTTAGCTACAAGGGAAGGGCTAAGGGGTGTTTTGGTCGTGTGTGTGTCATGGTAGATACCAGCAAGCCAGTACCTAGAGGAACTACGGTGAGAAGAACCTATCTGATACCTGGATCACGATACATCAAATTTACATATGAGGATATTGAGGTTTGTGGATCTTGCTCTCGGATTGGGTACCTAAGACAGCAATGTCCGACGTCTATTGTAGGGAAGAAGAAGACTATTGGTGAGATCGATGTTGAAGAGGTGACTGATGAGGGGGTTTCTACTGTTGGCTCCCAACCAGGGAAGGAGAGGAAAGACGGTGGGGAGGTTGGAGTAGAGGCTATTAGTAGAACTATTGGTATAAAATTGAATATTATTTATTTTATAATATAGTTTAATATAAATATATCTCAATAATTAATGATATAATATATTTAAGCATTTAACTAATAGAACTATCGACACAAAAATGTATATTATTTATTTTATAATGTACTTTAATATAAATATATCTCAAAGATTAATAATATAATATAATATTTAAGCATTTAACTAATAGAACTATTGACACAAAATTGTATATCATTTATTTTACAATGTACTTTAATATAAATATATCTCAAAGATTAATGATATAATATAATATTTAATTACTATAACTATATGACTGTCAAATAAGAAATGAAAAATAGAACAAGAAAAAATGGGAAAATGAATATTTTAGTAGCATAGAGAATGATTTAGCACAGCTGATGTAAGGTGTTGTAAATAAAAAAAGGGTTATTTGCATATACCCCCCTGAAAAAGGTTCATTTTACGTATACCACCCTAAAAAAAATAAAATTTGCATAAAAAACCTTGAAAATCTTGATTATTTGCATATAGCCCCTCGGGTTACCCTAGTCTTATTTTCTCAGAGCATGGATGATTCTGGCTGCGCGTTCTTTTTGTGGTTGGATGAGGCTCACTCAACTGTTGATTTAAATCATTACATTGATCTTGAGAACCAGCTACTAAGGAGATTCGATGTTGTCGAGGAAAAACTGCAAACATCAATTGCAAGTTTAGGGAGGAAAATTGATTGTACTAATGAAAGAATGCAAAGTGCAAGGAGATGGGGTGAAAGTATCGACAAGATGGAAAAAAACTGTGTCCAAAATGGTTGTGAGCATACATGCTCAGTTTATCTTCATTACCCTGTTAATTGTAATCAAGTTTGTACTCTAAGCAATTGTGCTTTGTAATCAAGGGCAAATGTTACCTGTGAATTATTAATTGAAATCAAGGTTGTAATCCAAGGCTGAATATGTTAGCTATTGGTTGTAATCAAGGTTGCAATATCTGCTTTGTAGTGCATGGTTGTAATCAATGCAAACAAAAATGTGATTTCCATTGCAAATTGCTAATGTATTTCCACCGTTAGCCTCCGTTCCGTTAGCTTGCACACGGAATATTCCATTCCCAAGTAACCCGAGGGGCTATATGCAAATAATCAAGATTTTCAAGGTTTTTTATGCAAATTTTGTTTTTTAGAGTGATATATGTAAAATAAACCTTTTTCAGGGGGGTATATGCAAATAACCCATAAAAAAATTATAAAATAAGGAAGTAATATATATTGAAATATCTTAGGATGGATGGATAGGAAAGCGGACGCGGGGCATTATGGAGTCAGATGCCACGGTGGATGACCACAGTGGAGATGCAGGGATAGGTGTTGGCTGCCGTGGGAAAGATGGAGTAGTGGATTGGTGCTTGGCTGATAAGGTGGAGGCTAGAGATGTTGAAGAAGCAGAGCTGAAAGCATTCATGAGGGGTCTACAGGAAGCGGCTGCGAACACAGACTACCTTACTGGGAGGAGATGCTGGCCTGAGCATCTGGGTCCTTTACTTCGATGAGCCTGTTGGATGGCAGCACATCTTGAGGAGGTGTATATCAGCATACATTCCTAGAGATATGAAGAGCAAAGCTGAAAGACTAGCATTCTTGGGTAGAGCTAAGTTGTATGGATTTATGTGGTCAAAGGAGTCTGGGGTAGATCAGTTTTGAGTTGCTAGTTTTTGTTGATGAGTTCAGTCAGAGACTTACAAACTACTCTACTAGATCACTACAAAACCAAATACAAAACACCCTCTAATACTCCCGGCCCATCGTTCAGGATCCACAGCATCCGCTCGCTCGTTATATATTCTATGAACATGCAGAAACAAAGTAAATTCCAAACAGAGCACCCTCCGCCAAATTTCTTTCTTCAATCCTACGAGCTCATGAGGCCACAACCTCCTTCCATTCAAAATATCAATCGCAGCAAAGGAATCAGATTCTATGATCACCCTTTCTTTTCTCCCCTTTGTCCACTGCCATTTTGATTCCTAAGATGATTGGCTACATCTCTGCCTCCAGCACTGTGACAGAGCCCATCCCTTCCCCTCAAACCCATTTGAGTTGCTAGTTGTAACCCAGCCTTTAAGGCTAAACTAATAAAAAAAAAAGAAAGTGACTCAATTGAACACTTGAAGGGCATTGTTTCGAATCAAACCAACACAGCAAAGTCATCGGCAATAGCCGTTTGTTGATCTCTAAACCAGCAGCCCTAAGACCAATCCTTCAAATGGGAGCTTTGCTGAGCATCCTTGTGCCGAATTTATTTGAAGGGTTAATTAATTGCATATCTACCTCTCAATTGTTTTGGTATTATATATTAACTCCTGAAATCCTAAAAATATGAAAAATATCCATTACTTCTTTGAAGATATCAATCTGATATAGGCTCGTCGCATGCCTATGCCCAACCCACGGTACATTGACACCTCAATGTGAGAAGCGCTCCAACGGCTGAAAAGAGGAGGCTTTATCTTCCCATAGTGGCTTAATTAGAAAAGTAATCATTTTGCCTTTTAGGGCTGGTTTGATACCGAGATAACTTTATTTCTGATTAAAGGATTTTATTCTCAATTTTGGAAATAACTTTATAATGATTACTTGAATAAGGGAAAAATAGAGTGAAGAGTGGAAATAATTTTGTTATGATTACTTGAAATAGGAAAAGGTGTTTTGAGATAAAACGTGAAATAAGTGTGGATTCGGGACTATTCTAGGAATATTCCCTCCGTTATTCCCGTACCAAACGGGGACCTAGAACGGTCAACAACGGTTACTTCTAGGGGCTTTTTTTTTTTTGCAATGGTCAAAAATGGTCTTTTTTTTTCGTTTCAAACCATTTGCATTTCCTTTGCCCGCCCCCCCCCCCCCAATGTCATCTGCAATCACCGTCTTACACTCAAACGATGGAAAAAGGGTCCTTTTTCGGGACACATTTGTCAATAGTTACTACTAATACCCAATTTGTTCTCAAAAAACAGTCAAAAAAGATCATGTTTTGAGGACAATTTTGTCAATTGTTCACCACAAATGATGATGCAGGACTAAGCCCAGACCTGATCGAGTCCGATCCGGAGCAGCTCCCGAGGCGATCCGGACGCGTTCGGACTCCATCCGTCCGACTCAGATCTCCGTACGACCCCAACCGTCGGATGGGCATAACTTTCGCCCACGACGTCCGATCGGGGTGTGCGACCAGTCGAAACGACCGGCTCGACGAGCCCATCAAGATTCATCGGAGATCGAAGATCTCTCCATGACCTTGACCTCCGAAACTTCAAATTCCTTTTCCTTTGGATTAAAATTCAGTTTTAGTGAAAAGCTTTCCTTTTTAGGCAGTTTGTTCGGTCTTTCTTTTTTTTAGCAAATTTCTTATTTCTAGTAGGTTTTCTCCTATTTGAATTCCGGGTTTAGTACTTGGATTAGGTTATTTCATATCAGAGCCCATGTATGAGTTGGTCTGGTCTCTCCTTAACCTATAAAAGGAGGACTTAGGGTTTGTAAGGGTCAGTTTTGATGATGAATAAAAATTAGGGTTTTTGGTTTCTCCCATGGTTATCTCTCCCACATAGAGGTTCACGTTTACCCTGCGCCAAATGAATACCTTCAATTTTTCTCCATCCTTTCCTCAAGTGTTGAGAACTACTCTTCTCTCATCTTAATCTCCGGAAGTCTTTCCTATCACCCAAGCTCCGATTCCAAGGATCCAACTCTCACTACTCTCATTCTCAAATCTCAATTTGACATGGCTTCTTACTCCTATGATGATGTTGCTATTAACATTGACGAGGAAACTGTGGAAGGAGGGCAACCTGAAGTCGCTTCTGCCGCTACGTAATCTCCTTCGGTCCTTCTCGAGCTCCAAAGCGGCTGCGAAAGGCGGGTGTATGAAACTTGTTCCAAATAAACGAGACTGTTGATCCAAATGATCCCTTAGGATCAACGTTGAAACCAAACGCTCGATCTGCGGCAAGGTATTGAATGCGGACTATTGCCAGGTATTGAAAGGCAATTGACCATGCATTATCACAAGATCCTCAACGATAGCAAACTCTGCAACTGTCATATGGCGCCATAACATCAGGAAACAACTATTTCCATTTTACAATGAGAAAAAGCATTCACGGGGAGACAAATATTCCCATCCAACTAAGTATAATTCATTAACTGGCATGTCTCAATTGTTTATTTACACAAGTGACGACTTTAAACATCATTTTCTTCATTTGTCGTCAGCACTGAATCAAAAATGAAGCCTAAACTCTGCAGTTACTGTTCTAGCTATGAAATCTGTATGAGTAACTCAAGAAAATGTAATGGAGGCAGTGCAAATATAATCCTTCTATCTTCAAAGGCTAAGTTGATAACCCGGTTGCTTCCTTTGGTAGCAAAAACAGGAAGAAAATTGGGATAAAGTTTGAGAATAGTTGCACAGTTAGTCCCAACGGAAGGTTGTCAAAGGAATCTGAAGAGATGTTCAGAGCTGAAGCCAAAGCAGCCCCTCCAAATGAGCCTAAAGTGGAGCCAAGGTTATTTATCGACATAAAGAGAGCAAATAGTGTTCCTTCAATTCCAGGCGGACAAAGCTGTCCGGATAATATCAGAAATGGCATCATCCTGCATAAAGAGAGAGAAAAAACCTTGTTACACAATGAAAAATAGACTTGCAAAGGAGTTGATGAACACAAAATAAGAAAGTACCTAAACTAAGTGTTTTTTATCCAACTACATCATGTTCACATGAAATAGCTCCAGATTGACATCCACTTGTAATAATAGCTTTTGGTAAAAACAAATCTACTGATCTAAGCATACAGGTTTACATGTATCAGAAAAGCAAATTGGTTCAAACGCCATAAAAGGGTCCCTATTCACTTGCTAAGAATATGTAAGTTCTCATGGCGTGGCCTATAGTTGGTTGCTACGGAAGAGTGTCTTCGAGTATTCAAATGCAAAGAAGACTTCAGCCTTTCCTATCTCAACCTTGGATTTCATGCTCTAAATGGCTCTCAAAAATGGAAACTGGTCCACTAGTACTGGATCTGTTCTCACCCACTTATTACTTGGGATCATTCTCCAGCTTCTTCTTCCATTTGTAGGATTGGCTGATTACTTGATGCAATGATCTTCCACTGGATCCAGCCATCTCCATCGATGGTTATGATAACTTCAATACGAAATTAATAGTGATCTATAAGTTACCTCCCTTCAATTCTACCACAAAGTCCAATATTGCTCAAGACTTTTCAGTAGATATCACTCATTAGTCACCTAAAGACCTCTTTTAAGTGATGAGCAGATTGTGTTACCAAAAATTCCAAGCTACCAGAGCTCTACTGTTTTTCTCATCTTTTATCAAGGTCATGTTCTCCTGCTATCCAGTCTCTCCTCTGACATAAGAAGAATAGGGAAATGCACTAATAAAAAACAAGCTGAAAGAAGAGCTCTTTGTTCACCAACATCTTCTCCCTTTTGTATCAGTCTAGAACATCCTTTACTTCCTAGTCTTTTGAAGTGTTTGTTATACTAAGAGTTCACAACAAACAGAAACAACACAATTAAAACGGATTAGCATGTTACTGATTGTCCAGCAATTTGTGAAAGGACCAAAGATCTACGGACATGATGAAGGTTCAAAATTTTCTTAGAGACCAAGGTTGGGAAGTAACTGCACAAAGCCTTGGGAGAAGGCAGATGCCAAGTGGCCTTTTCTAGGAAGATTTTTTATTTGATAAACATAAAAATATCACATCTAAATCTCAAAATATCAAAAACCATTTTGAAATAGGAACACTATCATCAACATCATTAACAAAGAAGTATAAACTGGAAGTAAACAAAACCTAGTAACTCCAAAAGTCATTGTTGAAGTAATTCTCAAGACCCCACAAATCCCCATCTAGAAGTCGCATCAAATTACCGAATGAAATAATGTTTCCAATGTCCTCTTGAAAATCCGGGAGTCTTCAATGAACGGCAATGAAATTAGCTTGCATTCAACATTATCAATGGTCATTATACCAGCTTTGTAAAATGTTGATTTCGACCGATACGGTACATACTGGACAGTATGCATAGTGCCACTCCGCACAGTAATCCTTGATTAAAACATAGCTAAATCTAGGGTGGTGCTCAGACAAAGTATTCAAGAATACGAATCTAAGATATGGAGAGTATGCTCCCCAAAGATTACTCAAGTAAGAAGCATGTGGTCAGGGTTTAACTCGGCTTCATGTTAACAAGTTTCGTGCCATACTTCAAATATACCTTCAAAAAGCAAAACTAGATGCATTGTAGCTAAAACTTCAGAAAAGATATATGTAGGAGATAAATGCATTGACTAAACTCGGAAGTTTGACTTCAAAAAGAAATATAATTGCAAAAAAATGTAGCTAAGGATTAGTGGAGTACTTGAATTGGTTAACTGCATCACCCAAAGCTGATCCATATAGCACCATGTATTTATCTGGTATGCCAAACTGAATATTCCATCGAGATACTAAAGCAATATCCAAAAGGTTCATGGTAGCAAGACCAATATGAGACCACCTGCACCATTTTATGCAACATCGATCAAAATCATAGAAAACAACACCATAAGGCACTTTGTAAAATAGATCAGAATAATGAAGGTCTTCTCTATGGAGTCCAAAGTTGACCACACGAGTAGTAAAAAAGACGAGTCAATAAACACTAATTAGATCGAATTGTTGTGTATGCCATTTGCAGATCCTATTAATCAACTTAAACAATCCACACCACCTGTCAAGAAGGATACCCAATAATGCTCAAGGGGTATCTAAAGCATTTGAAGTCATCTAAGAAAGATGGTATGTTCAAAAGGAAACAAAACGTTTCAATAACGTTAGTCATTTCTATGGCTTCCTTCCAAGTATAAGACCCGTTTATTCTACAAATAAGGGATGCATCATATATTGCTCAAGCTCGTATTTCAATTCTGCAAGCAAAGAACAGGTTTTATCAAAGGGCTGATCTACGCAGTTCAATCTTCATTTCCCAGGGGAAAAAACACATGTTCTCCAAAGTACGTGAAAAGTGGAACCTTAGATTCCAGGGAAATAATGCTTCTTTGGAATTTCCAGCTCAAGAATGCTTCTTTCAAAAAATCATCTTCATGCGCACATCTTAAATTTCTCCTATAAGGCACCACACCCTTCCAAAAAGATGAGGTTGGATGTAGGACAGGCTTTTGCATTAACAAGGTTTCTGAAAGAAATTTCAACCAACAAAAAGAAACTAAGAAGGTACAAGCTGCAGTCAGCTGAAACTTAAAAGTCAAAGAAATGCTGTGCAAAGCACTGCTTGATTAATTAGCTTGTTTTTCCATTGGCATGTCCCTCCTGTCCATAATTACATGAATACCAATTTGTTCACTTTAGAATAACCAAAAAGGGCTCACTTTCAGTTAGCAAAAAATCATAGTAAGAGGAAATATACAGATGTATGACAGAATTAGATTTTCATTCCTTTCTGTATTATCTTAGCAAATTCCACAGAATACTATTGAAATTCCTAGATGTGCATATCTCTGTTGATTGACTAGACAAGTTCTTATGCTAGGTACAACCACAATAATTTTTCTAGACATCGCAATAAGTCAAAAGATTGTAGAAATGGATTGTGAAAATGTAGAAAGAAAGGGGGAAAAAAAGAATTCTAAAGTCTTTTGACTTACATGAGAATTCTTCTCAGTCTCATATGCTTCATATGGCGGTTGTAGATATATGAACCAATCATTAGGCCAAGCCACCCAATCACACGAGCATTCCCCAAAAAGATTGCTTCCAGATCTAAGACGCTAGTCTGGTAATAGAACATCACCGTTGAGAGGTTTGGAACTGTAATGAGTGAAAGGAAAAACCATGCCATAGGTCTGGCATTCCCATCAGTCAAACATAAGGTAATAAAAAACCAAAAACATAAAACACGAAGAAACATAATTGTGAGTCAAGTGGCTTCTATAGTTGTTACCTTAGGATGATTGGCTTCCGAAAAGCATGAGACAAACTATATATAGCTGACCTCAAGGATATTAAGTATCTTGAACTATGCTTCTTTTCCACATCCTCAGACTTCACAGTCGCAACTCTCTGGTGACCATTTTGACTGCCATTCTTTCTCCTTCTTGAATTCCCAGCCTTTGATGTCTCATGTAAGGAACTCTTTCCATTTGCCAGGCTAGCATGATCATTCACATCACTGCTTTTACCTGGTGATCTTGAAAGGCCTGAAGGAATCTCATTGACTAAAGCACATGAAAGCAACTGGATCGTTGGGAGGATAGAGAAAAGAAGGAAAATTATCTCTGTCCTTAGCTGAGACACAGTGTGACCACCTAGTAAGTTCCCAGTTATCCCTCCCAGAGCCATTGCAGACCAGGACAATAACTGGAGGTCGGAAGCAAATGCTATTCTGACCAGAGACAAGTTCACAAATCAGCCTTTTGCTCATTTTAAGCACCATATGAAAAACTAGAAAGCATAAAGATGAACCAACCGATGAGATCGCACTGCTTCCGCAATCATCGCATCAACAACAACATCTGCCATTGCAGATCCAATGCTTTGTATTGTCAGGAGAAGGGTAAAGAAAATGTGTGAACTCCGTGTGGATGCTGCTGAGCCCAGAACAACCCAAGGAAATAGAGAGAGTACAGTTGCAATGACCAAGTAGGGTACTCGTTTTTTCCCTCGGATGGGGATGCAGTCCGATATAATTCTGCAAGAGCAAAAGATCATGGCAATAGCTGCAATCAGCACATCTTTCTACATGCTAGTTAGGCGGTCATAATCCTAGATACAAAAGCCTTAAGTTATCCTCTATGGTGCCTAACATGTCAAGGCTACATCTAAAGTCATTTTTATCAGCGTCAAGAGGTCATCATGAGGTCAATAGACAATTGGGAAAATTCAATCAATATATTTGCCATGTTTTATGCTCTAGTTTTCTCTATCATTTGTTCCAAGTATAAACAAATTATCTCAAGATACTCCAACATTCTAATAGACTAGAGGTGCAGAACTTTGGGCGAAGTTATAAGAACGTCCCATCAAGTTATGAAGTCGTTTAATTAGGGTACACAATAGGCTAATGAAAATAGTACATTCTAAGCAGACCCAAACAAAGGAAGATAACAGTACCCATAAACTGGTTTTATACTCCAAGGGAAGTATGCAATGGAAACAAGAAGCTGAGACGCAGATGGCGACAATTTGAGAATATCTTTTATCTGATAGGAAACAGCTGTCCACACGAAAGATCTGAAACCCTGCAATGATGTGTACAGCACATTAGGACTCTAGCAACATCAGAAAGCATCTAATATAAAAACAACCCTCCTAGAATGCAACCATAACTATAATAAACTTCAAACATAATCCAAATTATTTTGAGGTTCACTCCATGAAAACTTCTTCACCTTGTATTTAACAAGGGGGTAAGCAGTCATTTGCACAGGAAATCTAAAGTGCACATGAAGCAAAACCAGAGAAGCATATGTTCTGCATTGCAATGGATACATAACTATAACAGATAATTATTTCTTAAAGACTATTGAATTATTTTTTTGCATTTTCATCTTTCTAGGTTTATCATTTGTAATAGCAACCCTCATATGCCTCCGCATATGTGATATACTGGACTATGTGGTACATCTGCAGCCTCCATATACATGGCGCCTTTCTGAACATCGATTGCCTCTTTCTGAAACCATAGGCACAGCCCTGATTCACAGCTCAGCTTGTCTTCCAACACTAGGAATTCCTGGATATGATCAAGGCCAAACATGCCAAAGGCAGCAATAGGCAGTAGACAGCCTACCAAGGAAACATAGGTCGTAACTAGCCACATACGTGCTTGGTTGAGCAATCAAAGGTCATGTGACTTTAGAAAATAGAGGTTTTAAAAAAAAAAACTTGATCTATTTCACTAGATTAAAGAAAAAAAATTGGATGACAACTTGGATTTTTCATAAAGCATATCAAAATCACCTAATATAGTCTTCAAATGAGGGCTTTTGATCGTGCCAGATCAGATATATCAAAATATTTACTCAAGCACAGATCCCTCCCACTGCATGTTGGGAGAAATTCGAGCAAAACTCACACAAGAAAATCCATTATAGAAAAAAAAAAGAATTGCACCTTAGCAATCTTAAGTTCCAGAAAATCCATTACAGAAAAAAAAAATTTAAGCAATACTTTCTCGGATCTAAAACTTCTTAAGAAGAAGGAACAGGGTGACGCACGCACCTGAGTAAAATAGACCAAGCAGACGAGCCACAGGAAGGAAGCCCCAAACGTGGCCTTCATCTGCTTCCCCCATCCGATAACCATCGTCATCTTCCCCTCTTCAATCCCACTACCCTAGTGATCACTCGCAAGCCCCTCTGTTCTTCCGCCAATGGGATCAATTCCAACAAAAGCGAGGTATATGTTGATAGATAGGTGACGAATGGGAGAGGGAGGGAGACGCGGAGGAGGGCGGGAGGGTGCGGCGCGGCGCGGCATGCGAGGCGGGGATCGAGAGAGATGCACTGCACCTATCCTTCATGCGTTTCGCATGCAAGCAGCCATGGTGCACTTGGAGCCAAATCAAATCTAAAAAGATTTAGGGAAGTCTTACGTTCAAAAACTCCACTTTAAAAAGCGGATGCTTCGATTGATCGATCGATCCTTGCCAGGTCAGGTGTGGGAATGGGATTTAGTGATTTCGGTTTTAATTTTTAGGCTTGAGACCATGTAGGGATGTCTAGTTGGAGCATCCATTCTCACATTTGCTTATGTGGCAAATGATTATTGGATGGGACACGGCATCACCTGAATAAGTCTGGTCTGATTGGATGGTCCTTGCCCCCCACTTTCTTTGAACACGTGGCGAATGCTTATTGGATGTGATACGGCAAAGGCGTGAAACAAGGTGCGAAACTCTCGCTCCATGCCACTGGTGTTTACTTGGCACGCTGCTGACGTGGATTTCTTATTACATGACCAATAAGTTTTAAAGTAATTTAGCTCAAAAAATTGGATGGTCCTTGCCCCCACTTTCTTTGAACACGTGGTGAATGCCTATTTGATGTGACACGGCGTCTGCGTGGGATTTATCGCCTAAATGGCTCCAGGTCATCTCTATTAGTGGACTGAGACCTCACCCCCAAATGTTTTGCAGATTGAGACCCCAAACCCACGTAATTTCAAAATTACCCTCCAACTCACCCATATTAATGGCCATGGATGGATGGCCACATGACGTGGCATGGACATCCGATCGCCATCCCCACTATCCCATTTGAGATGACAACATCATCATTACATGGGCCATTTGGCATGTTTTCATTGGTCCATGTAAGATTTAAATATAAAAAAAAAACATCCCATCGAGGTGAGAGGAGAGGCTGTCACTCACCTCCTTCTCCTTCCCGCCAGTAGAAGTTTCTCCCCGTCAAAATCCTTGCCGGTACTTACACCTTCCCCTGCTTCATCTCCTTCCCATGGTCATCTCCTTCTCCCCTTCACTTGTTTCACCTTCATCCTTGCATGACAGTCTTCTCTCTTCGAGATAGCAGTCTTCTCCCTTGGACCTTTAATGCACGTCATACTACAACACCTATTTCGTCATGATGGCGATATGCGTACACTGGCGGATCCACATATTGAGGTGGGGGCGGCAGGCGCCCCCCTAGCAAAAAAAAAAACCTACCTAATATATATATAGAATATTTAATTGCCCCCCCCCCTCCCAAATTAGATTTGACCCCCCTAATAATTTACTGATTGCTTAGAGAAAGAAATTTTTGACGATGTTCCTAACGAAGATATTATGCAATACTATCAAAGTATGAAAACTCGGATGAAACAATTGTAATTGTTTACTTTTATAGCTATGATACTGTAATAATATGCTTATTTTGAATTTTTTAATTATTTATTTATATATTTTCTTCTATAGTAAATTTTTTCTATTAAAGTCGTCCCCCCTTCATATAAATCCTGGATCCGCCACTGTATGCGTATACCATGTGTAGGGTTCCTAGTAAGACCAACAATCGGCCTGATATGCACCTATTTTTGGACCTTTTTATATTTTATGTGGTATTTAAGCATGCATAGAAAAATATACGCCGTTAAATGTAGCTGTACATGTCCTTATTTACCTGTAATTTTGAAAGTATGGACGTGGCCTGAAGTGAAAGTTTTCACAGGTACAGATTTCATTTCAACGAGTATTCTACATGTACCTGGACAGTTTCAACTTGTCCATATTTCATTTCAACGAGTATTCTACATGTACCTGAACAGTTTCAACTAGTTCATATTTCATTTCAACGAGTATTCTATATGTACCTGTATAGTTTCCCCTGGTACAGATTTAAATTTAAGATATGTCAACAACCGCTTCTCATTATCTCCGAGTGTATATAGTTTTGGATTCCCGCAAGTAAAAAACGAGTATTCCAAATTATATGTAATAAAAAATGAGAATAAATAATACACGTATAAAAAGACCAGTAACTATTTGAACTCCTATGAGAAACTGTTGAAATTACCGGTACAAAAATACCAGTATATATTTATATGTCGGGTTAAATACCAGTATATATTTATATGTCGGGTTAAATAATCGAGTAGAAAACTAAATGCGGGACGTGTATTTATAAGCAAGGGAATATATTTCATTGCAGCGAAACATGTAAAACTGATATACGTGTAATAAAAGTGAGTATTCAAGGTATAAATCATGACATGGGCCATATGACTTGTTTTCATTGGTCCATGCAAGGTTAAAAAAAAACATAAAACAACAAGCGTCCGGTCGACGTGAGAGGAGAGGCTGCCATACACCTCCTTCCCACCAGTAGAAGTCTTCCATGCCACATTTCTTGCCGGTACTTACACCATTCTCATCTCCTTGTCCCCTTCACCTGCTTCACCTGCTTCTTTTCTCCATTCAAGCTTGTAGGCTCTATAGGTTGGCACGATGGTGGCTGCGGGGTAGGCGCTGGCAGATCTGGCTGAGGGGTAGGCGGTACTGGCAGATCTGGCTGTGGGGTTGGTGGCACTGGGAGATCTGGCTGCGGGGTAGGCGACACTGGCATATCTGGCTACGGGGTAGTCGACACTGGAAGATCTGGCTGCGAGATAGGCGGCACTGGTAGATCTGTGAGGACCCGTACCTCCAACCCGGTCTGACCACTTGGGTCGAGGGTCTGGTTCTGTTGGTTTTGGGCTTGGTTGGCCTTGCTTCGCGATCTCCGTTGATCGTTGCGACTCCGGGGGTAATCTGGTAAATTACCCTTGGCGGAGCTAGTTTCACACACGCGTAGCGCACACACGGCCGTGTGGTGATGTATGTGCATGATTAGATCATTAAGGGAATCCTAGACCGGAAGATCTTGATTAGATCAAGGTTTGAGCATATGGGATCAGAGCTGGCCGATCGGATGGCCAGGATCTAATCTTAAGTCATTAGTACTTAAGCTCCACTTAACCCATCTAATGCTAGGGCTTCAGCCGCGATTAAGAGGGAGAGAGCTCATCGCGATCTACTCCGAGAGAGAGAGAGAGAGCAAGAGAGCAGCGGCCCGATCTCGCGGAGAGCTCGGCGACCGTGATCGGAGGCGACCAACGACCGCGGCTGGAGAGGAACGAGACGGCGGCTGGGCCTTCTCCTTCACCGACGGCGGGGAGCTTGGCTACTTTGGCAGCGACGACGAAAACCTTGGTGACGATGAGTACCGTGGCCGGAGAAGAAGGGGAAGGACGCGAGCTCAACGATCCAGAGGTAGGGTTTCTAGCCTAAACTTGGTTTAGACTCTACTAGCATAGATTAGGCCATAGGATTGCATCGGGGTTGGATTTGTTGTGCTTGCCCTGTTTTTCGATGATATTTGCTCTGTTTCCCTTCTCGACTGTGAGGGTGCTCTTCCCCTTCCCCTTGCGGCCATGTTATGCAATGCAATGCTTTATTCCTTGTTGCTGGATGGTTTGTATGGATTCTGTTGAACTACACCTTGCTGCCTTGGATTTAGATATGATACTTCCTTCGTCATTTCCTTGCTGCAATGGTTGATACTAGATGTGGTGATTGTGTTTCGAATTTGTGACTTGGGTTTGGTTTTCCCTCCTGGATTTTTTGCCACCAGTTATTGCTGGTTCGTTGGTTTTCCGGTGCTGGTTTCTCCCTCCCTCTTGCCTGCGGTTAAGATCTGTGGAGTTTCATGGATTTTGGCGAGATTTCTTCCCTGTTCTTCTCTGATGGTATGCCGTGCTATGCTCTGTTCTCCCTGTAGATACTTTCTCTTCTCCTTGCTGCCATTGCTTGTGCCCGTGGATTAGTGATGGGTTTTGTCTTGTCGGATTCTATTGAGTTAGCCTTACTGGTTGATGCTATAGGTTCATTGCTGCGACCGCCAATTTACTTGGATCAATTGTTGAGCCTTGATTCCAATGTGTAGCCTCTGTTCTGGGTGGATTGCTTTCTCTTCCCCCCGTTTTGCTCTTCATTTCCCTACTGCCGTGGGTGCCTTCGTGAACCACTGCTAGGCTAGACCTCCCCCATGCCAGGCTTGTCACTTGGCTGCCTCGGTCTAGCTTCTATATTAAGCCCTATAGCTGTTTGATGAAATGCCAAAAAGGGGGTTGCTGAGCTACTGCTAGGTTTAATTTCTTTCCCATGTTATTCATGCTGCTATACTTCATCCCCTTGTCTTGCTATGCTGTACTGCCACTAGGATACGCTGGTCTTCCCCTCTCGGCCAATATTATGCCAATGTCATGCAATATGATGCTCTCTTTCGGTCGATAATGCGGTTGCTATCGTTAAGTTTGGATATTCCTCTACCATGCTCGTTTGGGCTTCAGATGCTCCATTTAAGTGGATGCTCTAGTTCGATCATGTTTCTGTTGATTGAATATCCTAATAGCTAAAGTTTTCTTTATGTGTCAGTCATGCTGGTTTTCGTTGATTAATCGTTAACTATAAGTATGATCAAATCCCGAAGTTGAATAGCTCTAAGTTGGCTTACTGCATGGTGGTCAGTTCTTGCAGCTTCATAGAAATGGCCTAAATTGTGCATCTTAATATCATGTAAGCCTAGGGCCGGCAGTGAGCCCATTTTTATTTATTTTGTAGAAATGCTTATAGTGTGTGGGCCAGTGGTGCCCTGTTAGTTGATTAGCTAAGAATGTGCCATTGTACAATTTCTGGCTGATAGGCGGTGCATGCCGTCGTAATGCCGGAATTTGGACTGAAATGTGATAACACTGTAATAGCTTAGTTCTCTTTTATGTATTATGCGATAAATTGGACATGCTTGATGAGATGTCATGTAGAGACACCTAGGCCTAGTTGTTTGAATAGGCTCATGCATGATGATTGCATTAGAGACATTCAGGTTAGGTGGTAGGCGATGGATTCAATCGCCGATCCGGGGTTCTCGGGTAGCCCGGATCTAGCCCTAAGACCGGGGTTTGGGGTAGTTGAGGATTAGGACATGATGGTCATCGATGATTATGTTTGATATCATTTGAGGTTATTGCTATAGTCGACTATGGATTATATATTTATATTTGAGGTGTAGAGGTCGTGTCGGTCTCCAAGGCCAAGTGCTAAGGATGGTTGTGGATGCATTCCCTGACATGTGTGTCCCCACGGGAGATGGTATGACTGGGTAGGGTGGTACCTGGACAGGAGCCCACAGTCTTTGTTTCCTCTCGTTTGTTCTTGGGTAAGGGTGATCCCACATGGTATCGTTCCCCTGTTGGTGCTTAGGGTGATCTTGGTAACATGTTCAAGAGAGAGGTTCATGACGGGAGCCCTTGGGACATCGATAGGGTTATGGGACCCTTGGCATACCTTAGGCTTAGGCGGAGAACAGCACAGTTGCAGTTTCCCTTCCTTTCTGTGCGACGTAGAGTAGAACCCTACTGGGCATTGTTGCTCACCCTATCTGGGCTGTATCGGCGATGCAGGTCGATGCAGTTCCTTCTTTCAGGTGATCTTCTAGAAGATGGCGCGATATTTCGAGGTGATCGAGGACTTGGAGCTTCGAGGAATTCATCTACAGTTAATTTACAGTTTTAATCAGTGATGAATAAATTGTTGTATAATCTGAAATATTCGATAACAGAAATGTATGATCATTAATTCAGTCGTATTGGAGAAATGTTGTATTATTCTTTGATGTAGACATTTGAGAAATGTAATAATGAGTTACTTATTGTTGTTTCTTTGTACAACTTGAAATGGTCATAGTATGAACTGTACAGGTTTCTTGTGTTATAATTATAGAGGAGATTCTGTCAAAATTTTCATGAACTGGAGACCGAATTATTCATTTATATGCTTGTTGCGCCAATTGATGATGTAAATTGATTCAGGTGGCTCACGCCTCGATCTGGATGGATTTTCTGAGTCGGGGTGTGACAGTTTGGTATCAAAGCAGGCTGTAGATCACAGGGATAGGATTAGGCTTGCGGTTGAGATTTTGAGTGTGGAATGGGATAGTTCTAGGTCTAGAACATCCTTGCCTGACTGTTTGCGAATGTGTGTGATGTGCATTAGTTAGGTTGTTTGCTGTTGTGTTTTGGTTTTCGGCTGTGTCGTGACGCCTCAAGGGGAGGTGTGCACGCACACCGGCGCTGTCCGTTCCCTCACCTGACAGTGTATCTCCCCCCGTGCTGGAGATGAGCGAGTAGGGAATAGGACGTGTGTCACCTTTATACTCTTGGAATCCCGAGAGGTGGACCAGTTGTTGCCCAGAGGCGATGTTGGAGATCCTTCGACAGTAGAGGACTGATTGAAGGAGGTGTCCCGGATCCCGAATGTTTTAGACATCATGGAGTATCGCTTGTTTGGGAAGCCGTTGTTTTCTTGCCTTCCCAGGAAGCGATGCGTTGTGGTGCTTGTCGGGGCCACTAGGGACACTGTTGGTTGTGTGTTGAGAACAGTTCGCGTACTGTTCTCTGGCACCTACCCTTGGAGGGTGGTGTAGTTGGGAGTACCTTCCTCTGTTCGTGGTATTTGCACCGCGTGACAGCACGCAGGTTGGTTGGATCACCTGGCTCGGTATGCTGGAGTGATAGCGGGGGACGCCCTCGACTGTACTCTGGATACTGAGACAGATGACTTGAGGGTTGACACCGGACTGTTGGTCGGTGGTCGTGGTGAGTTTCAGGGTTCTCCCGGGTTTAATGAGACGGCAGGGTGGCCGTTGGCAGAGTACAGTGGTTTCGGCAGCAGCGTCGTGCCAGTCCTTTGAGAGGTAGCCTGGACTGCCAGACTGAGAGGAAACCCGCAGGGTGCTCGAGTGCTAGCCGCCGGGAGCCTTTTCGCCGACGGTGCTGGTTGCGAGGGGCGCGAGACGCTTACCGCAGAGCAGTCGGACGTGGCGCACGGCGTGGAGCAGAGCAGTGGGTTGATGCCTCAGCTGGGGCAGGTACCTGTGGCAGATGCGGGAATTCAGATTCCAGATAGAGCCTTGCTAGAGACGAGGTAGCGACCAGTCTTGCCGGAGTTTCACACACTCCTAGGCAGAGAGCAGCTTCAACAACAGCCTGTTTCAGAGCCGTCTTCTTCCAGATTTCAGCTTGCAGCTTCAGTTTTCAGCTTTTGGAGTATCTTGCGGCTCGTGGTTTCCTTGTGGCGCTAGGTGTTTCCCCTTGTGACTCGTCCCCGTGCAGCCGTGTTGATTTGGGACTGGAGTCGAGTGTGGCTTTGGGAGTAGCCACCGATTTGGGACAAGAGCTTGGGTTGGTTGCTCTTGTCGGGGCATTTTCTAGAGGTTTGAGATCTCTAGGTGTCCGTCGCCCACGTGTGGGACACGTTGGGAGTCGACGGCTTCCTCGGTTTGCGCTGGTTGGTCGCACACCAAGTTGTGCTTTTTGGCCGTGGGAAGGTATCGCGGGTACACCTGACGGCGTTGTTTTGCTGTCGTTGAAGGTCGCGGGTTGGCGCGCCTTCTGGTTGTCGAGAGCTGGGGCTATCCACCGGTCTGTGGTGATCTCCTTCCCCTTTGTTTTTGAGGGTGCTCGGTAGAGCAGGTTTCCCTCGTGTTGTTGTTTGTGCAGCCGTCCTGTTGTGGAGCTTCCAGGTTTTTCCGCCTTCACAAGATGCCGAGTTTGGACTCGAGGTTCGTCCGGGTAAATTCAGCCAATGTTTTCAGTGAGCGTGTCGCAGAGACCTTAGGGCCGAGCATGCCGGGTTGTCTTTGGGGTAGAGGCAACCGTCGTGGAAGTGTGTTCGCTCTTCCGGACCACGAGCAGCTGGACCGCGTGCAGCAGTTTCCGCCGTCTCAGCAGCTTCAGCAGTCGCATCAGCAAGCCATCCCCGAACCTTTCGTTCTCCGAGGAGTACGTACCCGTTGCTGTGCATCGACGAGATGCTTGTCAGCTCTGATTCTTGTTGACCTTCTCATAGGTCGGATTTCGTACCAGCTACAACCAGATACGAATTGTGCCAGCGGCGGGTAGATTAGTTGACGTAGCTGGGCGCGAGGCAGATGTGCGACGGCAAATATCGAAGACGGTATTTGAAATTCAGCAGATGTATCGCCAGGTTTGCGGACCTTTGACCAGATTGACCAGGAGATCGGAGCTCTAGTCTTAAAGTCACTACGTCAGTGCCTTTAAGGGTGATAGCAACTGGTAGTTGCTAGAAAGGTCTCCACCTTTCGGGTGTACCACCTTTCGGTTTAGGCAAATGCCGTAGTTTTTACCTCGAACAGATGGGCCAGAGAAATTAGAACAACTTTAGCGGTGGTGGCAACCTGTCAGTGGCGAGGGTGGAGACAATTATCTAGTTCAGACATCACTCCTTACCACTCAGAGGGTGCCAGCATTTCAGTCCAGACCGATGTGGTGCCATTCGAAGTGTAGTACGACCGTCCATGCCATTTTTCAATTACTCGGCAGAGGTTGTCAAGACACCACCTACTATTCCAGACGTCATCAGACAGTCCCCAAAGAGATTATTACAGATCAGACAAAGACTTATGACGACATGGAGCGACAACGACACCGGGCCTACAGAGGTTTCTGGTGGCAGCATCAGACAGTTGATTGTGCTCCAGGGGTCGAGTAGCAGTTTCAAAACTGTGCGGGGGCATAGTGCGTGAGATCGACTCCTTCCTTATTGTTGTTCATCTAGGAGGCATGGAGATATGTCATAGACTTTGTCATCAACTTAGTTGGCACCAAATGCAGAGGTCAGACACAGAGTTCGTTCCGTATAACCTCACTTGTCAGGAGGTGGAGGTGGATTGTAGACAGGTAACAAACTTGTTGCGGCCCTTTCCAGTGTCAGAGTGGATATTATAGCATGACGGGCTTCATCATCAGCATATAGAGGATGCCGAGAGGACTTTATATGTTTTGGGTCAGTATAGCCTGATTGGCCAAATCAGCACATATATTGTCTATGAGTACGGATACTGCAGAGCAGTTTAGCAGGTCTCATATCAGAGAGGATGATGCAGATATCAGATGAGAAGATCACATTCCATGGTGGAGTTCGCTTGCTACAGCAGTTGACAGTTCAGCTTTGGCATCACACCGTTTGAGGCATAGTACGGCATCCCATGATGATTTCCAGCTTACTGGCCATAGCTTGCAGAGGCTTCATCCACCGACTCAAACATCATCACCCAATCTTCAGAAAATCAGCATAGATCAGGTTAGAGTTGACAAAAGATTTGCACAGATCAAATGTGATCACCGTTTGAGTTTGCAATTGATGACAGAGTGCTCTTGAGGATGGCCCATGTGGAGATCCAGGTAGGTTGGTCAAGGAAGAATCAATCCCGGGGTGTTTGCTTTTTGAGATTTTAGTTCATGGTGGCGAGAATGTTTCAGGGTTACCTCATCCCATACCTACCAATTTTGCTTCCTACCGTTACGTGTTCGAGCTGAAGAGGCACTGCCCAGATTCAATGCGTGTCGGCAGCTTTGGCAGAGTAGAGATTGAGGTAGACAGATTACACATAGGCGTTTGGGGGTGACTTGGGAGCGCTGGAGGCGCATGTGCAGTTTGTCCCAAGTGGTTCTTACCCCGAGGTGTTTCTCTGTCTTGAGTGGCCGTTGCGGGCGTTGGTGCCCGGTGGTTGGTATGGCGGGCGTTGATGCCCGGTGCCTTTGTATGTGGTCCCTCAGGTTGTGAGGCTACTAACATTCTTGTCTTTTGCAGGTGTGATGTGGTTTTGCTTTGTTGTTTTCGGCTCTACCCTTATCAAATTTCGAGGACGAAATTCTTTTGAGTGTGATAGGTTGTGAGGACCCGTACCTCCAACCCGGTCTGACCGCTTGGGTCGAGGGTCTGGTTCTGTTGGTTTTGGCTTGGTTGGCCTTGCTTCGCGATCTCCGTTGATCGTTGCGACTCTGGGGGTAATCTAGTAAATTACCCTTGGCGGAGCTGGTTTCACACACGCGTAGCGCACACACGGCCGTGTGGTGATGTATGTGCCTGATTAGAACATTAGGGGAATCCTAGACCGGAAGATCTTGATTAGATCAAGGTTTGAGCTTATGGGATCAGAGCTGGCTGATCGGACGGCCAGGATCTAATCTTAAGTCATTAGTACTTAAACTCCACTTAACCCATCTAATGCTAGGGCTTCAGCCGCGATTAAGAGGGAGAGAGCTCATCGCGATCTAGTCCGAGAGAGAGAGAGAGAGAGAGAGAGAGAGAGAGAGAGAGCAAGAGAGCAGCGGCCCGATCTCGCGGAGAGCTCGGCGACCGTGATCGGAGGCGACCAACGACCGTGGCTGGAGACGAACAGCGGCTGGGCCTTCTCCTTCACCGACGGTGGGGAGCTTGGCTACTTTGGCAGCGACGACGAAAACCTTGGTGACGATGAGTGCCGTGGCCGGAGAAGAAGGGGAAGGACGCGAGCTCAACGATCCAGAGGTAGGGTATCTAGCCTAAACTTGGTTTAGACTCTACTAGCATAGATTAGGCCATAGGATTGCATCGGGGTTGGATTTGTTGTGCTTGCCCTGTTTTTCGATGATATTTGCTCTGATTCCCTTCTCGACTGTGAGGGTGCTCTTCCCCTTCCCCTTGCGGCCATGTTATGCAATGCAATGCTTTATTCCTTGTTGCTGGATGGGTTGTATGGATGCTGAGCTATTGGTTTGTCGGATTCTGTTGAACTACACCTTGCTGCCTTGGATTTAGATACGATACTTCCTTTGTCCTTTCCTTGCTGCCATGGTTGATACTAGATGTGGTGATTGTGTTTCGGATTTGTGACTTGGGTTTGGTTTTCCCTCCTGGATTTCTTGCCACCAGTTATTGCTGGTTCGTTGGTTTTCCGGTGCTGGTTTCTCCCTCCCTCTTGCCTGCGGTTTAGATCTGTGTAGTTTCATGGATTTTGGCGAGATTTCTTCCATGTTCTTCTCTGATGGTATGCTGTGCTATGTGATGTCGCTCAAATGTGTCACGTACAGCGGTCGCGGTGCAGTACAGCATAAGAGAGGTCGAATCCCACAAAAAGACAAGCAGGAAAGATCCAGAAACACAGATAATAATGAATTGAAAACAATCAAGAGCGATAAAAGTTAAGAAAATAGATCGAAGATGTAATGGTAAGATAAAGGTAACAAAGAAATCAGGATTTGAATGAGGCTAGGCTTCAGGAATCACGTCACTCGGATTTAGGTTCTTCTCTTCTCAACGGTTCATATGATACTCAGTTAAGGGATTCACATCCCAATCACCTTAACCGGAAGATAAAGAATTATGAATCTGATAAAATATATAAATGTCTCTTCCTATGATTGGTTCTTCCTTTTTATAGTTCTAACTTCATCCAACCAAACCTAAGAATACACGATACCGACTGTCACCACAGGCAACACGCAGCAAAAGTTCATCGGGACAAAGCCCTAACTCTAACCGGATCCCTAAGAATACACAATACCAACTCTCACAATCGGCAATGCATAGCAAAGATCTCACGGTATAGAGCCCCAACCTTATCTAACAAGATCCCTAAGAATACACAATACCAGCTGTCACTACGGGCAATACATAGCAAAGGTCTCACGAGACTCGGTAGGAGAATCAAAGGAGATAACTATGGGATCACAATATCATAAAAGAAGCATGACTGGATTTATAATAATGTTTAACCACAAAGCAATATGTGAAGATCCAATACATAAGAAGAGTTTAACAATAAAGATTAAAAACTATGAACCACTGTTGGAGAAGAAGCCCTAATCCTCGCTAGATCATCCGTCCGCCATGCCCGTGGATTACTCGGCCATGGATGGAGATGTCTCCATCTTTTTCCTCTTGAAAAACTCCTGAAAAGAGCCTCCAAAAACGTCCAAGAAGTCCCCTTTGATTAGCCCTAAGTTTCCTATTTATAGGGTCCAAGAATTAGTAAACTCGGATTAATCAAAACCGTTGATTTTCGTCACTGGGCAAGTCCGATCGATCCTTCTCGGGATGTTGGATCGATCGGTCTCTTGAAATCTCCAATCTTCTAACTTCGCCCGTGTCCGATCGATGGACGGATCGATCGAACTCTGCTGCTCTAAAAAGCATATGTTCTGTCACCCTTTAATTCCCAAGTCCGATCGATCGGATTATGAATGTTGGATCGATTGGTTGAGTAAAAATCCGCTATTTTTGACTTTTTCCGAGTCCGATCGATCGGACCATTGGTGTCGGATCGATCGGACCCTATAGGAGCGAAGGAGGGATCGATCGGATCATATTCAGCCAAAAAATGCATGTTCTGTCACGATTCTGTGAGGTCCGATCGATCGGCGGATCGCTCGGACTCCCAGCTTATTTTCCTTTCTGCCATTCAGACTGCGCATCGGTACTGAAATTGCCGTAACTTCCTCTAGGAAACTCGAAATCATGAACCGTAAAGTTCTCCAGAATCTAGACTTCAAGAGCTTTCCAACCATATATGGCACAGCATCTGGTTCTTCATGAGCAGGTACAGATTAATTTTTGAAGTTGATCCATATACTCTTTTCAGCTTCTTTTAGCTCCAATTTCCTGCATTTTCCAAACAACTATGTGAAGCATATAAAAGTATAAAATTAGTAATAAAGATGCTGATTAAGGATAATAATCTAGCAATTGAGATGGTTATAAGGTTGTTCAGAGTGCACTTTCATGCACTCATCACACCCCCCAACCAGCTTATTGCTAGTCTCTAGCAATTCAAAGCGCATAGAATATAATTAAGCACACTAACGGTTCAAGGATGTAGACATGCATGATAAAAATTCTACCTTATCAAGTCGATAGTGTTTTATGCAGTACAGAGCATGGGAACTTCTTATACTCATACACATACTACCAACACATGAAATCAACTTCTACACATCAAACATGCTAATCACCATCCAGAAGAACACATGTGAAGTGACAAATAAATGTTACGTGCAGAGGCAACTTCTACCCACCATTAGTCTAAACACACTACTATCTTCATGACCAATCATCCAACCCTCGCACTTTAAGTATAGCATGCTCTTTCTTTGTCTTTTTTTTTTCTTTTTCAACTATCAGACACTTTGCCTTTTTACGCGAGCACTCTCCGCTTCTTGAGGCGCAGAGACCCGGTTACTTAGCAAAACACTTAATAGTTTTTTTTTTTATTTTTTTAGTGGTTCTACCTTTTTACTCGAGCTCCCTGCTTCCTGAGGCAAGAACACCCGGTTACTCAGTAGATCACTTAATAGTTGTTTAGGCACGGCTTGATCAAGCTCCACAACTTTTTCTCTTTTTTTTTCTGCATGCAATACTCAACACTAGCTAATGTTGAAATCATGGTCTCGATTGACAATAGCATGCTCATTCCTCTAGTGAGTATAATTACCACTGCACATAAAGTGTTCGTGTGTGGATCACATGATGTTATACTTTCAGGTTATCACGCATACAATCAATGTATTGGTCAATCCATATGAAAGCAGCATGCATAATAAGCATAAAAATTTCAGCTCATGTACAATTTCTAGTAACATACTCAATTCAACACTATTAAACTCAATAAGGTAGCATGCATGAGATCATGTATGCCTACACCCCCCAACCTAAAATTCACATTGTCCTCAATGTGTGCTAATCATGTAAATAAGCAGAAGGGTGTTGGCTGAATTTTCATATATAGCAGAAATAAAAATAGGAAATCTAAAATAAGAGCGAGGCCACCTGACAGAATATCGATTATCTCCTCAAGGCTCCTCATGGTGGTCGAATTTCTCATCTCCAGAATAGTGGTTGAATTCCTCAAGCAAGGCAAACGGTGGTCCAACATCCTAAGAAATAAGAGAGCAAACAAAAACAAATGAAAACAAAAGCAAACAAACTAAAACAAACTATCCTAATCAAAAAGGGAAATGATAGATAGGAGAAAGATCATTCCTCGTAGACAGGGTCTACGAGAGAAACGGTGTGCTCCTCAAGGTCCGCTTTCTCTGGAATCTGTTTCAAACGCTGTCCATTAACCGTAAATAGCCTCCCATCCTTCGGGTCTTCAACTTCCACAACCCCTTTCTCAAATATTCTACTAACGGTGAAGGGGCCTGTCCAGCGTGATCTCAACTTCCCAGGATGGAGGTGCAGTCGTGCGTCATACAGATAAGCTTGTTGTCCGATTGCAGAAAATTTTAACATCATGAAACATGGTAAGCCAGTAAAAACCACATTGAAGAATTTTAGCAGCAGTCTTTTTCATCGAAAAATGGCTTCCACATGCATGAGAGTGACAGAATGTAATGATGCTTTCTATTTCATAATCAGGGACACACCGGCGCATAATCTGGTCAGTACAATACTTAAACAGACAAGGATCATCCCAATAAAATTTCTTTACCTCAACAAAAAATCTACGCTTATCCTGCGCACTCCAAAAGGAAGGGATCTCACCTGTCGCTAAGTAATTAACAATATGCGCATACCAGGGCAGTCGTGCAACTGAAAAGAGTTGCTCATCAGGGAAGTCATCCATAATTGGTGGCTCATTTTCTGCTACTTCCACCATCAACCTTGATAGGTGTTCAACGACAACATTCTTCAAGGGAAAGCGGGAGCTGCTCGAGCACCTAAAAACAAAAGCAAAATAAACCAAAAACACAAGCAAACATGCAAGCACACATCATAAAAATAACTCAAGCATTCTCATGCATACAAGAAAGCGAATCAAGGAAACTAAACTACTAAATACAAGACAAGGATTTTTAATCGCGCCCTTGGCGGCCGTGCCCTAGCACGATGATATGCAAAATCAGTAAGTGCCATGGCCTGGAAGGTTAACGATAGTAATATCACCAAGAGTAGTTTACCATGTGAATCCAAGTGACATATGACAAGTAGGAGAGCTAACTTTTGCATTCCAACTCCAATAAACAAGATACTTGGATCTCTCAAATCGAAATATGTGTCATCATTATGCTCAAGTGTCAATGACTCATCCAATGACCTATCAATAATGTCATCATTGTGCTCAAGTGTCAGTGACTTATCCAATGACCTATCAATAATGTCATCATGCTCGTGGTCAAGGATGGTAAGATCATTATGTTTAAAAATAAATCCGTCGAAGTTTAAAAATATCTATCAAGGTCATGTTCTTCCTGACTATCCAAGGAGATGAAATAAACACTGGAAATATACCTCGCGGCTTAGAAGCAATGACTTGAAGTTCAGCCGATGGAGGTTCAACGAATACCTGGTTCTGGTGGTCTTGGAAGTCTTCCAGATCTTCCTCATTGCTGGCCGGCCCGTACTGGAGTACTTCGTCTTCTTCCATATGATGTGTCCATCCGAGTTCGTGCACGCTAAAAAATGTGATTACCTCGCATAGTTGGCGTGCTTTCTCCTCGTCCTTCATAAGTAACTGCAGAATGAAAGAGTCAAAATTAGGCTTGGTTTTAGCCTCCTTAAGTAAGTCCAAAATCTCTGCCATAGAAAGTTGAGCAGAAACATGTGCATCTTCAGCATCAGAAGCATGAACATGTGCATTACTAACATTGGAATCATGAGCATATGCATAGTGAATGTTAGTATCATGAACATGCGTAGGAGCGCTGAAATCATGTGCATATGCATCACACACACTAGAATCAATAGCTCGTACATCAATAGGACCAGAATTTTGAACATGCGCACTAGCACTACAGTCATGAGCATATGCATCATCAACATGAACATCTTGAGCATGTGCACCATAAGCATTAAAATCATGGATGTATGCATCACAAGCACTAAAGTCATCGACACATGCATCATACGTGTTAGGCTCATTAACATTCACATCATGGGAAGTAGCAACATAAGTATCATGCACATAATCATCATAAGCACTAGGATAAGAGTAGAAAGGCTCATTGTGTTGCAGATAGCTGTTGGACGTTAAGGTGACATTGGGATGCTTGTAGGGTTTGGCATCGATATGACCACGATAATCATCCCAACGCTCCGGAATCGTCTGTGTAAGATTTGTCTCAACAAGCTCATTCAAGTGCTTCAGAGCTTCATCTGGATCAATCTGCAAAAACTCACCCCTGCATCTTGTTTCAAGAATTTGACGTTCATGCTCAGTTAATCCATAATAAAAATAGCTAACTAAACGCCAATTAGGATAACCATGTTGAGGGCATGAAGCTATTAAACTGATAAATCGCTGCCATGCATCACATAATGTCTCATCATTCTTTTGTGCAAAGGATGAAATCTTTCTTTTCAATGCGTTAATCATATAAGTAGGAAGATACTCATTGACAGAAACATGACTCGTTCTATTCTCCAAGCTCAATTCGTATATAGTTTTCTTACGAACTATTGTTTGAGACATTCCATCTCTCGACTTCATAGAACATGATCTCAAATAGTCTTGATATAATTCATTTTCCATCTTTTCTTTTTTTTTTCAGTTTTTTTTTAGCAAGTAAAAATAAAACGAAAAATCAAAATAAAACTAAAAAGAAAATAAAGAAAACTAAGGAAAAAGAAATAAAAATCCAAAGAAAAGGAAAAAAAAAAAAATTACCGCCTTCGATGTCTTCAATCATCATGATCTGATGATTCTGGCGCTTTTCTGAACCGTCTCCCCGGCAACGGCGCCAATTTTTTATGTCGCTCAAATGTGTCACGCACAGCGGTCGCGGTGCAGTACAGCATAAGAGAGGTCGAATCCCACAGAGAGACAAGCAGGAAAGATCCAGAAACACAGATAACAATGAATTGAAAACAATCAAGAGCGATAAAAGTTAAGAAAATAGATCGAAGATGTAATGGTAAGATAAAGGTAACAAAGAAATCAGGATTTGAATGAGGCTAGGCTTCAGAAATCACGTCACTCGGATTTAGGTTCTTCTCTTCTCAACGGTTCATATGATACTCAGTTAAGGGATTCACATCCCAATCACCTTAACCGGAAGATAAAGAATTATGAATCTGATAAAATATATAAATGTCTCTTCCTATGATTGGTTCTTCCTTTTTATAGTTCTAACTTCATCCAACCAAATCTAAGAATACACGATACCGGCTGTCACCACAGGCAACGCGCAGCAAAAGTTCATCGGGACAAAGCCCTAACTCTAACCGGATCCCTAAGAATACACAATACCAACTCTCACAATCGGCAATGCATAGCAAAGATCTCACGGTATAGAGCCCCAACCTTATCTAACAAGATCCCTAAGAATACACAATACCAGCTGTCACTACGGGCAATACATAGCAAAGGTCTCACGAGACTCGGTAGGAGAATCAAAGGAGATAACTATGGGATCACAATATCATAAAAGAAGCATGACTGGATTTATAATAATGTTTAACCACAAAGCAATATGTGAAGATCCAATACATAAGAAGAGTTTAACAATAAAGATTAAAAACTATGAACCACTGTTGGAGAAGAAGCCCTAATCCTCGCTAGATCATCCGTCCGCCATGCCCGTGGATTACTCGGCCATGGATGGAGATGTCTCCATCTTTTTCCTCTTGAAAAACTCCTGAAAAGAGCCTCCAAAAACGTCCAAGAAGTCCCCTTTGATTAGCCCTAAGTTTCCTATTTATAGGGTCCAAGAATTAGTAAACTCGGATTAATCAAAACCGTTGATTTTCGTCACTGGGCAAGTCCGATCGATCCTTCTCGGGATGTTGGATCGATCGGTCTCTTGAAATCTCCAATCTTCTAACTTCGCCCGTGTCCGATCGATGGACGGATCGATCGAACTCTGCTGCTCTAAAAAGCATATGTTCTGTCACCCTTTAATTCCCAAGTCCGATCGATCGGATTATGAATGTTGGATCGATTGGTTGAGTAAAAATCCGCTATTTTTGACTTTTTCCGAGTCCGATCGATCGGACCATTGGTGTCGGATCGATCGGACCCTATAGGAGCGAAGGAGGGATCGATCGGATCATATTCAGCCAAAAAATGCATGTTCTGTCACGATTCTGTGAGGTCCGATCGATCGGCGGATCGCTCGGACTCCCAGCTTATTTTCCTTTCTGCCATTCAGACTGCGCATCGGTACTGAAATTGCCGTAACTTCCTCTAGGAAACTCGGAATCATGAACCGTAAAGTTCTCCAGAATCTAGACTTCAAGAGCTTTCCAACCATATGTGGCACAGTATCTGGTTCTTCATGAGCAGGTACAGATTAATTTTTGAAGTTGATCCATATACTCTTTTCAGCTTCTTTAGCTCCAATTTCCTGCATTTTCCAAACAACTATGTGAAGCATATAAAAGTATAAAATTAGTAATAAAGATGCTGATTAAGGATAATAATCTAGCAATTGAGATGGTTATAAGGTTGTTCAGAGTGCACTTTCATGCACTCATCACTATGCTCTGTTCTCCTTGTAGATACTTTCTCTTCTCCTTGCTGCCATTGCTTGTGCCCGTGGATTAGTGATGGGTTTTGTCTTGTCGGATTCTGTTGAGTTAGCCTTACTGGTTGATGCTATAGGTTCATTGCTGCGACCGCTAATTTACTGGGATCAATTGTTGAGCCTTGATTCCAATGTGTAGCCTCTGTTCTGGGTGGATTGCTTTCTCTTCCCCCTGTTTTGCTCTTCATTTCCCTACTGCAATGGGTGCCTTCGTGAACCGCTGCTAGGCTAGACCTCCCCCATGCCAGGCTTGTCACTTGGCTGCCTCGGTCTAGCTTCTATATTAAGCCCTATAGCTGTTTGATAAAATGCCAAAAAGGGGGTTGCTGAGCTACTACTAGGTTTAATTCCTTTCCCATGTTATTCATGCATACTTCATTCCCTTGTCTTGCTATGCTGTACTGCCACTAGGATACGCTGGTCTTCCCCTCTCAGCCAATATTATGCCAATGTCATGCAATATGATGCTCTCTTTCGGTCGATAATGCGGTTGCTATCGTTAAGTTTGGATATTCCTCTACCATGCTCGTTTGGGCTTCAGATGCTCCATTTAAGTGGATGCTCTAGTTCGATCATGTTTCTGTTGATTGAATATCCTAATAGCTAAAGTTTTCTTTATGTGTCAGTCATGCTGGTTTTCGTTGATTAATCGTTAACTATAAGTATGATCAAATCCCGAAGTTGGATAGCTCTAAGTTGGCTTACTGCATGGTGGTCAGTTCTTGCAGCTTCATAGAAATGGCCTAAATTGTGCATCTTAATATCATGTAAGCCTAGGGCCAGCAGTGAGCCCGTTTTTATTTATTTTGTGTAAATGCTTATGGTGTGCGGGCCAGTGGTGCCCTGTTAGTTGATTAGCTAAGAATGTGCCATTGTACAATTTGTGGCTGACAGGCGGTGCATGCCGTCGTAATGCCGGAATTTGGACTGAAATGTGATAACACTGTAATAGCTTAGTTCTCTTTTATGTATTATGCGATAAATTGGACATGCTTAATGAGATGTCATGTAGAGACACCTAGGCCTAGTTGTTTGAATAGGCTCATGCATGATGATTGCATTAGAGACATTCAGGCTAGGTGGTAGGCGATGGATTCGATCGCCGATCCGGGGTTCTCGGGTAGCCCGGATCTAACCCTAGGACCGGGGTTTGGGGTAGTTGAGGATTAGGACATGATGGTCATCGATGATTATGTTTGATATCATTTGAGGTTATTGCTATAGTCGACTATGGATTATATATTTATATTTGAGGTGTAGAGGTCGTGTCGGTCTCCAAGGCCAAGTGCTAAGGATGGTTGTCGATGCATTCCCTGACATGTGTGTCCCCACGAGAGATGGTATGACTGGGTAGGGTGGTACCTGGACAGGAGCCCACAGTCTTTGTTTCCTCTCGTTTGTTCTTGGGTAAGGGTGATCCCGCATGGTACCGTTCCCCTGTTGGTGCTTAGGGTGATCTTGGTAACATGTTCAAGAGAGAGGTTCATGACGGGAGCCCTTGGGACATCGATAGGGTTATGAGACCCTTGGCATACCTTAGGCTTAGGCGGAGAACGACACAGTTGCAGTTTCCCTTCCTTTCTGTGCAACGTAGAGTAGAACCCTACTGGGCATTGTTGCTCACCCTACCTGGGCTGCATCGGCGATGCAGGTCGATGCAGTTCCTTCTTTCAGGTGATCTTCTAGAAGATGGCCCGATATTTCGAGGTGATCGAGGACTTGGAGCTTCGAGGAATTCATCTACAGTTAATTTACAGTTTTAATCAGTGATGTATAAATTGTTGTATAATTTGAAATATTCGATAACAGAAATGTATGATCATTAATTCAGTCGTATTGGAGAAATGTTGTATTATTCTTTGATGTAGACATTTGAGAAATGTAATAATGAGTTACTTATTGTTGTTTCTTTGTACAACTTGAAATGGTCATAGTATGAACTGTACAGGTTTCTTGTGTTATAATTATAGAGGAGATTCTGTCAAAATTTTCATGGACTGGAGACCGAATTATTCATTTATATGCTTGTTGCGCCAATTGATGATGTAAATATATTCAGGTGGCTCACGCCTCGATCTGGATGGATTTTCTGGGTTGGGGTGTGACAAGATCTCTCCCCACTTGTCCGCCCTGCAGTACTAAAATTAACGCAATCTGTGCACGGAATGCCGATGTACTAAAATATATACATCGTGTAAAAAAATTAAACTGGTAAAAGTCCAAGTTTTATGCACATGTATAAAAAAAACACAAGCGTATAAAGTACGTGTATGAAAAACAAAACGGATGGTGGTCTAATTGTCCTCACCTGTCCTCGCATTGCCGACATGTCGCGCTAGTTGAAGTTCAAATTGTACCAAGGGAGGCCTTGTTGTATGCACTCTTCAAATTTCAATAGAAACACGGCGCAGTCTAGTCTACCAATAACAAGATACACGTAATTAGCAGATGAGAGAGGCAGCATGAAAGTGTGCTTTAAGTTTGAGTGTCCTTACGATCCACGCTGGATGGGTATATCACGCGCCCGTTCTAGCTCCCAGCCCCCGTTTTGCATGCCCACGTCATATAAGTCGGGCAACCACGTATCCAACGCCTTTTTGACCCACTCTGACATTTCGGCTATAGCGCGGTCGTACTCTGGAGCCGAGGATGATGTGTAATGCTTGGAAAAACCCCCATGAAGATCCACGACGAGCAGGTGCCAGTGGTCGCTTGTGTACAGCGGAATGAACTACACGTCCATGCTCGGGAGTGTGGAAAATGTTCCGGCTACGTGTAAGATCGAGTCTCGAAGGTCATTGCGGCGACGCACGACGGAGGGTTGACATGTCAATAGTCAAATTGTCAGTGGCGCATGCATAAAATGGCAACTTAACTCCTACTTGAATGAAGAACTCACGTGGAGACGGGTAGATGAAAAAAAAGAACGGCGGCTGTCATTTGATTTCAGATAACGCCTCGATAAGACGCCCTGCATCGCGTCGATTATGTCTCCCTCGATGAGGGTATCATTTAGTATGTCCATTATTTGACCACGTGTGCAGTATCCCGTATCGTGCTTGAAGACAAGGGCACTGAAAAGATACACATAAAGCAATAGAAAATAAATCTCAAGGTAATACATGCGTACTGTTTTATAACGAGTATTAAAACTTAACATGATGATTGATACTTTTATAAACTGCATATGTACATGTACACAAAACACATGCACATGCCAAAGCAATAGTTACTGGTAGAAACTACATATACGTGTATAAACAAATACCTCGTGTTAATACCCGCCGGGCTAGCAATAGGAGGCTTGTTTTTACGGGTAGGATTTAATACCCGTTGTTGAAGTCCGGTTTTGGCGAGGGGCAGCCATTTCACATCATCACGTCGCGTCTTCACTGACGCACCGAACAGCCAGCGAATGGTAGCGTGCCATCTGGCCACTACCATACGCTCTCGAGTGCCCTCTCGAGTCTCGCGCGGGTTCAAATGCATCGGACGACATATGAATCGGATGGCCATCCATGGCCATTAATGCCAGGGACAGTTTTGGGATTATGTAGGTTTGGGGTCCGAATGTGCAAAAGATATACGTGCAAAATTTTTATGCACGCATATATACAATTTCGTACACATGGATATAATTTAGAACACGTACAATTGTTTTCGAAACCACGTGTATTAATAAAATACTCGCTATTTTGCTACTTACCCAACAATGTTCGGCGTGAGTCCATTTATCCACATATCTTTGACCGTGCGATCTAGTTCATCATCTTCACTGAGATCTGGTTCGATGGGTATGTTCAGGTCAATGTTGAGCAGGCCGCGGGGCTTATATGCCTTCGCACACACCGAATCAGCGCTGTCAGAACTGAGTCATGCAGGATATGATTAGAAAAAGGACATGAATATTTCATGCGCATAGTGCACAAGAGGTGTACCCAGGTGAAGCAGGTGAAGGGGAGAACGGAATGACCATGGGAAGGAGATGAAGCATGTGAAGGTGTAAGTACCGGCAAGGATTTTGGCGGGGAGAAACTTCTATTGGCGTGAAGGAGAAGGAGGTGAGTGATAGCCTCTCCTCTCACCTTGATGGGATGTTTTCTTTTTTTATATATATTTAAATCTTACGTGGACCAAAAAAAACATGCTAAGTGCCCCATGTAATGATGATGTTGTCATCTCAAATGGGATAGTGGGGATGGCGATTGGATGGCCATTAATATGGGGTGAATTGGAGGGCAATTTTGGAATTATGTGGGTTTGGGGTCCGAATCTGCAAAAAAATTTGGGGTGGGGTCTCGGTCCGCTAATAGAGATGACCAGGGGGCCTTTTAGGCAATAAATCCTGAAACAAGGTGTGAAACACTCGCTCCATGCCACTGGTGTTTACGTGGCACGCTGTTGACGTGGATTTCTTACTACATGGCCAATATATAGGGAGAATGGTTGATAGGGGCTAAAAAAAAGGGTTTGGCAGTATGTCTCATTTTTTATTTTTGATATGACAATAGGGGTGATGGGACGAAAATGCCCCTCACCCTCCGTGCCATCCTCGTCGCCTATCTCACCGCCACGGAGTGGAGAAGCGACTCCAATCCCTATCCTACCGTCCATATCCTGATCTGGATGGTGAGATCGGGATCGGAGTCGCTTCTGCACTCCGATCCTGTCACGCCCAGACCCGTGTAGGCCCAACCGGGCCAGGCGACGCGAAACGAAACCTAACATACTGCGAAAATTTTGGCGAGCTTTCCCTCTAATCGTAGTGGTTACCCTAGCAATTCATAATCATCCTGTATTATACAATCATTCATGAACTCAAACACTGAAATTGATATATAATATAAAACCTCATTTATCACTCCCGTAGGAGACTATCTATAACAAAAGGGTAAGACTGGATCGCCGCTCCTCAAGCACCGTCAGACGCCGCCACGTCACCAAACACCGGCCCGGTAGGAGCGACCGAAGAAGAGCTAGCGCCAGCACCTGCAAAACGCAGCCCGGGTAGGAGTGAGCACTAAGCTCAGCAGGGACACTACACTACGACACTCACAAGGGAGGGAACACAACAGTGCCGCCCTCAAGCAAGACTTGGGTGTGCAGCAAGGGTCCCATAACCCTTTGCCGGTGTCCCTAGGCATACCCAACCATGGTCACCCTAAAGGACTGGGCCCATCCTGGATACACCTAGTGTCGCAGGGTTCCAGCTGTGGTCACCCAAACGAACTGGGCCCACACTGGTCGCCACTGCAGGCAGGAACAGACACTGCCTGGGCTGGACTCACTCCGACGACCCCCAAAGGACAAGAACCGACACCGGTTGCACCCACAACATCTGGCTCGAGGCCGACATGACCTCTATAATAATCAAGCAACATGTATTCAGGTCATCTAACCCTATCATTGAAAATGACTGAATACTACAAATCGAATCCTGGACCAAGCTACCCGCAACGGTCCTAGAGCTAGATCCGGGCTACCCGAAAACCCCGGATCGGCAACGCCCTACACAGATGCAACTAATGCACAACACAATACATGTTATGGACATGCGCAGGATAATACAGCTAAACATGCAACAGTATGTGATGATATAAATAATAAGGTCTGGGCACGGCACCCTGCCGGCCCAGGGTGGTGAACAGGTAAATAAGGTCTAAGTACTGCTACAGTGGTACCCCCACCAACTGTCAGCAGTCCACCACAACACCTGAACCAGAAAGCAGCCCCGCAAACAACAGCTCATAGATATCACAGATAAAGCCCTCGGCGCATGTCGGCATGCAAGGCTAGGGAAAGTGTAGGGCTACCCGCCCGTTTATTCTAAACATCCAGGGAGTCATCACTCCCCCGGTTCACCATTGCCCTATTATGGGGCATTGCCGACAAACCAAGCCCAGCGGGCAAAAGCTATGAAAAATCCTCTCTGGTACTAAAGGATCGATCTTTTCCAAAGAAAAAATCGATCTTTTAAGTAACTGTGAGCTTCCCTCACTGTCGAGCTAAAGAAAATCGATCCTTCCTCCCAGGAAGATCGATCTCTCTCGAGATAGAGGGCACCCTTCTCGTCGCGCCAAAAAAGATCGATCCTTCCTCCCAGGAAGATCGATCTTCCTCGCGACGTAGGGTAACCATGCTACCCAAGACCCAGGATCGATCTTCTCCAAGCAGAGGATCGATCCTTCATCGGGTGCAGCATGACCAACCGATCCTTCCTCTAGAAGGATCGATCCGGATGGGTTCTCCGGCGTACTTCCGGCGAGAAATACCGCCGGATGGTACATCCAAACTTAACGAAACTCTGGGATCTGATAGATCAAGATCCCACGAGTCCAAAACCGGTGAAAACTCAGCAAACAAACATGTATATTGAGAGATCTAAGCATAAGAACACAAATCAAAACGGAAAAGCCAAAAATCCAGAATAGATTGTAGGTAGGATCCCTACCTAAGCAAGAGCAGCTTCAATCCAAGCTACCAGGCCTTGGATCGTCCTCGAATGCCTTGAAAATCGATAGATCTGAGCTCCAGATCTCCGAATTTCAAAAGGATTCAAGGAAGAAAGTCTCGTCTGCTTTATAGGCAAACGAACCGACTTATGAATGATCGATCTTTCCCTAGGCAAAGATCGATCCTTCATGACGATCGCACTTGACTTTTTGGCATAAGAAGATCGATCTCTTAGCTAGAGCAGATCGATCTTTTTTGTCCAAAAGGCTAGACTTGGGCAAGAACTCAAGCCCAAGCCCGGATCTTTCGATCTCGGGTCCCACTAACCGTTCTAGCCAAATATTACCACAAACATGGTCAGTGTGTGCACACGCGGGTGTGAAACAAGCCAACAAGGCGCAATTTACCAAATTGCCCTTGCTTTCCATGACGAGCCACAGCAGTAGAGGGACGGGTCCTCACATCCTAATACTCTTAAAGGAAATCTCGTCCCGAGATTCGATAAGGGTAGGGCTCGGAAACAAAAGAAACAGCTACACTAGAAGACATGACAAAAGTTACCTCGAGAAGGGAACAAGTGCGGATAATCCTGTCGCATGCGCGCCTCGTGCTCCCAGGTCATCTCCTCGATGCCTCTGTGCCTCCACAGTACCTTGACCAAGGGAATCGTCTTGCCCCGCAAGACCTGATCCCTCCGGTCAAGTACTCGAACAGGCTGCCCAACGAATGTCGCGTCTGACTCAAGCTCGATGTCATCCACTCTGATGACATGCGATGGGTCGGGGTGGTACTTCCTCAGCATCGACACGTGAAAAGTCTGGTGCACAGCAGACATGTGCTGAGGGAGGTCCAAGCGGTAGGCTACCTCGCCGACCCTCTCTAGGATCTCAAACGGCCTGACGAACCTCGGAGCCAACTTGCCTCCACTGCCAAACCTGACAGACCCTCTGTACGGTGCTGCCCGCAGGAACACACCGTCGCCAACTGCGAACTCAAGCGGTCGTCGCCTCTGGTCTTCATAGCTCTTCTGCCGACTCTGAGCCGTCAGAAGCCTCTGCTTGATCTGCGCTAAGCTCTCTGACGACCTCCTGACGAGGTCTGGACCGGTGAGTGAAACCTCTCCAACCTCTGTCCAGTAAGCTGGGGAACGACACGGCCTACCGTACAACGCCTCGAAAGGTGCTACTCCAAAACTAGACTGGTAGCTGTTGATATAGGCGAACTCCACCAAGGGAACATGCTCCTCCCAGCTGCCTCCTGCGTCGAGGACACATTGTGAGGACCCGTTCCTCCAACTCGGTCCGACCGCGGTAGGTCGAGGGTCTGGTTTTGTGGTTTGGCTTGGTTGGCCTTGGTTTGCGATCGGTTGATCGTATCGCTGCTTTTGGACCCCAAGGGCAATTTGGTAAATTGCGCATTGGCGGTCAGTTTCACACCCGCGTAGTACACACACGGCCTTGATTGATGTACGAGAGTGAATAGATCCAGTAGGAGCGTTCGCGATCGTCAAATTCGGATGAGATCGCGACTTGGAGCCAATTCGGATCCAGTCCGATCAGTTGGCTCGTCTGAACCGGCTAAGCCACTTAAGTGGCTTAACCCTCTTCTCTCTCTCCTACTTACTTTCTCTCTCTTTCCCCCTCTCTCTTTCTTTTCTTCTTTTTCTTCTTTCTTTCTCTCTCCCTTCCCTGGCTTCCCCGCTCCCGACCCCCTCTCTTCTCCTTCGCTCGCGACGACGCCGACCCCCTCTTCTCCGGAGCTCCTTTGCCTCTGTTGCCGGCCGTCGTCTCCTTCGAGCCCCCCTCCTCAGATCCGGCCAGAGCTCCTCTTCCCCGAGCTCTCTCCCTCCTTCCCTTTCTCTCTTCCGCGGCAGCCCACCCTCTCTCCTACGGAGAACCCTCTCCCTTTCCCGGCGGCCTGGAGGCGGCGGTGAGGTCCCCTCCTCCTCCTCCTTCCTCCCCTCTCTCTCTCCGGCGGCAGCCCTCTTCCTTCTCCGACGACAGCTGCGGCTGTGGGAGGCCTCCGGCGGCTCTCCGACGAGCTGGAGATGGCGGCTTCGACAGAGGACGGCGGATTGGCAAGTATGAAGCTGGAATTAGCGTGTGAAGGTAGGGTTTCTACCTTGATCTTTAGGATATGCTAGATCTAGGGTTTGATTGTTGGATTAATTGATTTCTATGCTTTAATTAGTCCCTTGATACATGTTCTTCATCTGGTAGATGCTTCTTAGGATTTGATTGTGATTTAATTGGGTTTTTAAGCATGTTTTTCCCGGATTTTCGTCGATGCTCTGTTCTTCAATGAACAGTCAGTTTCCAGCTCGATTTCTGAGCTGTGTGATCATGATCTCGGAAAACTTTCTAGATGAAAGTTGTAGATCATCGAATCTACTTTCAATTGACGCTAATTTCATAATTTTCGGATTTTCCTATGATTTATGATGAATTTTCCCCTGATCTGCGACGAAACTGAACCTTTGATAAAGTTTGGATTTTGGCTGAATTCCGGGTTTTATCTTGGTTTCCTTGCTTTGATCTTCTCGCGGTAGATTAATAAGATTGCTAGATAACATGTATGTTAATCCCAATAGGATTTTGATAGATTTGTGCATGTTTAGTTCTATGTCATGTTTATGGAGATCTTCTCCTTTTATGCAAGTCGATATATTATGTGTGATAAATACTAGTATGCTAGTAGGTGATCCTCAGCTGGATTTCTTGTGAATGTAACATGAATTTCTCGAGAAAATAGACTTGGGTTTCCTATTCACGAAAATGCTGTATTTGATGAATGTCCTTGATTCCTCTTATCAATATTATGTTAGCATTTTCTTGACATGTTATATATATGTATCTATATATATATATATATATATATATATATCTATATGTGTAGGCCCTATGTGTGGCCCAGCCCTACGTGAGGCTTGTGGTTGAACCAAGGGAGTCATGCCCCTTGGGATGTTTAGATAATTAAATGGGCAGAGGTCGTGCCCTAGTTGTGTTTATTATAATTGTTGTTGATTGATGTTGGCGTGGCCGGGGTTGTGCCCATGTTGTAGAAATTGTGGTTGACGGCTGCCGACGCCGTTGTAATGCCGGATTTTGATCTATTGGATACTTGTTATTATAGCTTTGCTAGATAGATCATTACTGCTTGAACCCTTGCTATGTTTACCCCCTTGGCGAGCGGTGAGCTATGCCTAGCCCTGTATGTTGTGATGTCATATTGTTGCAAGTATGAATTTCTTGTGATGTGCGCGTGAGCATTGTATGCATTTGACTGTATTAGAAGCATCAGGCTAGGTGGTAGGCGATGGTTTCGATCGTCGATCCGGGGTTCTCGGGTAGCCCGGATCTAGCCCTAGGACCGGGGTTTGGGGTAGTCGAGGATTAGGACGTGATTGTCATCAATGATCATGTTTGATATCATTCGAGAATTATTAGGTAGTCGGACTGGAATATTATATTATATTGATATTGAGGTTTAGAGGTCGTGTCGGTTTTCCAAGGCCAAGTGCTAAGGATAGTTGTCGATGTCCCTGACGTGTGTCCCCAGGCAGTGGTTTCCTCCTGGGTAAAGGGTGTTCCTACTGGCTCTGCTTCTTGTTTCCTCCCAGCATGTTTGGTTGATGTTCCCAGCGTGGTCGATTGAGAAGAGTAGGATCCCTTGGAGAATCGATAGGGGTTATGGGACCCCGTGGCATCCTTTAGACTTAGACGGAGGAACGACACTGTTGTTGTTGCCCTTCCTTTCTGTGCGACGTAGAATAGCGTAGAACCCTACTGAGCTCTGTTGCTCACTCCTACCTGGGCTGCATCGGCGATGCAGGTCGATGCAGTTCTTTCCTTTCAGGTAATCGTCTGGACGTTGGCGCGCTATTCTCGAGGTGATCGTGGACTTGGAGTTTCGAGGAGTATTTGACGATCCTGGAGTTTCCCCTTTTGTTAATAGTTGTACATTTACAGTTATATTAAATGTATAATTTCCCTCTTCGAGGATTTGATTATCTGTATTAAATTATGTAATGAGGGTTGATGAAAGATTGTATCAGAACCTGTACTATATAGTAAGATTTGTGATAATAGATTCATATTCATATTGAACTTTAGAACTGTTATATTTATCGTTTTAATTTATTGTGAAGATTATAACTGTACAGGGTTCCAATTGAGAAACATAGGGAAAACTCTCGTCGTTTGATTTTAGAATTAGAGTTTAGGACCCTCACGTCCCGGTCCGGATGGGTTTTCTGGGTCGGGGCGTGACACACATGCTCTCAACATGTCCTCCAAGATCTGGATCGTCCGCTCTGACTGCCCGTCTGTCTGTGGATGAAACGCCGTACTGAACGTCAGAAGTGTGCCAACTGCCTCCTGGAAGCCCCGCCAGAACCTGCTAGTGAACCTGGGGTCGCGGTCTGACACGATAGAAACTGGAACCCCGTGTAGTCTGACTACCTCTCCGACGTACAAACCGCCCAACCTGTCAGTCGAGTCTGTCGTCCGCATAGGCAAGAAGTGCGCCGATTTGGTCAATCGATCAACGATGACCCAAATCGTGTCATTCCCCCTAGGAGATCTCGGTAGTCCGGTCACGAAGTCCATCGTGATGTGCTCCCACTTCCACTCAGCTAGTGGAAGCGGTTGAAGTAACCCCGGAGTCCGCTGGTGCTCTGCCTTGACCTTCTGACAGGTAAGGCAGCGCGATACGAACTCCGTCACTGCCCTCTTCATCCCACGCCACCAGAACTGTCGCCGAAGATCCTGGTACATCTTGGTGCCGCCGGGATGAACTGCAAAGCGAGAGTGGTGGAACTCTCATAGGACGTCGCCTCGAAGAACTGGATCTGCTGGAACAGCTATTCTGCCTCGAAACCGTAGCCCTCTGTCTGGCGATACTGTCAAGTCTCCGTCTGCACCCTCTGTGCCCGCTGTTGTGCGTAACTCCTCGAGCTCTGGGTCACTGTGCTGTGCCTCTAACACTCTGGCTAGAACTGTTGGCATACTCTGCACTGCGTAGAGGAAGCTGCTGGATCCCCGATCCTCAAAATCGAGCCCCAACTGGCCCACCGTCTCTAGAGCCTGCCACTGCCGCGCTAACAACCCTGCAACTGCTGCTCTGGTGTCTCTCACCTGTCTGCTCAGCGCGTCTGCTACGACGTTTGCCTTACCAAGATGGTAATGCAACTCAAAGTCGTAATCCTCCAGTAGCTCCATCCAGCGTCGTTGCCTCAAGTTGAGGTCACGTTGAGTGAAAACGTGCCTCAAACTCTTATGGTCCGAGAAGACAGAAAACTTCTCGCCATAGAGGTAGTGCCGTCAGGTCTTCAGGGCGAAGACCATTGCTGCTAGCTCCAAGTCATGGGTCGGGTAGTTCCTCTCATGGTTCTTCAGCTGGCGAGAACCATAGGAAATTGCGTGACCCTCCTGCATGAGGACACACCCCAAACCCTCACCGTTGGCATCGCAGTAGACACTGTAACCAACGCCTCGCTCAGGGACGATCAGCACCGGTGCACTGGTTAACCTGGTCCTCAGCTCTACGAAGGCTCGCTCACAAGCATCATCCCACACGAACCAGACGGCCTTCTGTGTCAGTCTGGTCAACGGCCCGGTGACTCTGGAGAAGTCCCGCACGAACCGCCTGTAGTACCCCGCCAAGCCCAGGAAACTGCGGACCTCGAACATTGTCCTCGGTCTCTGCCACTGTACCACTGCCTTGACCTTGGCGGGGTCGACTGAGATCCCTGCTGCCGACACCACGTGTCCAAGGAACCCCACCTGTGCAAGCCAGAACTCGCACTTGGAAGCCTTGGCATAAAGCCGATGCTCCCGAAGTAGCTGCAACACTGTCGGCAAGTGTCGCTTGTGCTCCGCCTCTGACCGGGAGTAGATAAGGATGTCGTCGACGAACACCACCACGAACTCATCTAGAAAGGGCCGGAAGATCCTCTGCATGAGCTGCTGGTGCGTTCGTCAGCCCAACGGCATCACCACGAACTCGTACAGACCGTACCGAGTCCGGAATGCCGTCTTCGGGATGTCACAATCCCGAACCCTCAACTGGTGGTAGCCGGTGCGGAGGTCAATCTTCGAGAACACTGAAGATCCTCGCAACTGGTCAAACAGGTCGTCGATCCGCGGCATCGGATACCTGTTCTTCACCGTCACCTTGTTGAGCCGCTTGTAGTCTATGCAAAGTCGAAGGGTACTATCCTTCTTCTTTGCGAGCAACACTGGCGCCCCCCAGGGAGACATGCTGGGACGGATGAAGCCTCTGCTGGTCAGCTCGTCTAGCTGAGTCCTCAACTCACTCTGCTCTGCTGGTGCCATCCTGAAAGCTGGGAGAGAAATCGGTGTGGTACCTGGTACTAGGTCGATCTTAAAATCGACCTCTCTGGGCGGCGGAAGCCCTGGCAACACCTCGGGAAACACGTCGGTGTAGTCGCACACGATCCTGGGAAAACTGCTCTGCTGCACTCCCTCAGAACCGGACAGGGACAGGCTGGCCAACAAGGCTGAGAGCTCGCTTCCACACCTCCCCACACCACAAGCAAAGGAATTGGCGGAGAACCGATCCCCCAACAACACAAACCGTGTCCCGTCGGGTGTCCAAGCGACCACCCTCCGGCTACCACAGTCGATGACGGCCCGGTATGCTGCCAACCAGTCCATACCGAGTATCACGTCAAAGCCGGTCATGTCTAGTACCCGCAGGTCTAGACAGACCCGGAGGCCTCCAACCCCCAACGAACACGATCGACAGACCCGGTCCACCCTGACTGCCCCGTCGATCGGTGAGTCTACAGACTGTGCCACCTCTAGCCGACTCGTCTCTAACCCTAGTGATGCCACACACATGCTAGCAATGTAGGAGTGAGACACCCCTGAATCTATCAGCACATCTACTAAGGAACTAGAAAGCTGAAAGATACCTCTGAGGACGGATGGGTCTGCCGTGGCCCGCTGGTACTGTTGCGGCTGCTGGCACTGTAACGGCTGCTGGTATTGCGGTGGCGGCTGATACAGCTGAACGGTGTCCTGCCGCTCGCGAACTGGGAGGGCAAACACCTGCCCCCGCTGGCAGCCTCCGCCTCTGGAACGCCCCAGCCCGCGTCCACCCCCGCTCCCCTGTCAGGCACCGGACCCTCTGCCTCTACTACCTTGCGGCATAGCGCTCTGCGCTTCTCGCGAAGGACAGTCTATACGGTAGTGCCCCGGCTGCCCGCAGTGGAAGCAAGTGGGCGACGCGCCGCCAGGCTGCTGTCCCTGGCCTCCCCCTGACGAAGCCTGCCCAGATGGCCTGGCCGTCAGTAGAAACGGAGCTGGTGGGCTCGGTAGTGGCTTCTGGTACCGCGGTGCACGCTGCGGCCGCTGTGAAAGGGTCGCTGACGCCACGGTTGCCCCCTACCGAACCCCCCTCTGTCCTGGGGTCACTGCTGCGTACTGGTGAGGGGTGCCGGTGGAACTGCCCGGCACCTGTCGTCCCATAACGGTGCCTCTACTGACAAGGCACAGTTCAGGATCGCTTAGTACAACTGGAAGCAGTGTGAGCTGGTCTGCCGCTGGATCTCTGGCCGAAGTCCCCACTCAAATTGACGCACCCAAGCTGTCTGATCTGCTGCAACTGTCCCCGCAAATCGAACAAGGTGCGTGAACCTGGAGGCATACTGCTGAACGGAGCGAGTACCCTGCAAGAGGGACTGGTACTCGCGGGTTAGGGCGTCATGTGCACTCGCCGGGAAGTGCACATCCAAGAACATCGCCTTGAACTCCTCCCACAGTGGCACCTCTCCGTCACTGGTGTGCTGGGCAGTGCGCCACCAGTCATGAGCGTCTCCATCAAGCTAGAACGCTGCGAGGGTGACCCGAACCCGGTCGTCCTCGACGAAGAGAGCATCCAGGACGCGTGAGACTCCGTCGAGCCAGTCGTCCGCTGGGGTCGGATCTCCAGACGTACCGCTGAACCTGGGCGGGTTCAGCCGCTGGAAAGCCATCGTGATAGCCATCGAGGCCCGCCCATCGACAGGAACATGGGCCTCCTCCTCGGCGAGGAAGACCTTTGCCTCTGCGACCGAAACCGCAGCTGGTGATGGTACAGTCCGTCTAGCTCGGACCACCCTGACAGGAGCAGTCCTGTCCGGTCGGGCGGGTCGACCAGGTCGTGCTCCACCCCGACCGGCAACCGGAGGTCGGCCGCGAGCTCCCGACATCTGCACGATCACCAATAGCAAACGAGCTTTCACTCGTCAGAACGACAAAACAAACAACACAACATAAAGCGGAAAAGCATACACAACACAAAGAGAGCATGCATAGATGTTCTAGACATATAACTAACCCATTCCACGCTCAATCTCAACCGAACCTGATCCTAACACCCTGGGATCTACAGCCTATGCTCTGATACCAAGTTGTCACGCCCTGACCCGCGTAGGCCCAACCAGGCCGGGTGACGCGAAGCGGAACCTAACCTACTGCGAAAATTTTGGCGAGGTTTCCCTCTAATCGTAGTGGTTACCCTAGCAATTCATAATTATCATGTATTATACAATCATTCACGAACTCAAAGACTGAAACTGATATATAATATAAAACCTCAAAACAGGGAAAATTATACATTTATCACTCTCGTAGGAGACTATCTATAACAAAAGGGTAAGACTGGATCGCCGCTCCTCAAGCACCGCCAGACGCCGCCACGTCACCAAACACCGGCCCGGTAGGGGCGACCGAAGAAGTGCTAGCGTCAGCACCTACAAAACGCAGCCCGGGTAGGAGTGAGCACTAAGCTCAGCAGGGACACTACATTACGACACTCACAAGGGAGGGAACACAACAGTGCCGCCCTCAAACAAGACTTGGGTGTGCAGCAAGGGTCCCATAACCCTTTGCCAGTGTCCCTAGGCATACCCAACCATGGTCACCCTAAAGGACTGGGCCCATTCTGGATATACCTAGTGTCACAGGGTTCCAGCTGTGGTCACCCAAACGAACTGGGCCCACACTGGTCGCCACTGCGGGTAGGAACAGACACTGCCTGGGCTGGACTCACTCCGACGGCCCCCAAACGACAAGAACCGACACCGGTTGCACCTACAACATCTGGCTCGAGGCCGACACGACCTCTATAATCATCAACCAACATGTATTCAGGTTATCTAACCCTATCATCGAAAACGACTGAATACTACAAATCGAATCTTGGACCAAGCTACCCGCAACGGTCATAGAGCTAGATCCGGGCTACCCGAAAACCCCGGATCGGCAACGCCCTACACAGATGCAACAATGCACAACACAATGCATGCTATGGACATGCGCAGGATGATACAGCTAAACATGCAACAGTATGTGATGATATAAATAACAAGGTTTGGGCACGGCACCTTGCCGGCCCGGGGTGGTGAACAGGTAAATATGGTCTAAGGACTGCTACAATGGTACCCCCATCAACTGTCAGCAGTCCACCACAACACCTGCACCGGGAAGCAGCCCCGCAAACAACAGCTCATAGATATCACAGATAAAACCCTCGGCGCACGCCGGCATGCAAGGCTAGGGAAAGCTGTAGGTCTACCCGCCCATTTATTTTAAACATCCCGGGAGTCATCACTCCCCCGGTTCACCATTGCCCTATTATGGGGCTAACATGCTTAAACATATGTACAAGATATAAAGCGGTAAGAAAAACCGACATACCAAGCCCCGCGGGCAAAAGCCATGAAAAATCCTCTCTGCTACTAAAGGATCGATCTTTTCCAAAGAAAAGATCGATCCTTTAAGTAACAGTGAGCTTCCCTCACTGTCGAGCTAAAGAAGGTCGATTCTTCCTCCCAGGAAGATCGCTCTCTCTCTCTCTCTTGACAGAGGGCACCCTTCTCGTCGCGCCAAGAAAGATCAATCCTTCCTCCCAGGAAGATCGATCTTTCTCGCGACGTAGGGTAACTATGCTACCCAAGACCCAGGATCGATCTTCTCCAAGCAGAGGATCAATCCTTCATCGGGCGCAGCATGACCAACCCAGAGGGATCGATCCTTCCTCTAGAAGGATCGATCCGGATGGGTTCTCCGGCGTACTTTCGGCGAGAAATACCACCGGAGGTACATCCAAACTTAACGAAACTCTGGGATCTGATAGATCAAGATCCCACGAGTCCAAAACCAGTGAAAACTCAGCAAACAAACATGTATATTGAGAGATCTAAGCATAAGAACACAAATCAAACCGAAAAAACCAAAAACCCAGAATAAATTGTAGGTAGGATCCCTACCTAAGCAAGAGCAGCTTCAATCCAAGCTACAAGGCCTTGGATTGTCCTCAAATGCCTTCAAAATCGATAGATCTGAGCTCCAGATCTCCGGATTTCAAAAGGATTCAAGGAAGAAAGTCTCATCTGCTTTATAGGCAAACGAACCGACTTATGAATGATCGATCTTTCCCTAGGCAAAGATCGATTCTTCATGACGATCGCACTTGACTTTCTGGCACAAGAAGATCGATCTCTTAGCTAGAGAAGATCGATCCTTTTTGTCCAAAAAGCTAGACTTGGCAAGAACTCAAGCCCAAGCCCGGATCTTTCGATCCCGGGTCCCACTAACCGTTCTAGCCAAACATTACCACAAACACGGTCAGTGTGTGCACACGCGGGTGTGAAACAAGCCGACAAGGCGCAATTTACCAAATTGCCCTTGCGGTCCACGACGAGCCACAGGAGTAGAGGGACGGGTCCTCACAGATCCTGCCGTCCATTTCCTGATCTCGTCGTCCAGATCTCGTCCGACCCCGTCGCCACCGCCCAACTCCTCACCCGCCGTCAAGATCCGATCCAGATCCCGTCACAGCCTCCTTCCCCGTCGCCATCGCCGTCCAGTTCCGATCCAAATCCCATCGCCACCTCCTTCCCCGTCGCCATCGCCGTCCAGATCCGATCCATATCCCGTCGCCGCTGCCCTGCTCCTCACCCTCCGTGCCATCCTCAACGCCGCCAGGCAACTCACGGAGCCCCAACTCCTCACCCTCCGGATCCCGTCGTCGTCGCCCAGCTCCATCCTCACCCTCCGGATCCCGTCACAACGACGCAGCCAATGGTCACGATGACCTTTTTTCCCTTTTTTTATTTTTGAAAAGTAAAATCGGACGTCCTCCTTCGATGACCTCCCGATGCGTTTTTTATATATTCTTTTTTGAATTTTGACAAGTAAATTATATCTCCCACTTAATTTTTGCAATTGGCAATCAAATTTTTCACAAATGTTTTTAAAAATAGCATGTTTTGAGCATGTGTGTCCCAATCCCGCGACAAAAAAGAATATCAAATAATTCTTACAATCAACCAATACCTCTTGATAAAATATTTTCTTTGATGTGTTTGGTTCAGTGTTGTAAGTGAGAAATCTAATATGCTTTACTTAACCCATTTGCAGCAGATGGTGCCGGAGGTCTTGATTGTGCCTAAAACTATGGTAATAACATGCTTTACTTTTCTGACAATATTATTTTATCAAATATTATATAAGTATTTTTTTCCAATCACTAAAGGTGGTTGCATGGCATGTAGGTCGTGCTCAGAGCGAATTTCAACACGAACTCCGCTATCGCATAGCATTTCAACAGTTCGTCTGACATTATTATCTTCCTAAGCATTCAAAAAGTTTATTTAAAAAAATAAGAATTACGTGGTAGGTAATTACAGTTTTCAAAAAAGTAATTAAATATGTAAACATGAACCTCATAGTAACTCACCGTTCCGAAAATGATGACATGATCTATACTTTTCGTCGTCATTTCACATTGCATATGATGAAACTTTCATTTCTTTTAGGAAAAACTTCGGTGAAAATTTAAGAGAAAGTAAGCAAGATAGAGGACTTGAAATATTAGAGATAGCAACAAAAATGGTATCTGTATGAGAATCTACAATAAGGAAATCTCGGTCATCAAGGTTCACCGAACCATGCTAGACCAAATAATAATAAAATCATCCAAATCAGCAATCCACACCAACCTTCCCATTTAAAAGCCTTTAAACAATTTAGGAGAAGGTGGATCCATTGATGAGTCACAAAATATGCATAATTCACCCATTTAACTTGACTTTGTTAGCTCTCAAGCAATGCATTTCTAATATCTTTTCATATTATTTCAGGTACAAGAGTTTCCAAAGAGAGTTGAATCGATTCCGGGCTTAAAAGACATAAATTGCACAAAATATGCCATATTCGGATTGAACCAGACCTAGTCTGAATTGAATCCAGACCAGACCCAGTCTGAATGGATCCAGAATTGATCCAGATCCAGTCTGGATGGATCCAGACCCAGTCTGGATGGATCCAGAATATTTGGATCGATCCAACCCAGTATGGATCGATCCAACCCAGTCTGGAACGATCCAAACCAGTCTGGAACGATCCAAGCTTATTCTGGATCGATCCAAACCAGTTTGGATCGATCCAAAACCCTTTTAAGGGACCAGTTTTGCAGTTTTTACACATCGGATCGATCCAAACCAGTCTGGATCGATCCAAAAATATTCAGATCGATCCGAACCAGTCTGGATCGATCCAAAACCCTTTCCAGAGAGTCGTGACTCTCTGTTACATCTTGGATCGATCCAAACCTATTTTGGATCGATCCAAGACCGCCTGACGGGTAAAAATGGACGGTTCTGATTTGATCCGAGGGTCCACGACTTGGAGCCTATAAATAGGGGTTTTGGGTCTTATTTTTGGATCTTTTCTCCTCTCGTTTTCCCTCCTTTCTCCAGCCTTCTTCCCCCTTAGAGTGAGATAGAGATTGAGTGCTTCAAGGGTTGGATTTTGATGGAGAAGATGGGTAAAGCCTCCTCTTCCATGGAGATCCTACCTAAGATGAGTAGCTAAATCCCTCCTCCTTGGGAATTTCATGATGTATTAGGGCTTTCTCTTAGATTTCTCTTTTGATTCTTGATGTAATGACTCTTGAGAGATGGTTTTTGTATGAATTCTCATGTAATTCTATATTTCTTTAATGATTTTCATTGTTGAATGGTTTGATTACCTTATTTTGCATGTGATTACTTGAGAATATGATGATGCCTACTAGATGTTTGATTCAATTCCTCAAAGAAGAGGCTATGCTAGAACCATAGCCAATTCTAGAGGATGAATCCTTGATCTAGGGATAGGATCTTGAGGTGCTAGAACCACCCCAAGTCAAAGCTATCCTACCCACTATTCTCGACTTAGATGAGGGACGGGATTGAGGTATTAAACCCATCTCAATCCAAGACCTTATCCATACAAAGCCTTGATCCTTTGCCAACGATATGACCTTAGTCTGGCAATCGTTGAGCTATGATCGAATTAGAGCCTCGATCATGGATTTTTACCTTGTTATGCACGCGATGAGATGATCCTAACCCGACATCTCATTAGCGGTGAGCGATATTAATCCTACGCTCGTCGATATCCATTTTAGATGATCTTTTGAGTGTCATGCATCTTGATTCATAAAGATAATATTTAGACCTTAATTCGGATTGGAATTCCCTATGAATTCTTCCTTGATAAATTTCCTCTTTAGTTCTTCTAGAATACTATAGTTAGAAAACTCAAATAATCAATCCAATTACTTCCAACTATTATAGAGATTATATCATGTTTACTAATTCGACCATCTAATTCCTTGAGGATTCGACCCGTGCTCCCATTAACTACGTTGTAGTTAATTAGTAGTTCGGTAATTTGTTTTGTCCGCCTTTGATTTAATTAACGACATATTTCAAGGCGAGTCATCCATCCTTAACCTAAATCAAGTATACAATATTCCAGATACGTAACATGTCCCAAGACCTAAGCTTTAGACTCAGAGATTTTGATTCCAAGCCCTTAGCAAGTGCTATCCCAATGTGGACTTTTGAGTTATTTTTAAGCATACAATCAGATATGACATACATGACATGTCCAAAGAATTTAAGACTCAAGTTCTGATTTTAAACCTCAGCAAGTAACATATGTAAGACCAACTATAAACTATTTCTTTGAAATTTGATATCCAACTATGCATAAAGCTATAAATGACCTAAATCAATAAGCAAGGACCAGCATTCCTATATGTTTAGCTTTTGTAATAACAAACCGTTTTTAAAGTTGCTTCCCAACATAAGGATCCAACAAAATAATGTTAATCATCTTCAATTAAATGCTTGCTTTCCAACCCTAATCAATCAGTATTTCTTCTTCACTAATGGTGTGTTTGGCCTCAATCTTCTAATTCAACTCCTAAACAATGCCAGTCAACCAAAACCATAAACTATAGTTTTTTAAGCACGAAACATTATGGTCTTGAGAAAGACAATTGAAAAGGCATATCTTTCCTTCAGTTTATTTCATGTTGTAGTAACTTTTGTTGTATAAAAAACATATATATACCCCTCAGTTCTCAATTCTAGGCTTTACTTCAGTAAAGATAAACCCAAACGCAGTTTTCTACTTCAACAAAGATAAAATATGTTAACAACGAAAGTCAAAATCCCCCATCGAGACAAATTGAGTTTGCAGTGATATGTTTATGTGGTAATCGCCAACTAATCGGAACAAAGCATTAACCGAAACAATAAAAGTTACAAAAATTGGACAATATACCTCGAAAGCCTCTTTTAGATACTTAAATATAATCCTCGGGTGTCAATCATCCTGCATGTACCAAAAAAGAGATGAAGCATAACTGGGTACTTTTGCTTTGCAGTAAATGAGAGTTTTCAAACATAGTATGACCATCTATCAGGAAGAAGACGAATAAAAAACTATTACATTCAATTACATTCATCAAGCTACTTACTCATGAATAAAATCAAATAGGATCATGAAGGACTATTACCTTCAAATAAATTTAAAATGCTACTCATATCTGCATTAAATGAGATCACTTGTGCATAAGCAGGAAATACGAAGGGGTAAAGAAGTGTATGAAAAGCTACACATACGACACCCATTTTGGCAACAACATCAAGTTTTCTAACTCCTTCTGCATGACATGGCTTTTTGCAACAAAGGTTTACAAAAAAATGACAACTACTTCATGACCACCGATCTTGAGCTCAATTATTGCTTGAACAAAATAAACATCAACACCAATGAGCTCAAGATCGAAACATGAGCAAGTTCCAACAAAAAGAGCCAAAAGAATATGAGCAATTTCAAAACATGATCATCGTTTGGGCTTCCTACCTATTGATCTCGATCGTCAGTTAGGTAGGAAGCCCAAACAGCAATATAGCTTTCAATGTGCTGCATGAATCCCACCAGGTATTCAATAAATCTTAAGCTTCAATTCGCCGGCTTTGATCGCAAAGACGATGACATCAATCAAATTCTAACTCCTATTGATTGAAACACCTATTGATTGAGATCATGACAGCTCAAATTCTAACTCATATTGATTGAAACACCTATTGATTACTCACCCTCAGCAACACGTATTGATTGAAACTATGACAACAATTAAATTCTAACTCATCCTCACATATACAGTCATAAAATTTAGCAAAGAATAGCGAAAGCAACATTCAATTACCACCGAATTTAAGCTTCAATTGGCCGGCTTTGATCGCAAAGACGATGGATAAACCGAGAGTGACAGCATCCTTCTCACCATAAGACTTTGCCACAATGAACAGAGGGCTCTTCTGGAGAAACGCATCCTTGTTGTAGAGCTTCTCCTAGCGAGCTAAGGGAAGAGAGAGTGAGAGGGGGATGGGAGTACGAAGGGGGGTTGGGGCGATCGGCGGCAAGGATACCTACCTGGATGTCCGGGAGAGGATGCGGTAGACAGAGCGCCAGCGGCAATGGCAGCCAGATGGAGAGAGGGGAGCTCCACGGGGTTTGGATGCTCAAAGATTGATGATGTTGGTGGCGTGGGTCGAGCTCGACAACAGCGGCGTGGGTGGACAGCTCCTCTCCTGAGTGATGGATTCTGATGGAGTGATGCCGGATCCAGATCTGGGGTCGGATGGAGCTGGGAGGCCTTGAAGTGATGGATTCCGATGGAGTGATGCCGGATCTGAGAGGGAGGAGAGAGCTCGGTAGTCTTTTCGGCGAGGATGGCGAGCGGACGACGTCGAGAAGGAGCTTGGGGGCGTGGGATACTTGGACATGATGGTGGATGGTGCTGCGGACATCGGAGGTGCCGTGCTGAGCAAGGTGGCGCTGGATCCGCGAGGAGGGCAGAGCTCGAGTGGGCTTACGACGTGGACGGATGTCGGGGAGGTTGGGAGGCCTCAAGGCGTCGTCGGGCGGGGCGGGGCCATCGGGGAGGATCGAGACAACGACATGGAGGAGCAAGGAACGCCGCGGGTGGTCACGACTTCACTAGGGAAGGAGGAGAAGAGAAGGTGGCAACGACCTTGGGAGCTTCGCTTAGACTAATGGTGGAGGGGCCTCATCGGGACGGCGAGGTAGGTGGAGTCCGTGGATCGAGGGGCGAGGGTGCTGCAATGGGAGGATGGGAAAGAGGGAGATGGGAAGAGGTGAGAGATGGAGATGGCCGGAGTAGGTTCATCACCATCTTTGCTGAAGCCATGGGAGATGGGAGATGACCGAAGGCGGGTTGGGCGATGCCGATAGCGTGGGGCGAGGTCGACGGTGTGGGGAGCTCCTCTCCCGGCGAGGTAAGGGAAGATAGTGGGAGAGGGGGATGGGAGATGGGAGATGAGTAGAGGGGGATGGGATGGCTATCTCCTCTCTCTCTCTCTTCAAAAATCGATGGGGGTGTGATTTTGGTGGAAATTTTAGGCGGGAATCCAAAATTTCCAGAGGGAATCCAAAATTTCGGATGGAAATCTTGATATTCTAGATGGAATCTGAACCGTTGGATGTGTTTGAAGATAAATATGGATCACTCTTTATGTCTTATAGTTGAGACAGTTCAAAAACCGCTCTTCCTTATATAATAGACTAGTAAATGCCCGTGCCTACGCCACGGATATTATAATTTACTTTGTATTAAACGGGTCGGGTCGGGTATTGACCCGTTTAATAAAGGCTGAACCCGAACCCGACCCGTTTATTAAACGGGTCGGCTTTATCAACCCGAACCCAACCCATTTATAAATGGGTCAACCCGACCCGACCCGTCTAACCTGTTTATTAAATGGGTCGGGTCGGATCCGGGTCAGATTGACCCGTTTAAATCCATCTCCTCCTCTCCTCCTCTCTCTCTCTCTCTCTCTCTCTCTCTCTCTCTCTACATTCCTCCACCGGTCCACCCGCCTTCTCCTCCTTCCTCCTGAGCTACCTCGCAAGGGCCGCAACCCACTCCTTCCCTCCTTCTCCGGTGAAGCTACGGCCACCCACGGCAACCCCCCTCCCCCTCTCCACTCCATCGACGTGCGGCCACCCCCGACGTCTCTCCACTCCACCGACTCCCTCCCCCTCTCCACTCCACCAACACGCGGCCCACCCCGACGTCTCTCCACTCCACCGACGCGCAGCCACCCCCGACGTCCCCTGCACCACCCAACTCCAGATCTGACACTCTCTATCCACCGCGACCCTCCTCCGACCGTTTCCTGGCCAGATCCGGCCGCCGAGCGCCACCTCCATCCTTGGGTCGAGGCAGTCGTCGTCTCCGACAGGCTGACATTAAACGGGTAAACAGGTTGACCC
>OY986968.1:6414254-6526240 GCA_963920575.1 Narthecium ossifragum
AAACCAACCAGCTTAGAACGCTTATAATGTGTGCATGCACCAATATTTTTGCGTGCATGTACCGATTTTTTTGTGTGCATGTTCCATTGCTTTTGTGTGATCCACATCCCTCCAAGAAACAGTCCGTCGAAATTGCTATTTTACTCCTTTTCCTCACATGATAAGGGGTACAAGCAAGGGGCATCAGCATATATGTGCTTCCATCAAGGTATGCCTCAGGGTCATTTTTACCTTGAAACGAAGGAATATGCATCTTTATGCTATTGAGATTGTTATCTTCCTGATTCCAAACACATCTTCCTCGTGCATTCCTCCTATGGTTCCCCACTAAATTTCGGTCATCATCCTCCTCGGATCTGCCCCAATCATCTCTTTCATCCCTTGAATCTTCCATTCTATCCAACCTTCTGTGAACCTCATCCAATTCTCGCCTCATCATACGCCGCATCTCTCCCACAATGGCCTCTATAAACAACTTCGGATCAGCACTTTCCGCAACACATCTTTCACCACTTTGAGACATGATATCCTATGAAAGAAACTCACAAAGACTCCCTCTTGTGTTTCACTCAAATCACTCAACACTCTTAGAAATTCCCCTTTCGGTTCTTATCGAACTAGTCAAACTCAAATCAGAAATTTTAACAACAATTCATACTAAAAACTTATCAAAGGATGCAAAGAAAGGCAAGGTATGCAAAGAAAATGTAAGATATGGAAAGAAAAGGCAAGGTTGATAGGTATGCAAAGAAAAGGTAAGGTGTGTAAAGAAAAGGCAAGGTTGATAATTCTGGACGATGAAACAGTTCTTCTTCTTCTTCTTCTTCTTCTTCTTTTTTCCCGAATTTCTTTCTTTCTTTCTTTCTTTTCTTTTTCTTTTCTTCCGAAGAAACACGAACACACTTGATGGGAAGAAGAAAGAACTTCATCTTTTTTTTTTATCAAATTTGATAAAGAAAATGACGTTCAAAAATTGATAATGAGGAATCTGAAGGGATAAAACAAGAAACGAATTTGATCTTCTATCAGATTTGGTATAAAACTGAAGATCAAGGAATGATAAGGATAAGCAAACCTGAGACTAGAAACTGAGGCTTGATACCAACTAATATGAACCTCGTCAAGTTCTGACGAAACCCGTAGCAAGATGAGCTTGTAGGATCGTTCTACAATCAGGTTTGGATGGAAACATTTATCCGTTGCTTATAATCAATCAAGAACCTTGGTATGAGGTGAGGACGCCACAGATGGGGATGGAAATCTGTTTGATAAGTCTAGATGAATGCCACAAAAAAAATCCTGATAAGTTTGATAGTTCTACGAAGAACCAAAGAGAAATTCTCTCACTTTTTATCAATCAAAATCTGCTTTTCCATTACATAGATCATGCCCATATATATGCTAATACATTGAAAAAGTTATACTCCTATTAAATTCGAATTTATGACTCTCCACAATTCCAAGACTTGAACAATCATTGTAAAGCACAATTAGTTAATAAGCTGAGTTCCCAAGTCAACCACTTCCAACGACCTTGATTTAAACTCCAACTATCTTGACTTGAAACAATAAATGCCACACCCAGCTCATGCAACCTAATTCGTGAAGGCCTTGATGATTTGGACCTACCTTGGTTTTTCATTAGCTTTAAACTCTAGGGGTCGTCACCTCTGATCTGCATAGCTCTTCTGCCTACTCTGCGCTGTTAGGAGTCTCTGTCTGATCTGAGCCAACCTCTCTGATGACTGTATGATGATGTCTGGACCGGTAAGTGATAAGTCACTAAATGTTCATAATTCAACCCCTTAACTTAGCTTTGTTATGCCTAGAGTAGTTGTATTTGATTCTTGTTAGTTGATTTCAGGTTTAATCATGCTTTGAGAAGAAATGCAGGAAATTCAGCTAAAATGACTAAATAAACTGCTTCGTCGACTGTCAGTAACATATTCGCCAGATATTTTAAAAAGGTCAAAATATTCTGAAACTTTGAAATGTTCTAGAAGACATCAAGACCGACAAATGTCATGTTAGACACTTTGCGAGATTCCTTACAGATTAATACCAGTTTTGAAGAGTATGAAGATATACACCTGCTGAAAACTGGTCCGTCGACGTCTAGGAGAATATTCGCCAAATATTCCAGATAAGTCCGAATATTATAATATATTCGGAATCAGACAGAAGACTTCCTAACCTACAATGTTCTTGTTGAACACGTTTTTAAATTCTGGCTTGATTGGACTCAGTTGTGCTTGGAATAGACTGCCAAGATTAATTCAGAAAATCCGAGTTGTACTAGAGGTCCAACTTAACCCAAAACCCTAATTCCGGGAGTTAGCTTATAAAAAACGCTTTCGCTGGCCAAAAATAGGAGTCCCCATAGAGAGAAAAGAGAGGATTAAGTTTGCTAAAGAAGGTAGAGATGCGCTGGGGATCTCAAGCGTTCTTCACCAAATTCATGGTCGCCATCCACAAGATGAGTGGCTAATCTCTCACTTAGGGTTCTCATGAAACTCTAATGTAGCCTTCTTATATTTTTTCTAGTTAAATCTTGTAATCTTTTCTATGGCATGATCCTTTGAATTTGATTTTAATGACAATAGAGTTGAAGGAACCTGGTTGTCCTTTGACGTATTTTCAGTCTTACACGATTGCGTTGCTTGAGTGTAAAGAATCTTCGGATGATTTTAATGTCACTTTTGTGTGTGCCTTTGAGATAGTTTATGCTAAGCAAAGATAGATTGTACTCAGGTTAAGTCCAAAGACAGTCTATGCTAAGCGAAGATAGACTATGTCGTAGGATAACATGAGCGTTCTTTTAGAAATTCATGCGAGCTTAAGAAGCCGTGATTACATATGTCTAGATTAGAGAACAATAGGATACTAGAGAATACAAAAGGTGAAATTAGAGTGTATCGAGTAATCCCCAGGTCTTTCTCATATTGATTCATCTCTATCCTTTTATTGCTTTCTTAGTTAGATTTAATTCGATAGTTAATCAAAATCCTTCTCTTTCGTCTTAGGATAGAAAGTTTGAGATTGATTAAGTTCTTCTCTATTGATAATATTTCCCTGTGGTTTGATCCCGTATTTCATCACTATTCTACCCCATAGTTTAGTATTTTGAATTAGGGTTTATAAATTCTATTTTTGATTGTATTTGCATCGAATTTAACGACACGTTTGCAAGCGATCAGTAAGCGACACCTCACGAACCTCTGTCCAGCACATCGATGACCGACACGGCCTGCCGTACAACGCCTCGAAGGGTGGAAAACCCAAGCTGGCCTGATAACTGTTGTAGTAGGCAATCTCAACCAGTGTCACGTTGTCGCGCCCCGACCCGCGAAAGCCCAACCGGGCCGGCGACGCGAACCGAAACCTAACAAACCGCGGGAAATATTGGTGAGGGTTCCCTCTAACCTATTGGTATCCCTAACAATTCATCACAAACACCCTTAATTTAAAAGACATAATTTAAACAACATCGAACCCAAGATTACAAACCCAAGTGAATTTAATATATATATCATCGGAGAGGGGAAGATCAAAATACAACATTTATACAAACACTCCCGTAGGAGACTAACTAACATATGGTTCAAAAGAAGTAAAAGATCGCCACCTCTCAGATTCCGTCTGGCGCCGCCACACCGCCGACCAACTGCCCGGTAGGGGCCACCAAAGAGGAGCTAACGCCTGCACCTGTAAAACGCAGCCCGGGTAGGAGTGAGCATAAAGCTCAGTAGGGTTCTACACTACAACACACAGAAGGAAGAGGGAAACGCAACAGTGTCGCCCTCAAGTAAGACCTGGATGTATACAGGGGTCCCATAACCCCACCGCGTGTCCTTGAGGCCCACGATCATGGTCTTCCAGCCGAACTGGTCACATGTGAGGTCACACTCAGTAAGCAGGACTAACACTGCTGGCCCAAAAGCAGGGAACGACACTGTAGGCGGGAAATTGAATTACTAAGTAGTGAGCCTCTCTACTCAACGGTTAACACAGTGGAACACAGGCTACACCTCAGAATCCGACTCGAGGCCGACACTACCTCTACAATCATCAAGCAATAAGTGTACCAGTCATCTAGGCCTATCATCATGTGAGGACCCGTTTCTCCAACCCGGTCCGACCGCATTGGGTAAAGGGCTTGGCCTGGTTTGTCGCGCCCTGACCCACGTAGGCCCAACCGGGCCGGGTGATGTGAACCGGAACCTAACCTACTGCGGAAATTTTGGCGAGGTTTCCCTCTAATTGTAGTGGTCACCCTAGCAATTCATAATCATCCTATATTATACAATCATTCACAAACCTTAAAAACTGAACTGGAAGATAATACAAATCCTCAAAACATGGAAATTATACATTTATCACTCCCATAGGAGACTATCTATAACAAAATGGTAAAACTGAGATCGCCGTTCTTCAAGCACCGCCAGACGCCGCCACGTCACCAAACACCGGCCCGGTAGGGGCGACCGAAGAAGAGCTAGCGCCAGCACCTGCAAAACGCAGCCCGGGTAGGAGTGGGCACTAAGCTAAGCAGGGATACTACACTACGACACTCACAAGGGAGGGAACACAATAGTGTCGCCCCCAAGCAAAGCCTGGATGTATACAGAGGTCCCATAACCCCACCGGACTTCCCAGAACGCAGGCTCCCAGCACTGCGGACTCACAGCAGGTTCGTGAACACTACTGGGGGGGACAAGGCACCGCTGAGTGGGCACACCCCCTACTCAGAGAGTCAAAGACTGCCAGACACCGGCTACACCTCAGGACTCGGCTCGAGGCCGACATGACCTCTAAACATCAAACAACATGTATTCAGGTCATCTAACCATATCATCGAAATCGACTGAATACTACAAATCGAGTACTGGACCAAGCTACCCGCAACGGTCCTAGAGCTAGATCCGGACTACCCGAAAGCCCCGGATCAGCGATCAATCCATCGCCAGTGTCCTACACAGATGCAACTAATGCACAACACAATGCATGCTATGACATGCGCAGGATAAAGCATGTAAGCATGCAACAATATGTGATGATATAAATAACAAGGTCTGGGCACGACACCCTGCCGGGCAAGGGTGGTAAACAGGTAAGTAAGGTCTAGGAGCTGCTGCAGTGGTACCACCACCAACTGCCAGCAGTCCACCACAGCACCTGCATCGGGAAGCAGCCCCGCAAACAACAGCTCACAGATATCACAGATAAAGCCCTTGGCGCACGCCGGCATGCAAGGCTAAGGAAAGCTGTAGGGCTACCCGCCCGTTTATTCTAAACATCCCGGGAGTCATCACTCCCCCGGTTCACCACTGCCCCTATTATAGGGCTAACATGCTTAAATATATGTACAAGGTATAAAACGGTAAGGGAAAACCGGCATACCAAGCCCCGCGGGCAAAAGCCATAAAAAATTCATCTCTGCTACTAAAGGATCGATCTTTTCCTAAGATCGATCTTTTAAGTAATAGTGAGCCTTCCCTCACTGTCGAGCTAAAGAAGATCGATCCTTCCTCCCAGGAAGATCGATCTTTCTCGCGACAGAGGGCACCCTTCTTGTCGCGCCAAGAAAGATCGATCCTTCATCCCAGGAAGATCGATCCTCCTCGCGACGCAGGGTAACCATGCTACCCAAGACCCGGGATCGATCATCTCCAAGCAGAGGATCGATCCTTCATCGGGTGCAGCATGACCAACCCAGAGAGATCGATCCTTCCTCTGGAAGGATCGATTCGGATGGGTTCTCCGGCGTACATCCGGCGAGAAATACCGCCGAAAAATACATCCAAACTTTCCAAAACTCTGGGATATGATAGATCAAGATACCACGAGTCCAAAACCGGTGAAATCACGGAAAACCAACATGTATATCTACAGATCTAAGCAAAAGATCAAATACGAACCGGAAAAACTTCCAAAAACTCAAAAAGATGTAGGTAGGATCCCTACCTATGCAATAGCAGCTTTAATCCCAGTTGCTAGGCCTTGGATCATCCTCAAACGCCTTCAAAAATCGATAGATCTGAGCTCCAGATCTCCGGATTTCAAAAGGATTCAAGGAAGAAGATCTCGTCTGCTTTATAGGCAAATGAACCGACTTATGAATGATCGATCTTTCCCTCGAGAAAGATCGATCCTTCATGACGATCACACTTGACTTTTTGGCACCAAAAGATCGATCTTCTAGCAAGGAAGGATCAATCATTTAGGTGCAGAAAGCTAGACTTGGGCTAGAACTCAAGCCCAAGCCCGGATCTTTCGATCCTGGGTCCCACTAACCATTCTAGCCAAACATTATCACAAACATGGTCAGTGTGTACATACGCGAGTGTAAAACAAGCTGACAAGGCGCAATTTACCAAATTGCCCTTGCGGTCCACAGCGAGCCACAGGAGTAGAGGGACGGGTCCTCACATGGTTGGTTTTGGCCCGGTTGGCCTTGGGGTGCAATCGATTGATCGCATCGTTGTTTTTGGACCCTAAGGGCAATTTGGTAAATTGCGCCTTGGCGATCAGTTTCACACCCGCGGAGTGCACACACGGCCTTGATTAATGTACGTGATTGTTTAGATTTAGCAGGAGCGTTCATGATCGTCAAATCCGAACGAGATTGCGACGAGATCGCAATTTGGAGTCAAATCGGATTCGGTCCGATCGATTGGCTCGTCTGAACCGGCTAAGCCACTAAAGTGACTTAACCCTTTTCTCTCTCTCTCTCTCTCTCTCTCTCTTTTCCTTTATTTTTCCTTCTTTCTTCTCATTTTCCTCTTTTCTTCCCCTGCTCTTCCCCGCGCCCAACCCCTTCTCTTCCCCGCGCCCAACCCCTTCTCTTCTTCTCCTCCACTCACGACCACGCCGGCCGGCCCTCTCCCCTCTCCGGAGTTTTGCCACCCTTGTCGGCCACCCCTTCGTCCCTCCTGAGCTCTCCTCTCCTCTTCCCAGATCCCCTCCGGCTTCTCCCTCCTCTCCTCCATCTTCCCGTCGCGTTTGGAGGGAGGCATCGGACGGCTCCCGGTGGTTCCCCAGCAAGCCAGAGGCGGCGGCGAGGCCCCCTCTCCCTTCTCCCTCCCTTTCTCTCTCCCGCGGATGTCCCTTTCTTCTCCGACGATGGCTACGGATGTGGGAGGACCTCCAACGGCTCTCCGGCGAGCTGGAGACAGCGGCGTCGACAGAGGACGGCGGATCACGGCGGATTAGCGAGGATTGAAGCTTGGATTGGCGTTTAAAGTAGGGTTTCTACCTTAATATTTAGGTTAAGCTAGATCCAGGGTTTGGTTTGATTGTTTGTTGATTTCTTTGTGCTAATTAGTTCCTCTAAGCTTTCCTAGCATCTAATCTACCTCTCATGTGATTTGTTTTCGATTTTAGCCGAATTTTTACATGTTTTTTTCTCGGATTTCCGTCGATGCTCTGTTCTTTGATGAACAGTCGGGTTTGTGTCCGATTTCTGAGCTGTGTAAGCATTATCTCGTGTAACTTTCAAGATGAAAGTTGTAGATCATCGAATCTACTTTCAATTGCTGCTGGTTTCGTGATTTTTGGATTTATATACGATTTTTGGTGAATATTTTCCTAAATTGCTGCGAAACAGGAATTAAGAAATTAGTCAATTAATTAAGCGGAAATTAGCCATCAGTTAGACCCAATTCTTGGACATGATATTCCTAACATGCAATTGAATTCATGATCAAGTTTGATTTCCAGTTTGACGTCAATTCGATGAGATTTCATCGCTTTTGGCCGAAGACCGAAATACGTGGTTTTCATCTATTTTTGTTCGTCCGTTTGAATTGGATTTTGGGTAGGCGTATTGAGAACCATTAATGAGCATGTATGCTAAGTTTCACATTAATCGGACGGACATAGTGAAACCTAGGTTATACCCTAATCTTGTGGAATATATAGAATTAAAGCATGTTTAATCAATTATAGTTTGTCTATTTCATCTACTATCATGTATTGACATTCTTAGCAGTATTTGATAGATACATGATGATTTGGTAAGTTTTGGGAGATTAATCCCTCGATTCCTACATGGTTATTTGTGTTGCTAATCTTCTAGCTTAATTATCAGTTGATTACGAAGTATGCTTAGTATCCACATAACTTTTGGATAGAATGCTATTTATTCATGTATTGCATTCATTGATGTATCTAAACCTATGTAAGACTTGTGGTTGAACCAAGGGAGTCATGCCCCTTGGGCTGTTTAGATAATTAGATGGGCCGAAGGTGTGCCCTAGTTGATGTATATTGTAGTCGTGGTTGATTGTTGTAATTGTTTGGCCGGGGTTGTATCTCGTTGTAGAAATTGCGGTTGACGGCTATGGATGCCGTCGTAATGCCGGAATTTGAATTGAAATGTTCATTTACGGCCTGTTGCCGTTGTTGTGGTAGATAGATATGTAATTGTAGTTTAGACCCATGCTATGATTACCCTCCGGCAAGTTTGATGCTTTGCCTAGCCCATGTATGTTGTTTTGGCATATCGTTGCATGTTACTATTCATGTATTCATGTGCCTGAGCATTGCATGCATTTGATTTGCATTAGAAGAATTAGGCTAGGTGGTAGGCGATGGATTTGATTGCCGATCCGGAGTTCTCGGGTAGCCCGGGTCTAGCCCTAGGACCGGGGTTTGGGGTAGTCTAGGATTAGGATGTGATTGTCACCAATGATTATGTTTGATATGATTCGAGGATTATTAGGTAGTCGGACTGGAATATTGTGGTTGAGGTTTAGAGGTCGTGTTGTTTCTCCAAGGCCAAGTGCTAAGGATGGATGTCGATGCGTTCCCTGACATGTGTGTCCCCGCGAGAGATGGTATGACTGGGCATGGGGGTACCTGGACAGGAGCCCGCAGTCTTTGTTTCCTCTCGTTTGTTCTTGGGTAAGGGTGATCCCGCATGGTACCCCTGTTGGTGTTTCGGATGATCTTGGTAACATGTTCAAGAGAGAGGTTCATGACAGTAGCCCTTGGGACATCGATAGGGTTATGAGACCCTTGGCATTCCTTAGACTTAGGCGGAGAGACAACACAGTTGTTGTTTTCCTCCCTTCAGTGTGACGTAGAATAGCGTAGAACCCTACTGAGCTTTGTTGCTCACTCCTACCTGGGCTGCATCGGCGATGCAGCTCGATGCAGTTCCTTCTTTTTCAGGTAGTTGCAGCTTAGAGGCGACACTCCCCTTGGCGGCGCGTGAGATCGAGGACATCATCACTTTCTTTTATTCAATTGATGTACATCCTTGAATGTATGTGTGAGGATCCGTTCCTCCAACCCGGTCCGACCGCGGTAGGTCGAGGGTCTGGTTTTGTGGTTTGGCCCGGTTGGCCTTGGGTTGCGATCGGTTGATCGCATCGTGATTTTTTTGGACCCAAGGGCAATTTGGTAAATTGCGCCTTGGCGGTAAGTTTCACACACGCGTAGTGCACACGCGGCCTTGATTGATGTACGTGATTGAGTAGATCCAGTAGAGATCGCAACTTGGAGCCTGATCGGATTCAGTCCGATCAGTTGGCTCGTCTGAACCGGCTAAGCCACTTAAGTGGCTTAACCCTCTTCTCTCTCCTACTTATTTTCTCTCTCTCCTTTTTCCCCTTTTCTCTCTTTCTTTTCCTTTTTCTTTCTTTTCCTTCTTTCCCTCTTCCCTGCCATCCTGTGCCCGACTCCCTCCTCCTTCCTTTCCTTCTCTCTCCCGCGGCTACCCTCCCTCTCTCCCGCGGCGATCCCGTCCCTTCCCCGGCGGCCTGGAGGCGGCGGCGAGGTCCCCTTCTCCTCCTCCTTCCTCCTCTCTCTCTCTCTTCCACGGGCAGCCCTCTTCCTTCTCCGGCGACGGCTGCGGCTATGGGAGGCCTCCGGCGAGCTGGAGACGATGGCGACGACGGGGGATGGTGGATCACGGCGGGTTGAAGCTTGGATTTGCATTTAAGGTAGGGTTTCTACCTTGATCTTTAGGATTAGCTAGATCTAGGGTTTGATTGTTTGATCTATGGTTTTATGTGTGTTAATTAGTCCCCTAAGCATGCTTAGTAACTGATATGAGCTTGGTAGGATTTTATCTTGGATTTAAGCTGGATTTATACATGCTTTTCCCAGATTTTATTGATGCTCTGTTTTTCTGCAAGCTGAGCCGTTCAAGCTCAGATCGTGGCTCATACGTGCATGATCTTGTTTGATCATCAACACGAGAGTTGTCGATCTTCGAATCTACTTTCATTTGCCGCTGATTTCATAAATTTCGGAGTTTTCTACGATTTATGGTGATTATTCTTCGGATCTGCGATGAGACCAAAATTAGTGAATTGATTAGTGAATTCTGGGAAGATTAGCCATTAGATTAATCCAATTCTTGGGCTGCATGTTCTTAGTATGCTAATCTACCTTTGCCCAAGTTTAATTTCCAATTCGACGTCGTTTGGACGTCGAATTGATGAGATTCCATCGCCTCTAACTAGGGTTAAATGTAGAAATCCAGAAATTAGCTTGTTAGTGGATTTTCGATGTTTTATCGTGTTTGATTCTTCGGGATTCATGTGATTGGTATTCCTAGAGATCTCGATGGCTAGCATGTTCTAATTGGTGGTTTTTAGATGATTAATTGTTTAATTTTCGGCATGTTTAGTTAGATATAAACCATCCTTGTTTAATTAGCAATTAATTGCATGTCATGCTTATCTTACATCGTATTGTATACATGTATGCTTGCCTTGTGGTTGAACCAAGGGAGTCATGCCCCTTGGGATGTTTAGATAATTAAGTGGGCCGAAGGTGTGCCCTAGTTGATATTAACTTGTAATTGTGGCCTGTTGTGTATTGCGTGGCTGGGGTTGTATCCCTGTTGTAGAAATTGTGGTTGACGACTGTGGACGCCGTTGTAATGCCGGATTTTGATCTGTTGGATACTTGTTACTATAGCTTTGCTAGATAGATCCTTATTGCTTGAACCTTTGCTATGTTTACCCTCCGACAAGCTTGATGCTTCGCCTAGCCCGTGTATGTTGTCTTGGCATATTGTTGCATGCTACTATTCCTGTATTCCTGTGCCTGAGCATTGCATGCATCTGTGTGCATTAGAAGCATTAGGCTAGGTGACAGACGATGGTTTCGATCGTCGGTCCGGGGTTCTCGGGTAGCCCGGATCTAGCCCTAGGACCGGGGTTTGGGTAGTCGAGGATTAGGACGTGATTGTCATCAATGATCATGTTTGATATCATTCGAGGATTATTAGGTAGTCGGACTGGAATATTATATTATTTGAGGTTTAGAGGTCATGTTGTTCTCCCAAGGCCAAGTGCTAAGGATGGTTGTCGGTGCCCCTGATTTGGTCCCCATGCAGTGGCTTCCTGCTAGGTAAGGGTGATCCTACTGGTTCTGGTTCTCTATTTCCTCCCAGCGTGTTTGGTTGATGTATCCCAGCGTGGTCGGTTGAGAAGAGTAGGGTCCTTGGGGTAGTCGGCAGGGGTTGTGGGACCTCGTGGCATTCCTTAGGCTTGAGGATGGAGACAACACTGTTGCTGTTTCCCTTCCTTTCTGTGTGACGTAGAATAGCGTAGAACCCTACTGAGCTTTGTTACTCACTCCTACCTGGCCTGCATCGGCGATGCAGGTCGATGCAGTCCCTTCTTTTTCAGGTAGCTGCGGTGTTGGAGGCGGTACTCCCCTTGGTGGTGCGTGACATCGAGGATATCATCAGTTATTCTATTCAATTGATGTACAGCTTTAAATGTATAAATTGTAATCTGAAGGAGAAATGTATTTGTATTCCAATTTGATGTAAATTGATCAGAGATTGCTGTACTTAGAGGATTTGAATCATTATTGTATCTTTTTAAAGTTAATTGAGTACTTTAGTAGTTAATTTGTATTATGATTTGATGATAGGATAGTTTAAATTAATTGTGAATATTATAATCATGCACCAGGTTTGAAAGTGATGTTTACAGGGGAGGCTCTCGTCATTTGATTTTAGAGTTTAGGACCCTCACGTCTCGGCATGGATGGGTTTTCAGGGTCGGGGCGTGACAGTATGAATTGTAATATGAAGGAGAAATGTATTTGTATTTCAATTTGATGTAAATTGATCAGAGATTGATGTACTCAGAGGACTTGAACCACTATTGTATCTTTTTAAAGTTAATTGAGTATTGTAGTGGTTAATTTGTATTATGATTTGATGATAGGATAGTTTAAATAAATTGTGAATATTATAATCATGCATCAGGTTTAAAAGTGATATTTACAAAGGAGACTCTCGCCGTTTGATTTTAGATTTAGGACCCTCATGTCCCGGCCCGGATGGGTTTTCTGGGTCGGGGCGTGACACATCAAGTTTGACTGGACACCACAATTCGAACCGGGTCCAAACTACCCAACCCCGGTCCTAGGGCTAAATCCGAGCTTCCAGCATCGGGACGGCGACCCACAGTATCACCCACGCCCTAATCATGCAACTAATGCACAACATAGAATGTATGCGATGAACATAGACAGGTAAGAGGTAACCATGCAATAATATGATAAGACAACATACAAGTCCAACTGGATCACTGAAGCGGTACTACCAACCGTTGCCAGCCAATCCCTTGCGGGTCCCGGCATTACGACGGTACCACGACCGTCAACCGCAGACTCCTGCAACGGAAAGCAACCCCGAAAACTCTGGTGAACAGTAAAATATAATATTATATGTTTCGAACATATAATATTATTAAATCACCAAAAATCCTCTACTTAGAAGCTAATTGACCCCGTCGATCCGACGTCCAAATGACGGATTCGAGATCCAACCTAGAAATCAGTAGATCAACAAGCGGGGATCAACATATCCAAAATCGGGAAACATCCAACGGCTCGATTAACAGGAAAATACTAATCAAAATGGCTAATCTCACTAACTTACCATTACTTGCTGCAACGCAGCCCGCCCGTATGAAATTCATAACAAATCATAGGAAAATCAGAAAATTATCAAATCAGTTGGGACTGAGAGTAGATGCAAAGGTCTACAACGCTTATGTTCGTCCTAACCCAAGAACATGCACGTACCGATCGGAAAACGCGCCGTACACCAGCTGTTATTCAAGAACAGCAGAAACTGAAAAATCCGAGATTAAACATGCTTAAATCCTACTAAAATCTCAACCAAAGCTTATGAAACTTAAAACAGAAATTATACTAGGCAAGAGGCATCCAACAACACAAAGAACAACAAGATCTAATGGCTAGATCAAGAGAAAACCCCTAAACTAACTCACGTAGGTAGAAACCGACCGGAAACGCAAATCCTTGGTTGATTCCCCGCTAACCAGTCACCAATCCAGCTTCAAACCACACCATGGATCTTCTTCACGTCGCCACGGATCCAACGAGCCTTCAAACGCCCAAAACGGTGGCCGGAGGAGGGAGAACGGAGAAGAAGAAGGGGTTGCCAGAAAAACAGGGGAAACAGAACCGCAGGAAGAAGAAAGAAGAAGGAAAAAGAAGGAGAAGGAGAAGAGGAAGAAGAGGAAGGGGAAAAGATGGGGAAGGAGGAGAAGAAGAGGAAAAGGGAGATGAGAGGAGAGAAAGTCCTCTCTTCCTCTGACAGTGGAGAGTGACGACCAACGGCGGCCGTCCTCTCAAAATCCATCGTCAAGACTTTCTGGCACAGGAAGATCGATCTCCTTAGCAAGGAAGATTGATCTCCTTAGCAAGGAAGATCGATCTCCTTAGCAAGGAAGATCGATCTCCTTTGCCCAGAAACTCAAACTTGGGCTAAAACACAAGCCCAAGCTCGGATCTTCTGATCCCGGGTCCACCTAACCATTCTAATCAAACAGTAACACAAACACAGTCAGTGTGTGCATACGCAGGTGTGGAACAACCAACAAGGCGTAATTTACCAAATTGCCCTTGCGGTCCAAGAAACAATGCGATCCACAGGATCGCACGCTCGACGCGAAACAATCAAACGAGCCATGGGTCCGACCCAGCCGGTCGACCCAGGAGTAGAGGGTCAGGTCCTCACACACCTGCTGCTCCCAAGTACCTCCAGCATCTAACACACTCTGATCATGTCCTTTAAGATCTGAATCGTCCGCTTTGATTGTCCGTCCGTCTGAGGGTGGAATGCTGTGCTGAACGTTAGTGCTATCCCCAAGGACTCCTGGAAGCTGCCCCAAAATCTGTCGGTGAGTTTGAGGTCCATGTCTGACACTACCGATACCGGGATACTGTGTAGTCTGACTACCTCGTTGATGTACCTTTGGCTCAGCCTCGATGTTGCGTCTGTAGTCCTCATGGGGAGAAAATGAGCTGATTTGGTCAATCTATCAACGATGACCCAAATACCATCATTTCCCCTCGGCATCCTGGGTAGCCAAGTGATGAAGTCCATCGTGATGTGCTCCCACTTCGACTCTGGCACTGGAAGTGGCTGTAGTAAACTTGGTGTCCGCATGTGCTATGCCTTCACCTTCTGACAAGTGAGGCATCTGAAAACGAACTCTGCAACAGACTTCTTCATCCCACACCACCATAACTGTCCGCGTAGATCGTGGTACATCTTGATGCTCCCGGGATGAACTGCGAAGCTGGAGTGATGGAACTTGCGAAGAATGTCCTCCCTCAACACCGCGTCAGCTAAAACTGTAACACTGCCGCTAAAGTGTAGACTGCCATCTACTGAAACTGTCTAGCCCTCGATTGCGTGCTCTATGCCGACCGCTGCATGGATCTCCACGAGGTCTGGATCTCTGCTCTGTGCCTCTATCACACTCGCCAGAAGAACTGGGATGCTGCGAACAACAAAGAAGAAACTGCCTGGCGCTTGGTCGTCAAGTCGAGCCCGAACTGACTAACTGTGTCTATCATCTGCCACTGTCAAGCTGACAACGCTCCCAAAGCCGCTCTGTTGTCTCTGGTCTGTCTACTCAGAGCGTTCGCTACGACATTTACCTTACCAGGGTGGTAATGCAATTGGAAATCGTAGTCCTCTAGTAGCTCCATCCACCGGCACTGTCTGAGTTTGAGGTCACGTTAGGTGAACACGTGCCTCAAACTCTTGTGATCCGAGTACACCATAAACTGCTCGCCATAAAGGTAGTGTCGCCACGTCTTCAGAGTGAAGATAACTACTGCAAGCTCTAGATCATGGACTGAATTGTTCTACTCATGGGTCATCAACTGTCTAGAACCGTAGGCTACCATATGGTCTTCCTGCATCAAGACACATCCTAAACCCTCTCCGCTGGCATCGAAGTACATGATGTAGCCGACGCCACTCTTTGGAACTATCAGGATCGGTGCACTCGTCAACCTGGTCCTCAGCTGCACGAAGGCCTGATCACAAGCATCGTCTCAAACGAACAGGACCGCCTTCTATGTCAATCTGGTCAATGGCCTTGCAACTCTTGAGAAGTCCATGACGAACCTTCTGTAGTACCCTGCCAAGCCGAGGAAACTGCGGACCTCGAACACTGTCTTCGGTCTCTGCTACTGATGCGACTGTCGATCGCGGGCTCCCTCCCTTCTTTCATTCCATCTCACGGTCGACCGTCGGATCGACTGTCGCATCATCCGTGAGGCTCTGTTCCGTTTTTGGCTTCCCAGGTTCGATGCACCGATCGACCGTGGCCCTTGTGTTTTTCCCTTGTTTGACCCTACAGTCGACCGTCAGATCGACCGTGGCCTCACGGTCGACCGTAGGATCGACCGTGGGCCACTGAGCTGTGTATTCTGGTTTCCTTTGATTGGTTTTCATTCATGATAGATATCCAATGATGTTAGGAAGCATACACGAGGTTTTCACAGGATTTCTATCGAGATTTGGAATTGAATTGGGAGTTTAACCTCTACGATGAATTTACGGTTATACTTGCATTTAAATACTTGTCGATAGTAGTTTAAATGCTTATCGCTTTCCCTAGCCATTAGCTAACTATGAGTGTTAGCTAACGAGGTATTGTGGAACCTTAGCCCGTTGCCGGCGAGTGCCGAGGGCTATTGTATAACTATGAACCTATAATTGTTGTTGTGACACGTAGAGACATCTAGGATAGATGTTTGCATAGGTTCATGTATTGTATGCATTAGAGGCATATCATGTTAGGCAGGCGATGGGTTGATCGCAGATCCGAGGCTCTCGGGTAGCTCGAATCTAGCCTTAGGACCGCGGTTGGGTAGTTAGGGTTAAGATGTGATTAATTAATCAGAATCTCATGTTATCGAGGATTATCAAGTAGTCGGACTGGAATATCATCTTGCTTTGAGGTTTAGAGGTCGTGTTGTCTTCCCATGGCTAAGTGCTAAGGATGGATGTCGATGCGTTCCCGACGTGGGTCTCCAAGGCATGGTCTTCCTGCTTGGGTAAGGGTAACCCTGCATGTTACTGTTCCGTGGCCTCCTGGTAACTTGTACAGGAGAGAGGTTCCATGGCAGGCACCCTTGAGACATTGACAGGGGTTGTGGGACCTCGTGTCATTCCCTAGACTTGAGCGGGGAGACATCATTGTTGACGTTTTCCTCCCTTCTGTGTGCCGTAGAGTAGAACCCTACTGAGCTTATCGCTCACTCCTACATGGGTTGCGTTTGCAGGTGCAGGCACAAGTTCTTCAGTAGTAGAGCCGGCGGGATCGGCCTTTGGCGGCGCGAGTACTTCCAGAGGCGTCTGAGGTTGCTGCAGGAAGTCTGTTGTACTTTTTGATAGTTTTGTATATTATAAACATCTTCAAGGATTTTTTTTTGGAGTTCATGTATAATATCTTTCCCCTTGAGGAGTTTGATAAGAATTTTGTATCAGATGTTTAAACAGTACAACTTGATGTATTTATAATTTGAATTACAGTTTACCTCTGGAATATGATTTGTTTAAGTTTACCCATGTTTTCCGCACTGTATCCCGGGATGGGTGACCTACTGGGAAGTTTTCCCAGATTTCTGCGGTGAGCCAAAATCGAACAATATTGTGTCAGGTGGGGCCCTCGGGTGGATCCTGGTCGGACCGAGAGCCCGCGGGCCGGGGCCCAGTGGAGGGCGGGGGTGTTACACTGATGAACCACGAAGCTGGTCGAAGAAGCCGTCTATCCTGGGCATAGGATATCTATTCTTCACCTTCACGTTGTTCAGCTTCCTGTAATCAACACAAAGACGAAGAGTAGTGTCCGTCTTCTTTGCAAACAACACAAGAGCTCCCCAAGGTGACGTGCTGGGACGGATGAAACCTATGCCGATCAACTCGTCCAGCTGTGCCCTCAACTCCCTCTGCTCTGCTGGTGCCATCCTGAACGCTGGCAAGGAAATTAGACCGGTGTATGGTACGAGATCTATCTCGAAGGTAACGACTATGGTAGGAGTAAGACTTGGTAGCTCATCAGGGAAGACGTATGTGAACTCACAAACCACTACTTGGAGACTGCTCTCTCGACTGCCCTCTACAGTAAAGAAGGAAAGACGCACAAGTAAAGCTAACAGTGTGCCTTTGCGCCTAAGAAAACAACAAGAAGCAAGGGAATTGGCCGACTGGTGATTCCCCAACAAAACAAAATGAACGCCATCAGGTGTCCAAGCAGTCACCCTATGACGACCATAGTCGATGATAGCTCGGTATGACGTCTACCAGTCCATTCCGAGAATCACATCAAACCCGACCATGTCTATTACCCAAAGGTCTAGAAGAACACGGAGGCCCCCAACCTCCAACTCACAAGACCACCAAATCTGCTCAACTCGAGCTCCTCCACCGACCGGTGTGTATAGGTGTAGTGTAACCCCAAGTGATTCTGTCTCCAGCCCCAGCGCTGCCACACACTTGCTAGCTACAAAGGAATGCGACTCCCCAGAATCTATCAGCACATCTACAAATGAATTGAAAAGCTGAAAGGTACCTCTGAGGATTGGGGGGTCGGCTGGGGTTGGTGGGAGTGCTAGCGCCTATTGGGATGGCAATAGGTGATGGTAAGGCTGAAAGAGTGGTTGGGCTCGGTCAGGGTACTCGCGGTTAGACAGTGCGTAGACTCCTCCTCTAGGACCGCTAGCTGCTGGCTCTGACCTCCCGTGGATGTTTGCCCCTGAGGCCCAGCTGTGAGAAGAGGCTGTCCTCCCTGTCTGGGCTGTTGCTGGTACCGGGGTGGGATTCGGGGGGCCTGACGTAGAGTTTCTACGTCAAGCCCTGCCATAGAGTCTGCTGGGCAATCGGGTGAGGACAAGTGGATCCCATCCACTCAAAAATCTCTTCTCTTTTCTCTCCCTATATATTCAGATATATTTATATAATTGATTATATATGTGTACATATTATGTATATTTATGTATATAAAATAAATATACATAGAGGAATGGGTAATAAAGGAAATACTCCTCCTGTTTACCCCACCACCTCACAGTCTTCTGCATCTGGTAATAGTTGGCGAACAATTCGCAGAGGAAGTAATACTTCCTATCCAAGTATTGTTCGTAATACAACTACACAAGATATGCCAAGTAAAAATACTTCTCAAGGTAATACCTCAGATACAAAGGAATCCTTTGCCGAGGTGGTCAGGATAATGATCCTTTAATGATCACAAAACCAGCTCATGAGCTAATGGTTCATATTGAATCTGAAGACATGTGTTACTTTGATAACCCAGAAAAATTGAGACAGAAATACCTTGACAATTGTCAATATCCTACTTCGGTATATAAACCGAGAAAATGGATGGAGGCTCTGTTATCACAGAGAGACGTGCATTTTGAGCACTTTTATAAAAATTCTGATGATCGAAAGCCACCTGCTTATAGCAAGTGCACAATTAAAAATGTGATGACTCCCAAGGAATGGGGCTTTAGTACTCATAAACCATTCCCCTTCAAATTAGAGAAAGAAACTTATAGTTTCAACTACTGGGATTATAAATATGCCTTTTATCTTTCATTCTTATGCGAGAACGAAAATTTGAAACATACATGGTTTATTAAGCTATGTTCTGAGATCCTTCAAAAGGATATTCCAGCATGGATCTATGACTGGTGGCATAAATATGGCGCCGAACTGGATATATTGCCAGAACCAATTGCTGCTCTATATGAGAAATGGGTCTCTACCCACCCTGTTCTTCATACAAAGAAAGATGACGAGATTTTAGAGGGAATGTGTCCTTTATACTTCTTTGCTGAAGTTGAGATCCCATGGATCTAGAAATGGTTCTGTGTCACTGGAATTGATGACTTATACCTTCCTTGCCTTATTCGAAGATATCAAGTTAAATGGTGGAAAGGTCTTGGTGTGACTACTAAGGTCTCTGAATTACTAGAGATCATCAGCAGGAATGAGCATGCTCTTAACCAGAATATGGTTCGTGAAGTCCCCATCGACAATCACATGGCTCGAGTAAAAAGAGCCTTTGAAAGGAGATTTCCTAAAGCCACAGATGAGCAAATTGCTCAACATTGCTATGATTATATGAAAAATCAAATCAATAATATGTTCCATGGATCAGATAAGATCTCCATTGGATCTGATGATCCTATGCAAGATGCTCAAGACCCTTATGATAGGGATGAACAAGAAGCCTTATGGGATCAGTTGGTGGCAGGTAAAGCACAAGGAAAGAAGCCATCAATATAAGATAAAATAAAATTAGTATAAGGAATGAAAATCTCATTCATAATATTTTGAAATTCAGAAGGAGCATTCTTTAAACCGAAAGGCATAACGTTCCATTCGTAATGTCCAAAGGGAACAGTGAAGGCCGTCTTATAACGGTCTTTTTCAGCAATCTGGATCTGCCAGTAGCCAGATTTAAGATCAAATTTAGAAAAAACCTTAACTCTATAAATTCTATTAAGCAGATCCCTTTTATTAGGGATAGGATATCTAATCCATTTAAGCACCTTATTAAGAGGCTTAAAATTAATAACAAGACGAGGAACACCTCGTTCCCTTTCAGCAGCATTATTAACATAGAATGTTGTACAACTCCAAGGGGAGTATGATTTCCGAATCAATTTTTTCTCTATTAGAGAAGTGATTTCTTTCTTGCAAAGATCCAGGTATTCTTGATTCATCTGACAAGGACGAGCACGAGTAGGGATATCCTTTTCATTAAAGGATTCTTCATAAGGCAATTCAACTATATGTTGCTTACGATTCCAAAAGGCATTGGGAACCGTGCCACACACAGTAGACTGAAACTGCTTATCAATCTGGTCTATCAGATCTTTGACAGCAGGTTTCAGTAATTGTTCATGGATTTGAACATAAGAAATTTCTTCTTTAAGAAAATGGATTTGATTTTCTTTTAAAAGAAGGTTTTTAACCTCATTAAGAATTTTTGTATGAGGTTCAGTTATAAACTGTAAAGTAATGGGTTCTCCTTTATATCTGGCATTAATCCCAGAGGAGTCAACTCTTTCCAAAGGCATAATCTTATGTAGGAAAGGAGTTCCCAAAATAATATGTTGTGAAAGATTATTCACGAGAACGAAAGGAGTCGGTATACAAATTTCTTGTATACAGACTAATGCTTTCGGTAGTTTATAATTAACTTCGAGTTTATTACCACTAGCGCCACTAAGAGCTTGTGTGGTCTTCGCAAAATATTTAGAAGGTATTATTCCTTCTTGAACACAATTTAAATCAGCACCACTATCAAAGAGTGCTATAAGGTGTGGTATAACCACTTGATCAGGCATAACAAGAGTAATCTTGATATACCATTTTTGCGCAGTAATTTGCTGTAACATTTGAACTAGAAATTCATTTGGAGGTTCAGAACTTTGTCCTGTATCAATTTGTTTCCCTTTTTCAGGTATAGGAGGAAATTCTCCTAAAGAAAGATCCCTTTCTTCAATTACAGAAAATATATATCTATTTTCTTCTCTAAGAAGTTTAACTTCTTCTTTAAGGTTATTAACCTCCCTGTTTAACTCTGATAAAGATAGAGTTTTAACAGTTTTTTCTTGTCGTCTTCGTATAACTTCGGCAAGACGATAAGTACGATCTATTTTTGGAGCTTCAACTCTTTGTTCTCCTTTCAAACAGATCTCGATTAATTGTGATTTCAATTCAGAGGATATATTTTCTTCTGTTAGTAATTTTGCTAGAATCCTCTTTTCAAGAGACAACATATTAATGGATAGCCCATTCATTTCAACAATGGCTTTCCAGTAATCGGGATTATCCTTTGTAATACAATTATTAATTGTACAAGAGCATTCCTTTTCTTCTTTTGTGGATTCAGAAGAATAACTTTCATCAGATTCTGAATCAGTATTATTGATCATAATCTTAAGTAAGGATTGTTTTAGTCCTTCATCTTTAATCTCATTGATCTTTTTCTTAGTATAACATCGATTGGTGTACTGACCAATTTTACCACATTTAAAACATTTGGCTTTAGATTTGTCGACTTTAGGCTTCCTCTGAGTATTACTCTTCTGAGGATCATATTTCTTTTTTCTTCTTTTATAGAAAGATTTATCTTCTTTCTTTTCCTTCTTAAGCTTATTTTGCTTAATGGGTTCATCAAAAGCAAATTGTTGACAAAATTCTCCCAATTGTTTTTTCTCAGTAAGTTTATGAGACTTCAATTGATTTTTAAGCTTAAGATCATTACACAAGCTTAAACCTTCATGGATGCAAGCATTTATTAATGCCCCGTAAGTGTAAGAATTATAAGAGATGGTACCACTATCAGGTTCTCTTAGATAATTTCTAACTCTTTCAGCAAATAGATTAGGTAAACCATCTATAAATTTAGACTTCCAATGAGTGCTATTAGCATCATTAAGCTGCATAACTCTATTGAGAAAGGTATCTTTATACCAACGAAAATGGGTAAGAGTGGGACATCTCAAGTTTTGAAGAAGTGTTCTAGTTTTCTCCCCCTGATTGGTTATATTACCAGTAAAATGTTCAACAATAGTCAAAATCAAGGTATAAACAGCATCAGTCTGTTGTTGACTATTATTTTCAATTTTTACGGCAGAATGGATTTCTGTCCATTGATCGGGGGTGAGATAATTATCCCACCAACCCTTAAGACTGCCGGTAAAACCGCACGTCAAATAGGCAGCAATGTTTGGGTCAGTATTACCAGATCCTTTAGAAATAGTAGCATACATCAGCATACGATGTGCCATATTATCTATATGGTGATCACTCATACCATCTATGTTCCATTCATAGATATTTCGTCCTGAGTAATCTTGTTGAATAAAAGTTTCATTTTCTTCATATAGAACATCCAAAGGAGATGGACGTTTATAATAAAATTTTTCAAGATTCCGAGGTCTATGCTCAATTTTGTTAATCTGTTAAAACTGGTTTTCAGTTTCAAGAATTTCATTAATAGATTCATATTCAGATTGATTATCAGAAGAGTCTAACTCTGAACTTTTATCCTTATTAAGGACTTGAATACGAGTTTGATTTAATTGTTTACTCAGAGATTCAATTATCTATTCTTTCAAATCTTTTTCTAATTTAAATCCAAAAATTTCTGGACTGGGTTTAATAAATGGTTTAGCATTTGTTATAGCCTTATTTTTAGCTATATGAAAATTGGGAATAATTACTTCTAATTTATTTACAAGTTTTTCAACTGTTTGCTCAACACGAGTTAACTGTTGACCAAGAACTTGTAAATAAACATTAGAATAATTGTGTTGTTTAAAGAGTTTATTAATCTTTTTTAAAGTTTCATGAGTTGTTTCTATAGGCTTTATGAAAGTTGTTGCCTCTAAATTTGAAGTAGAAACTCCGTCTAATTTAAGAGGTTCTGTCGGAGGACAAAGAGATCTCTTTTGAGTGCCGCTGCTTGTTCTCCAGAACTTAAAATGTTCTTCAAGCACGTTAATACTCACAAGACTATTTTCCTCAATTATTTGATTAATAATTTCAGTTATTTCTGATTCTTTTTCATCAACATAATGATTTAAAAACCAAGGAGCAAAGAATTGAATATGATTCTTGGCTTCTAATTCACTAAAATATAATTCTTTATAATGATTTTGTTGATCCTTATTAAAGGTTAAAAAGAACCATTCTCTAAATTGTCTATTATAAAGCTCTTGAAATTCCTTATTAAGGTATTTCCTGAGGGGACTATTAGGTCTAAAATCCATTTACAACTGGAAACTCATTTCGGAATCTGTATTAGATCCCTTTTCATAAATCCCATGAGGAATTTAAGATTCAGAAATTCTGATAGCTTGAACCGGAGTTCCTTCTCTAGACACAGATTTTCTAGAAGAAGTAGTAACATCAGTAAATTTGATAGTCCTATTAGGATCAAAAGTTATAGTAACTTCACCATCATCAGTTTGAGAAATCTGATCAATTTGTTGATTAACAATAGGTCTAGGGGGGACAGCATTGGCTATTATCCAATTATCTGGAAAATTAACTTCTTCCCATTTAATCTGTCGATTAGTAGCAATACGTGAAGACAATAAATTAGTTTCAATTAAAGCTGTTTTCTCCGGAGGAGTAAACTGTTTAACTCTGGGAGCTAAGGTACTAAGGACCTTATAATGGATTCTATAGACTATAGCAATAGTCTCAGAACCAAGCAAAAATTCATAGCCATGAGTCTTAATATTAAGACTAGTGGCTTCTAATATATTAGGGTAAGTTAGGGACAAACTTAAATTCGGATAAACATTAAAATAAACAGGTCCATGACTAACACTGGTTTCCATAATTCCCATTAGGGATTGCGGCCAATTTAAATATCTAGCATCTCTCAGGCAAGAGAGAATCGAAGCATTTAAACCCTGAAGAGTAAGTGGTTTATAAGCCACTTGGATTAATCCTATGTGGATGTAATTGTATTTATCCATATAAGGATCTAAGTCTTCTTCAGAGAGTAGTTTAATAGTCTGATCTTCTTGATCGACAGTCACAGTCTTTTCGACAGTTTTAATCGCTATTAGCGACTTTAGATCTAGAAATCCGATTTTGTAGATATCCCTGTTTGGAACATCTGGGATTGCCAGTTATTAAGGGTTTCTAATTCAGAAGGGAATTCTGCCAATTGGGTATTCTTCAATTTCTTATCTTTTTTAGAATTAATTTTTCTAAGGGCAGTGGATGTAGCCATAATTCTAGTGGTATGCAGATATGGTCGATAAGAAAGATGTAGACAAAAGAAAATGAGTTTTATATTTTTCTATCTATTATAGTTCTAAAAACACAAATCAGTCAATGGTTTAATTCGATATGATTTTAGTTTCTGAGTTTTAGTTTTTGAAGTTTCTTCTGCTCGTCTACCAATGACTTAAAGGACTTACCCTAACGCCGATCCATCGGCTAATGGTGCCAAACGCGGCTTGGGTGACGAACCACAGAATAGATTCAAAAAATAAAATCCAAAGACTAAAACCAGAGAAAACACGACTATGATTAAGCATTCAAGAACTATAAGAGAAAGAACATATATAAAACAAGCTATCTTACGAACTACATAGTTCTATCGATCAGATCTACACAACTCCACTACTCACACAACATGGCTCTGATACCAGGAAGGCGGAAGGGGGGAGGTATTGATTCGAAGGTATCAAGTTAAATGGTGGAAAGGTCTTGATGTGACTATTAAGGTCTCTGAATTACTAGGGATCATCAGCAGGAATGAGCATGCCCTTAACCAGAATTTGGTTCGTGAAGTCCCCATGGACAATCACATGGCTCGAGTAAAAAGAGCCTTTGAAAGGAGATTTCCTAAAGCCAACATTGCTATGATTATATGAAAAATCAAATCAATAATATGTTCCCTGTATCAGATAAGATCTCCATTGGATCTGATGATCCTATGCAAGATGCTCAAGACCCTTATGATAGGGATGAACAAGAAGCCTTATGGGATCAGTTGGTGGTAGGAATAGCACAAGGAAAGAAGCCATCAAAAGACGCACCAACTACTAGTGGGGCATCCACTAGCTAAAGGAGACAGAAGGTATCTCCTTTACAGGCCTTAAGCAGGGAATAAAGGCCACTCAACCGACTGCACCTTATCCAGCACACGTAGTGGCGGGCCCCACTTGCATATGGCAGACAAAGAAAAGTGGTAATCCACTGGCTGACATGTTGTTAAGGGAATATATTCCCTCTCAATTATTGTACGATGCCAGGTTGCATCCTTTGCCTCTAAGGCATCCTCTACCTCTATATAAGGGGAGGAACTCCTCTGAGTTCCACACACTGGTTTCCACCCCTTCTCTTCTCTTGTAACCTTCCTACTACCATTGTAACCCTTGCCAGTGGAATAAAAGCTTTCAGTTTGTGCTACATCTCTTGAGTAAGTCTTTAAATTCTGCATTTTATTTTGAGATATTTTTTGGAAGTAATATCCAAAGGCTGGAACGTTGAAACGTTCAGTTCTACCTTCCGATCTCGTCAAACAGATCGGTTGAATCGAGCGCCAGTCTCCTCTGGATATTTATTTACAAGTTCTTGGTCAACAGTTAACTCGTGTTGAGCAAACCGATCTGTTTGACGAGATCAATAATATATATTATTCATATAAAGTTCACATAATGATGCAATAAAGTTAAATTTTAATATACATATTAAAATATTATATTATTTTAATCTCAATAATATATATATATATACTATTCATATAAAGTTCACATAATGATGCAATAAAAATATATATATATATTAAAATATTATATTATTTTAATATCAATGATATATATATTATTGATATAATGTTGTGAATATATATATTAAAATTTTATTATATTATGTTTGGTTTGCCTTTGGGTCGGTGTCGGGTTCACCGGTGAAAGCTCGCACGAGGGTGCATCGTATGAAACGATAATTTTGACCGTTTCATATGATGCACGAAATCAGCTGAAAATGTATCGTATGATGCATGCGTCACGCGATGCGCCCTGCGAACCAAACAGAGGATTGGTGTATCAGGGTGCATCGCGCGATGCACCCTGTGAACCAAACAGCGGATTGATGCATCAGGGTGTATCGCATCGTGCGATGCACCCTGATGCATGCAAACCAAACATGCCCTTCAGCAGTGAGAGAGAGAGAGGGAGAGGGGATGGCTGAAGCCATCCCATCCCTCTCCCCCCTCCACTCTCCCCCGTCCCCACTCCCCCTCACCCATCCCCTCTCCTCTCCCACGCCTCCTCTACCGTCCGTCGGCCACGCCCCCACGCCCCCTCTACTGGCTCTGTCGTCCGTCATCCATCGGCTACGCCCCCTCCACCAACTCTACTGGCTCCGTCGTCGCCCCCTGTACCGGCTCCGTTGTCCATCGGCCATGGCCCCACGCCCCCTGTACTAGCTCCGCTCCGTCGTCCGTCGTCCATCGGCCACGCCCCCTCTCCTCTACCGACACTGTAGTCCATCAGCCACGCCCCCACGCCCCCTGTACCTGCTCCGTCGTCTGACGCTCGCCTGCGCCGCCTCCTCCGCCCCCAGTCACCCTCGGCCTCCCCCTCCTCCCCCGCCTCCGCCACCTCCCCTTCAGCCGCCTCTCCCTCATCTCTCTCTCCCTCTCGCCGATCTCTCTCCCCGACCCTCATCTCTCTCTCCCTCTCACCGATCTCTCTCCGACGCTCGCCTGCGCCGCCTCCTCCGCCCCCAGTCACCCGCATCCTCCCCTTCCTCCTCTGCCTCTGCCATCTCCCCTTCAGCCGCCTCTCCTTCATCTCTCTCTCCCTCTCGCCGATCTCTCTCCTCGACCCTCATCTCCCTCTCGCCGATCTTTGATCTCTAATCTCTCTCCCCGTCTCTCCCTCTCGCCAATCTCTCTCCCAGACCCTCATCTCTCTCTCCGTCTCGCCGATCTCTCTTCGACGCTCACCTACGCCGTTTCTCCGCCCCCTGTCACCCGCGGCCTCTGACACGCCCAAACCACTCGTCGTTAAAAGTGACTAGGGCGTCAAAGATTACAATTTATACCGAATCCTACTAACTACTACGTAGCTAGCGGGAGTCCGGGTCGATCCGCAGGGAAATGAGAAATGACTAACGTGCTTGATAAATAACTCCAAACAACTAGCTAAAATGATTTGGTTTTTGGATTAATGTCTATTAAAGCAATCAACTAAATGAAGAGAAATATAACTAATATAGAGAGGTCTTGGGATCTCCATTTCATTGTAGGTCCTAATGTAGTCTCCTAAGGAATTAAGGTGTGTAATCCAATTGGGACGATCGAAATCAAGAAGTCGACACGCGGGTGGTTAGCCTCACTTATCGCTCAACGGAAGTCGGTTTAGGATCATCCGCCGGAAATAATCACATTCACAAAGTCGACGAATGAGTGATTAGCTTCTATCGTCGCTAACGAACCTTCGATTAAGATCGATTCGTCGCAAGAAAAAGATATTGCATGGAGTCGTACATTGGATCGAGATGGTTCTAGCACCTCGAATCCAATGCAAGAGAAAGATAGAATGGATCCTTTGATTAGAGAGATAGGGATGGTTCTAGCATCCCTAATCTCTAATCTGGGGCTAGTAATCCTCCCAATGTCATTGGATGTGTTTCTAGCACATCCAACTCATTGGGGCATAACAACAAACACCTATCATGCACAAGTCCTAACTCATACCAAAGAAAGGCATTCATCCATTCAACATATGAAATCCATGTACAAAGATAGAGAAATAATGCTCAAATCCATACAATAGATCAATCCCTAAAGATTACACATCAAAAACTCTAGGAAAACTACAAAAGAATCCTACAACTACATGGAAATCCCAAGATAGAGGAAGTTAGCTACTCATCTTGGTTGGATCCATGGATGGAGGTTGATGAAGCTCCCCTCCCATGGATTCCCTCCAAGAAGTCCTTCTCTCAATTGGGTAAAGAAACCTAGAAGGGCTGGAGAAGACTAAGAGAAGATGCCCCAAAATCCCCCCTAAGGGGTCTATTTATAGTAAACAAGCCTCCCCCACTCGGATTAGATCTGGGCCATTGATTTTGCTCGGCTGGCATCAAAGGATCGATCCTCATGGGGTGAAGGATCGATTATTCGCTTCGTGTGATCGCTGGTCCCGTGAAGGATCGATCCTCCTTTAGGAAAGGATCGATCTTTTCTTCTTGAAGTCTGGCTGCAACCCGATGAAGATCGATCCTCCAGTGTGTGAAGATCGATCCTCTAGAATTTGCGTTCTGTCACTGGAAAAATGTGCAAAAATGATTGATCCTCTCATGACATAGGATCGATCCTTGGTGTCCTGATTGGCTCCTTCTTAATGCACTTCAAAGGATCGATCCTTCTTCCATGCAGGATCGATCTTCTTCATAAAAACTGGCCAGAATGACATCGTTTAAGCTCGGAACTTGATCCAATCCTCGTTGGGGACACTTGTACCTGTAATAGGGTAAAATCCATCAGTAAGGCCTTGCTCGGAGACTAACAAGGCCAAGTTAAAAGGGTGATTTATGCACTTTTCTCGTCTTATCACACCCCGCAACTTGAACTTTGCTAGTCCTCGAGCAAAGCAAAAGAAAAATAACTAGAAGGGAAAGAGAAGAAATAAGAAACTCAAAAAGAACAATCCCCCGATCAACAATTAGTCACTTCTCATAAAGCTTTGGTTCTTATACGATCAAAATTCATTTATATGCACACATAGATTCAAATGCATAGCTCCATTCATCAACCCATAGCACAAGTAAAATGCAAGCGAATAATTCCATCAATAGCATCATTCAAACACTTCAAAGCACTTGACCAAGATCAAAGCTCATCTAAGCAATCCGTGTAGTGAGAGTTGCTACTCAAGTATTCGGGGTCTCATAGTCATTCAAGTGGGGTTCCAATCAAAACTAGACATCCTTAGCATTTTACACCGGTCGAACAAATGACAAGTTTCATAAAATCTTTGTTCTCTCTTTTTTTTTTTTCCTTTTTTTTTCTTTTTTTTTTTCTGACTAAAACTAGTGGTCGTGCAATGCCATGATCCCTTAGGCTTTCTACTAGGCCCATGTAACGAGATTTGGGCCAGTGGCTCCTCGGTCAGATGACCTAAAGGCACTAGGTGTTGAGGCACCCCTCGGGCTTAATTTCCCGAACCTAGCAGGCCACGAATCACAGCTGACCAACAAGCTTTTATTTGAAACTAGTGTGACCGTGCAATGCCTTGATCCCTTAAGCTTTCTACTAGGCCCATTTAACGAGTGTTAGATCAATGACTCCCAAGCCAGGCGGCTTTAGGGCATTAGGTGTTGAAGCACCCCTCGGATCTTACTACTCGAGCCTAGAAGGCTACAAATCAAGGCTAGTCACTTTTATTAACCTGGCTCTCGGCCTCTAACTTGGCTTCGAACCCTACTACAAGTCATCTCAATCGAGTGTAAATAGCTTTGGACTCCCAATCTATCAAGGTCCCCCAATCAAACACTACTTGCCCCCTCATACAAGTGTAAGTGCACAAGTGGATTGGATCACTTAAATGTCCTTAATGCATGACAAGAAGAATTAAAGTAGAAGAATAACACTACTCATGAAATGATTCGCCAAATTTTACAAAGCATGGGAATCAAAATGAATTATGCGATAGTCATCCATGCTAGCATAAGAGTTGAAAATTTTTCGCATATTTACCAATCAAATAAACGTGTGACTAACTGTAGATCGATCACAGGTTATCTATAAACATGATGCAATCATACCCCCTAACTTAAACGGGTTTGTCCTCAAGCACGGAAGAAGGGAAAATGTAGAGATAACCTTGTGACGAAACGGCGAAAATGTAACCTTGACGAAAGATATGAAAGGAGTTAGGGTCAAGGTTAGTCGTGAAAAACCGTATTATTGTGAAGTCAAAATGTCGTATTTTGCGTTGCTATCCATAGCTCGTATGCCCTGTAAAAACATAGAAGAAATACCACCCATAGCATTATGGAAATCAAAGAATAGATATGACAAATTTTGAGAAAAATTGGGCAGCATTCCCTCTATTTATTCAATACGCCCAAGGGCTGTACAAAGATGCCATTTGCATCCAACATGTTTACATTCATTCAAATTGAAAATACAGAAATGTAACACCAATCTTCATTTACAAACATACATTCACATCCACCAATATACATCCACATTCAGACAGACACACCCGGGGCACACCCCCATACCAAAAATCGTGTATATATATAATCACTAACCTCGAAGCCAACCATATACAAAGATAGAGCAGTGGAATACAAAAAGTTACCCACCCTCCAATCACAAAAAGAGATACACTCTAACCATCCAGAAAATACAGAATACCCCTAGATACAGGCTATCATCCCTGAGGTCTCTGCTCTGGAAAGTGAAGAGGACGGTAAGGCACAATAGCAGTGACCGGCGGAGGTGGTGGGTGGATGGCATCGAGACGGGCAAGGATAGTCGACGCGACCAAGTGAAGTGAGGTGGTGTCCTGGCGTAGGGCGGCGACACGCGCGTCTACCTCGTCCAGCCGCTGCAGTACTGCGGACTGGAACGCTCGGTGCTCCCTATAGATCTCACCCATGTTAGGGTGCTCTACAGGTCCGAACTCAGGTGGGGGGCACCGAGGACGTGGCTGCCGGAAAGGCGCCCCGGCCTTCCTCATATGGCCGAGGACCTTGCCCCATGTGGGGCCACCGAAGCGCGCAAACCTGAGGGCCTCGTCGGAAACGGTCGGCTCGCCCTCGGGGACTAAGTCCTGGCTCGATAGAAATGCTGAAATAAGGCACGGGTGCGGCGCGGCCTTCTTGGCGAAGCTCGTTTTCTTGTCCTTGATCGCCCCGCAGTAAAAATGGAACATGTCCTCTAGAATCTGCTGAGGTATGTTGACCGCCCACCCCTTGGCCAACAACCACAGAATGCCAAGCCAATGACCAGTTCGATACTGGTCATGGCCATTCTGGAAGACATTGCGACGCAGTATATCGTCGAACAACCAGAACTGAGGCGAAAGCTCTGCCCGTGTAAATTTGCCCTCGCCTATGTGATCCGGGTTAAGGACAAGATGGGCCTCGCTGGGATGACGGTATAAGTCCTCAACCCGGACCCTAAAAAGATCAGGGCAGCGCATCGGAATAGCCAAAATCTCGGATACGGCCTTGGCCGTCAAGGTAACGCTGACCCCGTCAATATTGGATGTGAAACCAAGGCAGGGGTAATAAGCATCAACAGCGTCGTCGCGCTCATCCCCGTAGGTGATGGCTGTCATGTTCTGGTAGAACATGCAGACAAGCCTAGGGTACACCGTGGTATCCGGTGTACAAAGAGGTAGAAGACCACGGGTCTCCAACATCTCACTAGAGTCCTGGGCATGCTCTACAGTACGAAAGTGCTCCACATTGAAGGTAAACTCGAGGTTTACCTCCCGCTGCCACTCTGGACGGAGACCTCGGACGAGTGTAGGCGCAGTGGATGGCCGGGTTTGCTTCTTGATCTTCTTGGACTGGCGAGGGTTAGTTGGAGCTGCCGTCTTCCGCTTGGAGGTTGCCGGAGCCGTGGGTGGTGCAACCAAGGAACGTGTGGAGGATGTGGAAGCCGCCCTTGGAGTCCTCACTGGTCGGGACGACGAGGCTGGAGGTATGGAAGCTCGAGTGGGTGAGGCTGGTGGGGAAGACGGTGAATCCGGAGGTGTGGGAGCTTGCTGTGGAGATGATGGCAGCACCGGAGGTGTTGAAGATTGACGTGGAGGTGCCGAGGGAGGTCGTGCCGGTGGTGTGGAGGACGAAGCGGCGGCCTTGCCCTTCCCGGTGGCCTTCTTGGTCGCCGCGGTGTGCTTGCGAACCATTGGAGATGAGTGGAGAGGAATAGGTCGCCTTGGGGTGAAGTGGAACGGCGAAGGGGAGCTTGGACGATGCGACGGCGCCGGTGGTAGGTGAGGGAGGAATGTGGATGGCGCCGGGGTCTATTGAGGGTAGAGGAGTGAAGGGGAGAGGTCGTGCGGCGGCGGCTTGCGTCGGAGACGAGGAAAGGAAGAAATGGGGAAATGTGGACGGCGCCGGGGGTGAATAATGGAGGAGGAGTGAGGGGGAAGGGTCGTGGAGGCACTGGGGGGTGGAAGGCGGCGGCTCGATGGACGGCGGCGGCGATATGCGTCGGAGATGGAGACGAAGAAGGGCGGTGCGGCGTCGTCTCCTGAGGGAAGAAAGGGGGAGGATCGATCTTAGGGCTTGTGAGCCCTAAGTCGGTCCCCCTCGGGGTTTATATTTTTTTTCAAAACCCCGCAAAGGATCGATCTTCCTCAAGAGGAAGATCGATCTTTTGCCATGTGTCAGCATCATAACGGTTCAACTTAAGTCGTGCTGACGTGTCCAAGTGAGTAAGATCGATCTTTAGGTATAGAAGGATCGATCTTCTCAAAACCAGTCCCCTGTCACGAATTAATTTGCAAAAAATGATCGATCATCAGGGATTGAAGGATCGATCTTCTCAAAACCAATCCCCTGTCACGAATTAATTTGCAAAAATGATCGATCATCAGGGATTGAAGGATCGATCTTCTCAAAACTAATCCCCTGTCACGAATTAATTTGCAAAAATGATCGATCATCAGGGACTGAAGGATCGATCTTCTCAAAACCAGTCCCCTGTCACGAATTAATTCGCAAAAATGATCGATCATCAGGGACTGAAGGATCGATCTTCTCACCCCCAGGTTCCAGCATGCATTCAATCGGACAAAAAGGATCGATCCTCTCCGCTTGGAGGATCGATCTTTTTTGTACCAAACTGCAAAACTGGGCTGAAAACCTGAGAATTCGCCCCAAACACCCCAAACAAGAATACTAGTCTCCTTAGGCATTAAAATACCACAATAACAGCCCTCTAGACCAAACAAAACATCAATCGTTCCACAAATTCAACATACCATCTTGACATCACAATTATTCCAACAAAGATCAAATAAAAAACACACCAAAATCAAACATTCAAAGAATGGGAAAAACAATCAATCATGCAAAGAAGAAATAACAAACAAAAACAGAAAAATACGAAGAAAGGATGGGTTGCCTCCCACCAAGCGCTAAATTTACCGTCTATAGCTAGACGCAATAAAGCTCAAGTATCATATGGTTCCGCCAACATAACGGTTGGCTCAAGAGTGATGTCAAGAGGGAAACTATGAATATAAGGTTTCAAACGTTGACCATTAACAGTGAATGTAGCCCCCGAGAAGGGATTTTGCACCTCAACAGCTCCATGGGTGAAAACCTTAGTGACATCAAATGGACCATCCCACCTAGTCTTAAGTTTTCCCGGGAAAAGCCGAAGACGCGAATTGTATAGCCAAACCTTATCCCCAACATCAAAGGTTTTCCGAACTATGAGTTTATCATGAAAAACTTTAGTCCGGGCCTTGTAGATTTTGGTATTCTCATAAGCCTCATTCCGAATTTCTTCAAGCTCATGAAGTTGGAGTTTCCTATTGCTTGAAATATCATTAGCGTCCCAATTGAGAGCTTGAATTGCCCAAAACGCTTTATGTTGAATCTCTACCGGGAGATGGCAAGGTTTTCCGAAGACCAATCGGAATGGCGACATCCCGATTGGCGTCTTGTAGGTTGTTCGATAGGCCCACAAGGCATCATTGAGCTTAAAAGCCCAATCCCTCCGATCAATTCTTACAACTTTTTCTAAGATCCGCTTGATCTCGCGATTGGACACCTCAACTTGGCCACTAGTTTGAGGATGGTAAGGCGTGGCTACCTTATGAGTAATTCCATATTTTTCACAAAGAGATTTAAAATGCCGGTTGGTGAAGTGAGGGCCACCATCGCTTATGATGGTCCTCGGGAAGCCGAAACGAGTGAAAATATTGGAATGCAAGAATTTCAACACGACTTTATGATCATTTGTTTTCGTGGCAATTGCCTCCACCCATTTGGAAACATAATCCACCCCTACCAAAATGTATAAGTAGCCATTTGATTGAGGGAATGGACCCATAAAATCAATACCCCACACATCGAAAACTTCACACACAAGAATGGGAGTTTGGGGCATTTCATTTCGTCTAGAGATTGTGCCAACTTGTTGACACCGGAGGCAAGCTTTGGCGAAATTGTGAGAATCACGGAATATGGTAGGCCAATAGAAACCGCATTCAAAGATCTTGGCGGCGGTCTTCCTACCGGAGAAATGTCCACCACAGGGATGAGAGTGACAATGAGTGAGGATGGACGTAACTTCCGATTCGGGAACACACCGTCTCAACAATTGATCCGGGCATCGTTTGAGCAAATATGGATCATGCCAAAAATAGTTCTTGATATGTGAGAAGAATTTATTTCGATCATTTTTGGACCAAAAGAGTGGAACTTGCCCGGTGGTGAGATAATTGACAATATGAGCGAACCACGGCTTGGGAAATTGATCGATGGCCAAAAGATGCTCGTCCGGGAACAACTCATTGATCGGAATGGAGTTTAAGATGTGCTCGGACGATAGCCTAGAGAGATGATCCGCTACAACATTGGAGGAGCCCTTTTTATCCTTAAATTCAAGATTGAACTCTTGGAGGAGCAAAATCCATCGAAGCAAGCGTGGATTGGCATCCTTCTTGGAGAACAAATACCGCAAAGCGGCATGATCGGTGAAGATAATGATTTTGGAACCAAGGAGGTAGGATCGAAATTTCTCCAAAGAAAAGACTACCGCTAGCAATTCTTTCTCGGTAGTCGTGTAATTGACTTGAGCGTCATTCAAGGTTTTGCTAGCATAGCATATGACATGAGGGAGTTTATCAATCCGTTGGCCCAAAACAGCGCCCACGGCATAGTCCGAGGCGTCGCACATGATTTCGAACGGGAGTGAATAGTCGGGTGCATGCACAATGGGTGCGGAAGACAAGGCCTCACGAAGAGTGATATAGGCATGCATGCAGGGATCATCAAAGATGAAAGGAACGTCTTTAGCAAGTAAGGCACAAAGAGGACGAGAGATTTTGCTAAAATCCTTGATGAAGCGACGATAAAAACCCGCATGCCCAAGAAAAGATCGGATTTGTCGAACCGATGATGGAGGAGGAAGTTTAGAGATGAGCTCAAGTTTGGCCTTATCAACTTCTATCCCCCTACTTGAAACAACATGGCCCAACACAATCCCCTCATTCACCATAAAATGACTCTTCTCCCAACTCAAGACTAGGTTTGTTTCCTCACACCTAGCTAAGACTTTGGTAAGATTCTCAAGACAAGAGTCAAATGATTGGTCAAAGACTGAAAAGTCATCCATGAAGATCTCTAGAAAGTGTTCGATCATGTCTCCGAAGATGGCTAACATGCAACGTTGAAACGTTGCCGGTGCATTACAAAGACCGAAGGGCATCCGCCGGTAGGCGAAGGTACCAAAAGGACAAGTAAATGTCATTTTCTCTTGGTCCTTAGGATCAATTGCCACTTGGTTATAACCGGAGTAGCCATCAAGGAAGCAATAGAAACTTTGTCCGGCAAGTCTCTCCAAAATTTGGTCGATGAAAGGAAGGGGAAAATGGTCTTTTCGAGTGAATGAATTCAACTTCCGGTAATCAATACATACTCGCCATCCCGTAGTTGGGCGAGTAGCAATGCTTTCTCCCTTCTCATTCTTAATCACGGTAATGCCCGATTTCTTGGGCACTACTTGGGTTGGACTCACCCATTTGGAGTCCGAGATGGGGAAAATGACCCCCGCTTCAAGGAGTTTAAAGACCTCCTTCAACACCACTTCCCTCATGTTTGGGTTCAATCGACGTTGAAACTCAATGACACTCTTAGACTCATCTTCTAAATGTATGCGGTGCATGCATATAGATGGATCTATCCCCTTGAGGTCGGCAATGGACCACCCAATGGCCCTCTTGTGTTTGGTGAGCACCTTAATGAGTTTGCCCTCTTGTGCAAGAGTCAAGGATGAAGAGATGATCACCGGGAGGGAGCAATTTGGCCCAAGATACTCATATTTCAAATTGGATGGCAAGGGTTTCAACTCTAAAGTTGGTGGCTTAATCAAAGATGGGGGTGCCGGTGTGGAGGAAATAGGTGGCAATGGCTCAAAAGAAGTTTTCCGAAAGGCCATGGCACAAGCATGTTCAAATTCATCGAGTAAATCCGAAGTGGGTAAATCCGCATCTTGCAACGCATTAAAAACCATCGGAAAATCATTGAAAGTCAACACTTCATCACGTAAACCCGGAAAATCCTCTTCACAAATCGGCAACTCATCAAAATTTAAAACCTCATCACCACTCGATAAGGAGTCATCACAAGCATCAACAAATGATTCACAAGCATCATCCATGGCAAAATTTGCAACCATCACATCATTTGCACATTCATCAACAATATCATCATCCATCAAAGACTCGACCATAAAACATTCACTCCCATGCATAGATTGTTTAGTAGCATCAAAAATATTTAATTTCAACTCCATATTTCCGAAAGTAACGGTCATAATGCCACTTCTACAATTGATGCATGCATTGGCCGTAGCCAAGAAAGGTCGGCCAAGTATGATGGGGATGGATTTCTTATGTCTAACACCCGGTTCCATGTCAAGTACAACGAAATCGACCGGGAAGACACATCTATCAACCTTGACTAAAATGTCTTCAAGAACACCCCGTGGTGTCTTGATAGATCTATCGGCCAATTGCAAGGTCATTGAGGTCGGCTTGAGCTCTCCTAAGCCAAACTTGCAAAATAAGGAGTATGGCATAAGGTTCACACTAGCTCCTAAATCAAGAAGAGCCCCCTCAATCAATTGATCTCCTATTATGCAAGAAATGGTAGGAGTACCGGGGTCTCTCAATTTCGGAGGTAGATCAAGTTGAAGAATAGAGCTAACTTGCTCCGTTAGGAAGAGCTTTTTGGAGACGTGAGATTTGGATTGCCGCTTATGGGTGCACAAGTCTTTCAAAAATTTTGCATAAGAAGGCACTTGCTTGATGGCATCCAACAAGGGAAGGTTGATGTGGACCTTCTTAAAAAGTTCTAGCATTTCCTCATACTTGCCACTCTTCCAAGGTTGGGATGTGGCTTGAGGATCAACTAGTGCTTGAGGGTATGGAGCCCTTGAAATGTATGTTTTGGTTGGTAATGGGTCGAGTGAAATAGGCTCATTTTCCTTGGAAGATGGCAAAGAACTTGAGGGATCATGAGGGGCATGATGAGGTGATGCTTGAGAGTCATTCATTGACGTTGGTAAATGAGGTTCATGCCCTTGCTCTAATGTGGTGTCTTTGGACATCTCCACATTAGGAAAAATCTTTCCACTTCGGAGGGTAGTGACCGCTTGCACTTCCTCATGAGTGGAATCAACGAAATGTTGGCCTTTAGGGTTTGTTATGGGTTGACTAGGAAGTCTACCCTCCTCCCTTCTTGCCATAGTATTGGCCAATTGGCCTATTTGCACTTCCAACTTTGCAATGGATTGGGAATGAGAGTGCAAAAGTTGGGTACTTGACTCAAAAGAGTCCAAAGCCTTGAGAAGCCTTTCCTCAATACAAGGATCACGTTTAGGAGCTTGAGGGGCTTGATGGGCTTGATAGGGGGCTTGGTATGAAGAAGGCCCAGGTGGCCTTTGATTCCAATTTGGATGGTGAGAGGATTGTGGATAACCCGCCACTTGAGAGGGATAAGCATTAGGGGCTTGAGGTGGATATGCATGAGAAGCTTGAGGTGGCCGGTAAGTGGATTGACTTTGAGGAGGTGGATTAGAATGATATGGCGCTTGGTACCTAGGAGGGTAGCTCGGGGCTTGATTGCCCGCAATTGGAGGCCTAGGATTGTATGCATTTGGAGGTTGTTGGCCGGGATTTCTCCATGAGAAATTTGGATGATCCCTAAGACCGGGATTGTACGTATTGGAGTATGGGTCATAGGTAGGTTTGGATTGATTGAAGACCGCATTAATGTGCTCTTGTACGAGCTCCGGATAATCACATGCCAAATGGCATTCGGTAACTTGGTGACCGGGAGTCGAGCACAAGAAGCAAAGTTCTCCCAATGATGAAGAATTCGGTGAGTAACTTGATGAAGGAGGAGGAGTAGGGATTTGATTCAAAGAATGAGCAAGTACTTGATCAAATTTCCTACTTAGAGTATCAATTTGTTGTGCAACACGGGTGGCTTCGGATAACTCTAATACTCCTCTAGAATTGGATTGTCCCTTAGGGCTTGAAGTATCCCTAATATTCCTTGAAGTGAAAGCATGATTTTGTGAATTAATGGCAAGCTTTCCAAATAAGATCCATGAGTCCTCGTATGGGTTGGTCATGAATACCCCACCGCACGCGGTGTCTACGTCTTGTTGATGATGTAGTCTAAGACCATTGTAAAAATAATCAACAAGAGACCATTTAGGGATTTGATGGTGTGGGCATTTTCTAAAAAGCTCTTTAAATCTATCCCAAGCATCATGAAATGGTTCGTCATCTTCTTGACGAAAGGTTGCTATTTGGGTTCTCATTTCATGAGTCTTAGCGATAGGAAAGAACTTTTCTAGAAAAGCACTTTGTAATTGGTCCCATGTAGTGATTGTTTGGGGCTCAAGGGATCCTAACCAATGCTTGGCTTTGCCCTTCAAGGTAAATGGGAACAACTTTAATCTCATTGCATCCTCGGTAAAGTTTGGAATTTTAACCGTGGAACTCTTTTCGAGGAAGTCTTCTAAGTGATAGTAAGGGCCCTCATTACTCAAGCCGTGAAAGTTTGGAAGGAATTGAAGGAATTGAGGCTTAAACTCGTAATTTGCGGCTTGAACAATGGGTTGTTGTATACCCGAAGTGGGTGCAAATGTAGAAGGGACATAATAATCCCTCATACTCCTACGGTCCGGGACGAGATTGGCATTAGGATTGGGGTCCGGGTTGGGAACATCCATGACTTGAGGAAAAAGGAGATTCTTATGCAAGGGTATGCTTGAAGATGTCCTAGAATCTAGGAATTCTTGCAAGGTGATATCTAAATCGAAATCCGAATCCTCATGCACACTCATTCACACATATAAGAACTTGGACCATACAAGGTAAGAGATACATTACAGTGGGCTGGTCCAAGAACTTTGTATCCTCGCCCGTAGATGAGTCGCTTCGCCGCTCGGAAGCTTCACCTACAACCACAAAAAGATATACAATATAAGCAACGTTCTATTTTTGGTATTTTATAATAAAAGAAAATAAAGCAATCTAATTGAAAGGAAGGAATTTATCAAGTAAGAAATTCAAATCAACAAGTCCCCGGCAACGGCGCCAAAAATTTGACGCGCCCAAACCACTCGTCGTTAAAAGTGACTAGGGCAGATTTGGATTTGGATCTCTTAATTAGCTATTCTTTGCACATATATTTTTCCTTGCATAGTCGACACTACAATATAGTTTTTGGATGTTTATTTATTCATGTTATAACATGCACATATTTGTTAGGACAGATTTGTTATCCATGACTCAACCTTTTTGAATCTGTGCATGTTATAACATGAATAAATACTCAACTCGACTCGACGTTTTTTTTTATATAACATGCATAGATCAAGCAGATTCTTTGCAAATTAAGAGATTCAAATCTGCTTAATTTTTTTTAGCTGTGCATGTTATAATTCTTCTTATGAAAAATATCCATGGATCTCTTAATCTGTGCATGTTATAACATGCTTAAGCAGATTCTTTGCCTTCATGTCATCAATCTCTTAATCTGTGCATGTCATCCATCAAAGAACGGGCATAAAACAATTGTTATCCATTTTGTGCATGGATCTCTTAATCTGTGCATGTTATCCATGGATCTGCTTACTCAGATTAAGCATCTGTTTCCTGCGGAACTCACGGTGGGCAATCTTTGCTTAGAATTTGCCTTCAAGAAAGAATCTGCTTAAGTTTTCATGTTTAAATGGTGCAATGCTTAAGGAGATCTACCTTCATGCTTAAGCAGATCTAACTATATCCATGACCTAACGACACACCAATGAGCCATTTCTCTTCTTTCTTAGAATATGGAGACTTCCCAACTTCTTCAAACTTGAATAGAACTTATAGGTCATGGATATAGTTAGTTTACTCTTTCTTTAGTTTTGGTGAATCTTGATGGTATATGATGCGCACTTATCCGGAGCTTGATACAGTCAATAACTATCACATTGTTGGAGAGCAAAGATTGGATTGTTTGTGGGATCCAAGGTATAGGATGCACACTTATCCTGAGTTCAGTTGGCATCATGACAGGGTGCAATAACTTGGTTATAGTTCAACTATTTTGGAGTATTTGAATTGCTATGTTGCTGTATTTTTATGCCATGACAGGGTGATCGTAATAAAATGCTTTATCAAACCAAAACTTCATTTTGTTATTTTATATCTTTCATGGAAGAACTGCTATTAGTGCAATAGTTGAACCTGTTCATACTACTTCTGAGGTATAATGCTTGGCCTTTATATTCTGTAATTTTAGGATATGTTTGCACTTGCTACTGTGAATGGGTGCAATAGCTTGGTTTATTACTTGGTTGCACTATCTAGAAGGTTATAGTTGAACTATCCTGGATCGTTTTTATGATGCGTTTTTATATCATGTTGGAATTCTAAATGCATGCTCATTGGTTTTCATTAAGGTTAGTATGTATTTGATATTGGTTTTACTGATCGGTTAGTTTTTTTTTTGAAGTCGAGGAATTCACCTCTTTAGATCATCAGCTATCTGCAATTGGATGCTTAACAAGCAGTGACTAAAATCTGTTTGTCCGAAAAAATAAGGACTAATCAGTAGAATCCACTACTAGCAATCATAGATTCACAATCCATAAATACATGATTCAAGAAAAACATGGCAGATTTCAAAATTCAGCAAACCATCTGTTTCGTATATGCTAACTTCAAATAAGATAGCAATTCTTTCGTATATGCTAGCACCTAGAATATGAACTGTTGTTTTCTCAAAAAAAAACAAAAAAGAATTCTTTTTTGATAGGGTTAAACTGTTGTTTTCTCAACTTCTTCAAAAAGAGTTCCAGTCAATCAAAAGTTGCATTAGTTATGAATCTATCCAAGAACTATAACATTTTAATGTCAGGAGTACATAAATAAATGCAGAAACAATTATCACTGATTTGTGCCAAAAAATCGGTTGATTTGCTCCTAAAATTTTGAAACCTTTTAAATTTATGAAATTTTGGCCTCTTTTCACTGGATACACTTGCCTGTTGTTCTGTTATGAAGTGATTTCAAGCAAGCATGCATTAGTGCTGAAATAGCAAATGATCAGAGAGTTGGATCAGCTTTAGAAGTTTTTGACAAGATCTCTTTTACTGAAATGCTTTTAGTCCTACTGAAATGAATCTATACATTTTACTGAAATGATTTTAGTCCAGCTTTGGATGATTTTGGTCCTACATCATTTCAGTCCAACTTCATTTTATTCCAACTTCCAATTTTGGGTTCTTGGTTTTGAGATCACATTTTACTGAGTGATTTTAGCCTGTACAGATTCATTCTTTCTGAGAGACTGTAGAAGACAATCTTAATGGTTGAGCATTGCAAATAGTTGAAATTGATCAATCTTTTGTTTTAGCTTCATGACTGCATTTGCCTTGGATTTATTTCGCTTATAGAGTAAATTGTCATATGTTAGAAAAGGTTGTTGCGAAACCTTTAACAGATCAAAATAGTTCAAAAGGAGTAATTTTCTTTGGAATCCGATATCAAAATTGGTGTTGCTGAAGACAATACAAAGAAGAGCAATAGATTGATCACTACCTAATTGGAAGCTTGCTGAGAATGTCTTTATGTCATTCTTTGCTCTCTTTTATTGGATGTGTCTTTTGTGTTTGGAAGTTCCAACATGAGCTAAAGATATATATGCTTTAATGGTTTCTTTCTCTTTGGATGATTCTTTCTTACCAAATTTGCCAATACCTTCAGCAGAATAGACTCTGGCATTTTAAGCTTGGTGTGTATAATTTTGTTGGTCGAACAAGCTTACGTGCAAAGGGTTTGTTTGCGTGGTCTATCAATCAACTGTTGTGGAGGGCAAAGGGTTTGTTGGTCGAACAAGCTTATGTGCTATTACATTAATTAAGCAAAACTTGCTGAAAGTTATTAATTCACTTTGAGACTCCAAATGCCTTTATGTTTGTGTGGTTTGTGCGGACAATGTTCGTCCCGGGAACAATGTTCGCCCCTTTCATATTGTGTATTAAGTTTTGTATGTGAGGCCCGCTGGGTCTACCGTGGGACAAGATGTCTGCGCCTGGAGGGCGGGGCTGAGTCGGGTAGCCGGGTAAGCAATCCCACAACGTCTTGGTATGGTCTGGGGTTCGATATAAGTATATAGTAACCCCTTAATAGACACAACGCTTTTTAAAGCCGTGCTGGCAGTGATCCACCAGAAAACTCCAAGGTTAAGCGTGCTTGTCTTGGAGCGGATCCTGGTCGGACCGGGAGCCCAAGGGCCAGGGCCCAGTGGAGGGCCGGGGCGTTACAGTATGGTATCAGAGCCGGTTCCTAGCCGGAAATTGTGCCAGCGAGGACGCTGGGCCTCCAAGGGGGGTGGATTGTGAGGCCAGCTGGGTCTACCGTGGGACAAGATGCCTGCGCCTGGAGGGCGGGGCTGAGTCGGGTAGCCGGGTAAACAATACCACAACGTCTGGGTATGGTCTGGGGTTCGATATAAGTATATAGTAACCCCTTAATAGACACAACGCGTTTTAAAGCCGTGCTGGCAGTGATCCGTCAGAAAACTCCATGGTTATCAGAGCCGGTTCCTAGCCGGTTTAAATAAATCATTGGGATATTTTATAATTAATTGGGGCGGGGCGTGACAGGTTGGTATCAGAGTCGGTTCCTAGCCGGAAATTGTGCCAGCGAGGACGTTGGGCCTCCAAGGGGGTGGATTGTGAGGCCCGCTGGGTCTACCGGGGCGACAAGATGCCTGCGCCTGGAGGGCGGGGCTGAGTCGGGTAGCCGGGTAAGCAATCCCACAACGCCTAGGTATGGTCCGGGGTTCGATATAAGTATATAGTAACCCCTTAATAGACACAACGCGTTTTAAAGCCGTGCTGGCAGTGATCCGTCAGAAAACTCCATGGTTAAGCGTGCTCGACCTGGAGTAGTCACGGGATGGGTGACCTACTGGGAAGTTTTCCCAGATTTCTGCGGTGAGCCAAAAGCGGACAATATTGTGTCGGGTGGGGCCCTCGGGTGGATCCTGGTCGGACCGGGAGCCCGTGGGCCGGGGCCCAGTGGAGGGCCGGGGCGTTACATTGTATTTGATGAATGTTGTAGGATTGTCTCATTTAGCTCTCGATACAAGGGAAGTTTTGCCGATTTTTTTTAAAAAACAAAGGAATTAATGAATACAATATTACTACCTTTGTTCTAAACTTGCATCATGCTTCCTCATTTGGTATGCTGTATAGCCCTTAGTTTTGCTTCATGCCAAATGTTTATTATGTGAAATTTGTTTGACTAAAGTGTAAAGGTTAGACTAATGCAACTAGGTGAAGAAGTGAACAAAAATTTGTGACAAAATATAATAGTAAGTCATTTTGTAGATCCACCCTGATGGCTGATGATAATAATGATCAACTTATCGTTGGCATAGTAAGTCATTTGATTGTATATGCTAGGTTTAGTGTTCATTGATTCATTTAGTTTGATCTATTTTATGTCACATTTTACTCAATTTCATTTTGGCTTACGGAGCGTGTTAAATTTATTCTGAATGTTTGTATTGTTAATAATAATAAGCCATCAAAAGCTGTGTTAGCTCAACGTGCACGGTGAGAACGGGAAAAAAATTAACAAAATGAAGCTGGATGTTTAAATAAGCAACTGGCACAACGTGCATGGCGAGAACGCGAGAAATTAGGAGGATTTGTTGGATTTTCATAATCTGTGCCAAAGCGAGCAATGGTTGTACAAGCCTTGGGGATTTCATCCACTGGTATCTCGAATAGGCATTTGGCATAACGTGCACGGCATTTGGCAGGTGGATTATTCTATGCGTGGAATAACTCCGGTGACGATGAATCCTTCAAATCTAAACGAATGCATAACGGTGCAAATCGAATCTTTATCTGCAAAAAATAATTGGTAATTTATTATTAATTTATGATAAAAAATAAAAAAATTCATATAGTCTTTTATTGATGAAAAGATATTTTATAATTGTAGGCCAGCTGAAACAGAACAAGTGATTGAATCAGATGATGATGAATTCGGTGTAGCTCTGAATGCAGAGGTTCATCCTCGGACACATAGATCTTGGACGACATTTTCTTGGTTGGATGGATGTTATCTGTCCGTATTGTTCAGCTTTACATTGGATGGATGAAAAACTCACAAGGTCATCTCATATCCACATCTTTTTAATTGTATTTTTCAAGACCATAATTCTATCCATATATTTCAAGTGGTTACCAGGTTTGCCTCGGGGGCTTTTATTGCTAGCTATGCTATAACTTAGTTAGTGTGGTTTGTGAGGACAATGTTTGCAATGGGGACAAGGTTTTCCCCGGGGACAATGTTTGCCCCTTTTATAATGTGATTTAATTTTTGTATTTGAAGAATGTTGTAGAATTGTCTCATTTAACTCTCGGTACAAGGTAGGTTTTGCCGAAATTTTCTGAAAGAAACCCTAAATATCCGTGTCGTAGGCACGAGCATTTACTAGTACAAATATAAAAAAGACTCTGCCAAAATTTTTATTGATTTGGTGTTTTTTGTATTTTTCTAGTAAATTTCTTTGTTATTTTTCTTGATCTTTTGGAAAGGTACTTCTTTTATTGCATGGGTAAATATATTTGGATTCCGATCAGATATGAGTGGTGTATACATTTTTGGAGAGTTTTCATTCTTTGTACCTCTTATTTTTTGTGATTTTTAATTGAAATATTAATATTGAGGATTGCTAACCTCTTCACTTGTTTAGTCTTGAGGTACATGATATAATTGGCATGATATAATTCATTGTTATCGATGGAGGATTGCTAACCTTACATTGGAAGAGAGAGAAATCGATTTCTAAGGCGTTCATTATGGTTATCTCTACCCTTTATTCCTTGATTTATTTTTATGACTTAGTCTAATTGGGGACAATTATATTTAAGTAGGGGGTAGCATCCATGAATTTCATGTTTATATTTTTTCTTCTGATAACCGATATTATACACCCTTGAGTTATGTCATGAGAATGAAATTATGATATTTATTTATGAAAGATGATTGATTTAAAGACATATTTTATGATTTATTTTTATTTTCAAATGTAATATAAAAAATAGCTAAATTTTTGCTATGCATGATATTATTTGTATACTTCAACACTTTTGCCATGAATTAATGATGATTTAACATATCCCAATGCACATGTGCACTTCCACATGTTGATGAGTTGAGATTAAATTCTAAGCATCTACTATAATGGATTTATGATTTTATGCCATGTTAAATGAAAGTATGCAATTGAAAGAAATAGCGTTATATGCAAAAAAATGTTTTATACTTAGTAACCAGGCAATGTGCCTAACAATGTGTGTTGTTCACGTAAAACAGTTAAAATTCTTGACAAAAAAATTTGATTAGTTATGATTTGTAGCCTTCACGGTTTGAGCATTAGTTTCCATCCAGGGCGGGACGTGAGGAAAAACCTACTCTATTTATATCTAATACGGCGCGATACATTACGGAAAACACAGTTAATTTAAAATTCAAGACTTCCAGTAGCAATACAACAATTCTGATAATCTACTAAAGATCTAACCTCAAGATCAGAAGAAACGTAATTCTATTTAAATAACATTAAAGTTGTACATTCTAGACATCATATACAGATTTAATAGAAACTTTCCAAAGAGAGAAATTATACATTTAAAGCAATATTCGAGGGATGTCTATATACAAAGCCATCAAAAGTACAACAAGTGCCCCACATCAACCTCAAGTGCCTCCGGAAGTCGACGCGCCGGCAAGATCTGCTCCAGCTGGAACCACTGAAGATGAGCCAACGCCTACACCTATAAATGCAGCCCGGATAGGAGTGAGCAACAAACCTCAGTAGGGTTCTACTCTACTCTACATCGCACAGGAAGAAAGGGAAACCACAAAGTCCCAGGTTCTGTCTTATCTCTAAGGGAAACTCACGTTACGTCCACCGCATACCCCAGGGCACGCGCTCTATGACCTCAACTGTCAACAACCGTCCCTCTAAACAACCAAGCGCCCAGTGCTGAACAACAATGGTGATAGGACCCAGGGCAGCATGTAACTTCCCTTCACACGGATACTGAGCATGAGACGAGAACTTTGGGCGACCTCTACGCCTCAAACAATAGATAGTAGCCAACTAGACCCATCCTTAAGAATACAAAGATTCAACAATACAATTGCCCTAAACCTCGCTACCCAGCCACTGTCCTAGAGCTAGATCCGAGCTACCCGAGAGCCTTGGATCGGGAAAGACCCTATTCACCCACGCCCTAACCTTATTGATGCAGGACCAAGGCCGGGCCTGACCGAGTCCGATCCGGAACAGCTCCCGAGGCGATCCAGACGCGTTCGGACTCCATCCGTCCGACTCAGATCTCCAGACGACCTCGACAGTCGGTTGGGCATAACTTTCGATCGGGGCGTGCGACCAGTCGAAACGACCGTCTCGACGAGCCCGTCAAGATTCATCGAAGATCGAAGATCTCTCTATGACCTTGACCTCTGAATCTTCAAATTCCTTTTCCTTTGACTTAAAATTTAGTTTTAGTGAAAAACTTTCATTTTTAGACAGTTTGTTCGGTCTTTCCTTTTTTAGCAAATTTCCTATTTCTAGTCGGTTTTCTCCTATTTGAATTCTGGGTTTAGTACTTGAATTAGGTTAATTCATATCAGAGTCCATGTATGAGTTGGTCTGGTCTCTCCTTAAACATATAAAAGGAGGACTTAGGGTTTGTAAGGGTCAGTTTTGATGATGAATAAAAATTAGGGTTTTTGGTTTCTCCCCTTGAGAAATATGGTTGTCTCTCCCATAGAGAGGTTCACGTTTACCCTGCGCCAGAGTGGTACCAGAGCTATCCGAGTTCCTGGGAAGAAGAACCATACCTCGAACCAGAGCAGCACGTGCTCGACGGCCGCCTAGCGTATCTCCACCTCCGCTCAGAAGACGTGGTCGGCCTCCTGTCGACGATGGCCCTCCCCCGCGGGAACAAGGGGTCTTGCAGGCGACCATCGTGGATCTTCAACGACAAGTGGCCGTACTCCAACTCCAGCTGCAGCAACAGAACCGAGAACGGACGCCCTCACTGGAAGAAGAAGAGGAGTTGTCGTCGGACGAGTCCTCCTTCCAGAATACATATGCCGACCAACCCCGGTTTCGCCATGACCAGCAGGATCGCTCCATGGATTACAGATTCAAGGTGGACATACTTGAGTTTACAGGAGGATTGCAGCCAGAGGTTTTCATTGATTGGCTTCATCAAGTGGAGCGTAGATTCGAGTTTCGGGAGGTTCCCGACGACATCAAGGTGAAGCTGGTGTCTATCAAGTTGAAGGGACGAGCTTCAACATGGTGGGAACAACTAAAGTGGGCTCGGGAGAAGCAGCAGAAGGATAAGATCCGAAACTGGGAGAAGATGAAGGAGCACTTCCTTCCTTTCGGCTATACCCAGTCCTTCTTCCAGAAGCTACATACGTTACGCCAAGGTACGCGATCTGTTGAGGAGTATATTGCCAGGGTCGGCCCAGCAATAGGTGGCAAGCATCCATGGTCACCACATCACACCATACACTATCCTGATAGTTGGAACCAATGGAAAAGGAAACCAGGCAGTGTTTATCGACTTTTACCTCGCTGCCGCGCTTGAGCCACGATAGTCGGTACGGAACAGGATGGGCCTCCGTTGCCAGTTGCAACTTGGTCACCGCTTCATCCACGATGACGTTCTCATAGCTTCCACTGTCCACTATCATCTTACAGACTCGCATACCGATGGTACACGTTGTTTGGAAGATGTTGGTCCGCAACCAGTTGTTGTCGACCTCCTCCTTGGGTTCGGCTACCCAGCCACTGTCCTAGAGCTAGATCCGAGCTACCCGAGAGCCTCGGATCGGGAAAGACCCTATTCACCCACGTCCTAACCTTATTGATGCAGGACCAAGGCCGGGCCTAACCGATTCCAATCCGGAACATCTCCCGAGGCGATCCGGACGCGTTCGGACTCCATCCGTCCGACTCAGATCTCTGGACGACCTCGACCGTTGGGGTCTGCGATGTCCGATCGGGGCGTGCGACCAGTCGAAACGACCGGCTTGACGAGCCCGTCAAGATTCATCGAAGATCAAAGATCTCTCCATGACCTTGACCTCGAAATCTTCAAATTCCTTTTCCTTTGGCTTAAAATTCAGTTTTAGTGAAAAACTTTTCTTTTTAGGCAGTTTGTTCTGGTGCATGAACCTCATGAATGTGCTGGGTGCGTTGGAAAGACTGAAAGGCATCACCATCCACTCGTATAATCCATCCTGCGTCTTGAAGGCTGTCTTCCACTCGTCCCCCGGCCTGATTCGAATCTGGTGGTATCCGCTTTTGAGATCTATTTTCGAAAACAGCTTGGAACCTACCAGTTGGTCGAGCATATCATCCAGCCTTGGTATGGGGAATCTGTACTTGATGGTGATCCGGTTGATAGCTCGGCTGTCGATGTCCGCAGCTGCCACGAGCTGGCCTCCTTCTACAGGCGCTTCATCTACAACTTCAGTTCGATGACATCCCCTATCACCGAGTGTCTTAAAGGGTGGAATTTCCAATGGACCGAAGAAGCGGAAGAGAGCTTCCAACTGGTGAAGCAGAGGATCTCTAAGGTGCTAGTTCTAGCACTGTCAGATTTCGAAAAGGTCTTCGAAGTCAACTGCAATGCGTCGGGAGTTGGCATCGGTGGTGTGCTCAGCCAAGGGGGACGACCGGTTGCATATTTCAGCGAGAAATTATCAGGTGCCACCAAAAACTACTCTACCTATGATCTGGAATTCTACGCTATTGTGCAATCCTTAAAGCATTGGAGGCATTACTTGGTGCAACGGGAGTTTGTGCTGCACACTGATCATGAGGCTCTCAAATTCCTCCATGGCCAACACAAGCTCAACCAGCGACACGCGAAGTGGGTTGCCTACCTACAGGAGTTCACCTTCTCCCTCCGGCACCTAGCGGGCACGCAGAACCGGGTTGTTGATGCACTCAGTCGGCGCGCCAATCTCCTGACTACATTGCAGGCACAGGTCGTGGGTTTTGAGGTTTTCAAGGACCTCTATTCGGATGACCCTTCTTTTGGCACCGTTTATGCTGAGGTCAAGGACTGGCAGCGCACATATTTCAGCTTGCAAGACAGTTTCCTATTCCGGGGACTACGTCTTTGTGTGCCTGACTGCTCTCTACGAGGTCAGATTCTGTAGGAGCTGCACCGAAAGAGTCAATTTGGGTGAGACAAGACTCTGGCTCTTGTAGCTCGCGATTATTATTGGCCCAAGCTGGCAAGGGATGTAGCCAGATATGTGAAGCAGTGCCATATCTGCCAACTGTCCCGGGGATCAACCACCAACGCAGGACTCTACGTGCCCCTTTCTGTTCCTGATGCGTTGTGGATCGACGTCAGTATGGACTTCGTACTTGGACTGCCTCGTACAGCTCGTGGTATGGATTCCATCTTTGTAGTTGTCGACCGATTTTCTAAGATGGCTCATTTTATAGCTTGTCGGAAGACGATGGATGCCGCGCGGATCGCTCACCTTTATTTCCAAGAGGTGGTGCGGTTACATGGGATTCCCAGATCGATCACCTCTGATCACGATGTCAAGTTCATGAGCAACTTTTGGAAGTGCTTATGGCAGATGTTGGGTACCAAATTGAACTTCAGCTGTGCCTATCATTCTTAGACTGATGGTCAGACTGAGGTCGGAAAGCATCAGCCCGTGCGCCGTACCTGCTCTCTTAGTCCCCAAGAAGGATGGTTCCTGGCGGATGTGCATCGGCAGCCGAGCTATCAACTATCAGAGTCCATGTATGAGTTGGTCTGGTCTCTCCTTAAACATATAAAAGGAGGACTTAGGGTTTGTAAGGGTCAGTTTTGATGATGAATAAAAATTAGGGTTTTTGGTTTCTCCCTTGAGAAATCCGGTTGTCTCTCCCATAGAGAGGTTCACGTTTACGCTGCGCCATTTATACTCTAATGCAAACAAGATGCATGCAATGCTCAGGCACAGCTAAACTGATATAAGCATGCAACGTGATGACATCAATTATACAGGGCTCGGCATAGCCTATAGTTAAGCCAAAGGGGTGAGCATAGCAAGGGTCTTAAATACATATAATCTATACTAACAATGCAACGATTAGAGCAAAGAGATAATGATAACACAAATATACAATAGGTGCTCTCCGGCACGTGAAAGACTAAGGTTTCACAGTTACCCCGCAGGTAACTGGCCAACAGCTAAGCAACAACAACAATCGAGCCAATTTCGCCATTACAACGGCGTCAATAGCCGTCAACCGAAATTTGGTATAAGGGGATACAACCCCGGTCAAACCACACAACAAGATATATAATCTACCAGTACAACGGGTAATGCCCCCGACGCATGCCGACAATCAGCGGGGCTATTAATCAAAGCAGTAAATCTATACTAAGCATGCTCGGCACACCTTCGGCCCATTTACTCTACACATTCCACAAAGTTGTAAATGGCTATGTACAAGAGTTAGGAAAGCTATTAAAGCAATCACAATCTCTATGTACATATACGTATAGCATATTTATCGGGGAACTGCTTTAAAATGGTAGAAACCAGTAAGCCGATTCAGAATCTAATTCACGACGTAATCCAAGGATAAACTCGTCAAAATCCCGATTAAAATATTATAATAATCCTTATCTATCATCGAGATAGTCACACGAGAAATTCGGGTCGAAAAGAAATCAAAAACACCAAATTCGGATCAATTATAACAAATCAGCATATAAAAGATCGATCATCTTATCCAAGAACTCGATGAATAAATTTTATATCTCGCAAGTATACGAATCGGTGCAATCGGTATAGTAGCAAGATGAGTATCGTACCCACAGAGAATGATTCAGTTAGGGCTACATTGGTACCTTAGAGAAGAAACTAGCTTGAACCAAGAAGTGTCTTAGCTTGAACCCGGCTTCGACTAAATCTCATTCATTCATAGATACTGCAAGATTAGGGAATGAATCCTCGCCCAAAATCTTATAACAATATCTATAATATTTCTATTGGCCAGATAAAGGTATTTAAGATCTCAGTTATAATAATGAATGAAACAAGGAAAATAAACTGATTAAATAATCATGATCCAATAACATAGAATGATTCAGTTAGGGCTACATCGGTACCTTAGAGAAGAAACTAGCCACTCATCTTCATCATGAGGGCAACAAAAGTAATGAAGAAATAAGATGAGAAAAAGAAGAGAAAATCAAGCCTGAAACCCGTCTCCTCTCCTCCAAACGCTGCCAAAAAGCCCCTCTCAAACCCTAGAAAGAGTCCTATTTATAGCCTTAAGTGTCTCCATCCACGCATTAGATCTAAACCATTGATTTTCTTCACTGGGAAAGTAGGATCGATCCTTCCAAGGGTGTCAGATCGATCCGTTGCATCAAAATCCTCAATTTCTGGCTACGCTCGAGTCGGATCGATCCTTCCATGGGTGTCGGATCGATCTGTTCATTAGGATGGATAGTAGGATCGATCCTACTATGCTCCTCTGAAAAGTATGCGTTTTGTCAGGTCTGCGCGTAGACGGATTGATCCTACTAGGGAGAAGGATCGATCTTTCTTTCCTGAGTATTTACTGTTTTGCCATCCAGATTGCGCCATTGGTACTAAAATTGCCGTAACTTCCTCTAGAAAACTCGGAATCACGAACCGTAAAATTCTCCAGAAACTAGTCTTCAAGAGCTTTCCAACCATATATGGCACACCATCTGGTTCTTTATAAGAAGGTACAGTTTAGTCTTTCAATTGGATCCATGTAATCTTTTCAGCTTCTTTGCTCCTTTTTCCTGCATTTTCCAAACAACCATGTGAAGCAACATATATATATATATAAATAGTAATAAAGATGTTGATTAAGGATAATAATCTAGCAATTGAGATGGTTATAAGACTGTTCAGAGTGCACTTTCATGCACTCATCAATCGATCTTCCTTAAACCAACACTCAGAGTAGGAGCAGAGCTCATTTGAAGTATTTTCAGACGTATATGCTTTCTGTGATTGTTTATACAGATTTATGAGATGATTTTGATGTGATTTATGATTTTCTTTTGAGATAGGCTATGCTATGCTTGGATAGGTTGTGCCTAGGTTATTAGTAGTAGTATAACTTAAAGTAATTGTAGGATCGAAGACAACCTATGTCAAGAAAGATAGGCTATACCGTTAGAAACACAAATCTTATTTTAGGGATTCATGTGAGCTTGTAGCTATATGATCCATAATGTTGAGAAAAGGGAATAAGAGGATAACTAGATAAGATTAAAGGTGAAGTTAGGGTGGATTAAGTAATCCCTAGGTAATTCTTAACTTGGTTCAAATCCCGATCACTTTACTTACTTTCTTAGCTAATTATTAGATAATTTTACATTCAATTCTGATTACTCCGCGTAGGATTCAAGTTTTGAGTCTTGATTTCAGTTTACAACGTTTTCTCTGTGGATCGACTTCGAACTTCACCACTAATCTACCCTGTTGGATAGTGATAGAATAAGGAATATATTTTGATTGAAGTTTGCTGCGCTTTAACAACAAGCTTTGCCAACGATCAGCTGCCTTGGCCCCTAAGCCCCGTTGGGCGGTGCGCTCGTCGTGCGCACTACCGCAACCCAAAATTGGACAGCTTGCCCGGCTCCCTACCATCTGCACGTTTACCAGAAATGACAAGTATACACTCGTAAGAAACCGAAACAGAACAACAATCAATAAAGCGGAAAAAAGTCACATATGAGCGCAAATAAACATCTAAGGATGTTCTAAAGGTAGAACTATCCTAATCCACACTCAAAACCTTAACCGCAAGCTTAATGCTTTCCATAGGACCTACAGCCTGCACTGATACCAAGCTGTCACACCCCGACCCAGAAAACCCATCCGGTCCACATAAAACCAATCATAGGTAAGCCAATCCGTAGGAACTGGGTAGAAACTGTCACACCCCGACCCAGAAAACCCATCCAGATCGAGGCGTGAGCCACCTAAACCTGTTTACATCATCAATTGGCGCACAAATGTATACTGCTATGAATTTAAATAATTTAATTCTCAACTTCACAAAAATTTTGGCATAATTCCCTTTATAATTATAACACAGGAAACCTGTACATTTTATATTTTACAACTCTACAACCTCAATATCTCTACATTAAAGAATATTACAATGTTTCTCAAGTACAACTGAAATAAAGATCATACAATCATGTCCTCGAATACATCGATTTATACATCATAAATTTGTACATCATAAATTAAAGCTGGAAATTATCTGTTGACGAACTCCTCAACGCTCCAAGTCCTCGATCTTCTCGAAATACCGCGCCATCTTCTAAAGGAACACCTGAAAGGAGGAACTGCATCGACCTGCATCGCCGATGCAGCCCAGGTAGGGTGAGCAACAATGCCCAGTAGGGTTCTACTCTACGTCGCACAGAAAGGAAGGGAAACTGCAACTGTGTCGTTCTCCGCCTAAGCCTAAGGTATGCCAAGGGGCTCCATAACCCCGTCGATTCCCGAGGGCTCCTGTCCATGTCCCACTCTCACCCAAGAGCAAACGAGAGGAAACCAAGACTGCGGGCTCCTGTCCAGGTACCACCCTGCCCAGTCATACCATCTCTCGCGGGGACACACATGTCAGGGAACGCATCGACAACCATCCTTAGCACTTGGCCTTGGAGACCGACACGACCTCTACACCTCAAATACAATAATATCCAACATGGTCAACTATAACAATAACCTCAAATGATATCAATCATAATCATTCGATGACAATCAAGTCCTAATCCTCAACTACCCCAAACCTCGGTCCTAGGGCTAGATCCGGGCTACCCGAGAACCCCGGATCGGCGATCGAATCCATCGCCTACCACCTAACCTGAATGCCTCTAATGCAATCATCATGCATGAGCCTATTCAAACAACTAGGCCTAGGTGTCTCTAAATGCCATCTCATCAAGCATGTCCAATTTATCGTATAATACATAAAAGAGAACTAAGCTATTACAGTGTTATCACTTTCCAGTCCAAATTCCGACATTACGACGGCATGCACCGTCTGTCAGCCAGAAATTGCACAATGACCACATCCTCAGCTAATCAACTAACAGAGCACCACTGGGCACGCACAATATAAGCATTTCCACAAAATAAATAAAAACGGGCTCACTGCCGGCCCTAGGCTTACATGATATTAAGATGCATAATTGAGACCATTTATATGAAGCTGCAAGAACTGATCACCATGCAGTAAGCCAACATAGAGCTATCCAACTCCGGGATTTGATCATACTTATAGTTAACGATTAATCAATGAAAACCAACATGACTGACCCATAAAGAAAACTTCAGCTACTAGAATATTCAATCAACAGAAACCTGATCGAACTAGAGCATCCACTTAGATGGAGCATCTGAAGCCAAACGAGCATGGTAGAGGCATAATATTGGCTGGGGGGAACCCCAGCGTATCCTAAGGGCAGTACAGCATAGCAAGACATGGGGATGAAGTATAGCAGCATGAATAACAGGGGAAAATGAATTAAACCTAGCAGTAGCTCAACAACTCCTTTTTGGCATTTCATCGAACATATCATGGGTTATACAGATATTATGGGCATTTGACAGGAACAGCAGAGGAAGAGGGAAAAGACTCCTCAATCCCGAAACAGGAGAAGGACACCACAAGAAACCACGGGGACAGGGCATGGCAGTAGCAAATATCCCGAGCATGCAAGAAAACAGAGAAGAGCACCAAGCGCATCCTTTGAGCAAATAACTGAGAGGAATCCAAATCCGAGAAAGAAGAGAAGCACAGCGACACCCAATCAATAACTATTAGCTCAAGCAATAGCTAAATAAACCCAAGTCAAAAACCAGCGAGAACCAATAGCTCCACACCATAGCCATGGAGAACGAACCACGGTAGCAAGGAAAACCAACGAAGAAAACGGGGGAGGGAGTAGAGAAGAAACTGCCAGACCGAGCCTCTTACTGGCATTCCATCAAACGTCTGCTTGACTAGGAATGCATGCTAAACCGAAGCAATAAGAAATCAAGATCAACACTAAGAGATCCAAGCATATCAGAAGCACGAGAATAAAGCCGAGCATTGCATTGAATCCAAACAATAACCATCGATCTATTCCACGGCAGCTAAGAAAAGCAATCAACAAGCACATTGCATGCACCTCAGCAATTCCAGATCAAATACCATGCGATTCGAGGGAAATCGGAACAGAGGGTTGGAAGAGGACCTCCTGTGCTCAGCAGTTGAGAACCGGGGAGAGCCCAGCTGCCGGTGTACTCACAGCAATCACGATGGAGGAGGAAAACCATAGCCACCACCATGGCAGAGAGGAGGAAGAAGTATGTAAGGCCACAGGATCACAGAGGGAAAACTAACTTCTAGGAACACAGGGGAATCCGATCAAACCCAAGGAAAGGAGAGGAAACCCGTCGATCAACAAAACCCAAAGAAGAAAGGAAGAAGTATCCTCGGAAGAATCCATCGGGAGCCAAGAAATCCAAAGAGAAATCCACCGCGAAATCCACAGAGAAATCCAACCGGGAAGAGAGAACTAATCATTATCACCCATATGAACCACGGAAATCACAGAGCAACCACAAGCATCAACCCTATTCTACTCTAGTAGAGTCCTAAACCAGGTTTAGGGGAAGCAACCCTACCTCCGGCGTCGAGCTCGTGTTCTCCTTCCTCTTCTCCGGTCGTGAGTCATCCTCTCCGTCCTCGTCGGATCGCAATCTCCATCAAACGCGGGTCGCCGGCCACTCCTCTCCAGTCGCGGTCGTCGCCGTCACCAAGCTCCCCTCCGGCCGCACCCTCGCCTCCGACGAGAGGAACTCCGCTGGTTCCTCTTCTCTCTCTCCGCGAGATCGGGCTGCCGCTCTCCCTCGATATCTCTCTCTCAATCGCGGCTTAAGACCTAACGGAAGATGGGTTAAGTGAGCCTTAAGTACTAATGACTTAAGATTAGATCTCGGCCATCCGATCGGCCAAACCTGATCCCATGAGCTCAAACCTTGATCTAATCAAGATCTTCCGATTTAGGATTCCCCTGATGATCTAATCAAGCACATACATCACCACATGGCCGTGTGTGCACAACGTGTGTGTGAAACCAACTCCGCCAAGGGTAATTTACCAAATTACCCCCGGAGCCGCAACGATCAAAGGGGATCGTGAAGCAAGGCCAACTGAGCCAACCCAACCGAACCAGACCATCGACCGATGCGGTCGGACCAGGTTGGAGGTACGGGTCCTCACAGAAACACCTCCATGTATAGACATGCAGGTGATTTACAAGATTCTCAACTCCGATCGTCATGGATCCGCGCCGAAAAGCCACAACCCAAGCTCCAATCCAGCAACCAACAGGAGAGAGGGAGAGAGAGAAAAGGAAAAAGAAGAAGGAGAGAGTGAAAGGAAGGGTATATATATAGATTTGAAACGATCTCGGCCTTCTGATTCGATCTTTCTCGATCGAGCTCCGATTGTCATGGATCTGTGCTGAAAAGCCGCAATCCAAGCTCCAATCCAGCAGCCAACAGGAGAGAGGGGGAGAGAGAAAAGGAAAAAGAAGGAGGAGAGAGAGAGAGAGAGAGAGAGAGAGAAAGGAAGGGTATATATGTAGATTTGAAACGATCTCGGCCGTCCGATTCAATCTTTCTCGATCGAGCTCCGATCTTCCGATCAGGAGCACCCCTAAGATTCTAATCAATCACATTCATCAATTCAATGCATTATGTGCATAACGCGGGTGTAAAACTGACCGTCAGAACGTAATTTTACCAAATTACCCGCGGGGTCCAAAATGCCAATACGATCGTCCGATCGTACTCGACGCGAAACCAAACCTACAGGAAAATGGCCCTCGACCTACGCGGTCGAGCCAGGTTAGAGGAGCGGGTCCTCACATGGGGCGCCGAGCAAGGACAGTGCGGCGACTGCGACGGAGCTCCGGCGAGGGTTGTTCGTGGGTTGCGAGCTGGTGGAGTCACGACACAAGAGAGATGAGGGCGGAGGAGATATTGGGGTGATGACGTGGATGGTAGTGATGGAGTGGGGGTTAATCTAATGGTTGGGCTTTCTTTAAATCCCGAACCGGGCCGAGCCGAACCGGGTTTTTTACCAAAGGGCTCTGGTCCAACCTTGAACCCGGATCAGCCCAACATTCGAGTCGGACCAGGTTACAACCTAGCGGGCCTAGGCCGGACCCATACCCGGGCCATTTGAGCTTTTTGGACATCCCTCTACTAATGTTGAAGGGAACGATATAAGCCAGAAAATATATATACATCCACGCTATTCCCATAAAAGGCTAATGTCGCGTAGAAGAGAATCAAGAGATGTAATCAGATATTGGGAAATGAGGTTGTAGTTCTGGTGAGAATAAAAAGAGAGCGGGGATGATACGAGCCGCTGCTTGTGAGTTTTAGTCTATGGTCGCTTGTCTTGTCAAGTAGTGTGATCACCAGAGAAGAAACAAGATCAGCCCTACATGACTCGCCTATGCTGGGCGCTATTTGAAGAAAATTCATAAGTGTTATTTAAAGCCTGTTTGATTTCAGTAATCTCGAGAGAGAAGGAAACTATCCGGTTTCAGGAATTTGCCGATTTCTTGGTATTTGGACGATAACAAGTGTGGTCGAAAGTGAGACCCACTGCTTTCATCTTTCCCGTTTTTTCTCAAAATATTAAAAAAACAAGATTTTCCTATCCGGCTACTTGATCATATATTTTACCTCCACATTTTAATCTTTACTTATAAAAAAACATGAAACTTTTTTTGTAAGTCGCTTCCCGGTTTTCACACTCATTCAACCAAAGAGGCCTGAGAACTTCACGAAGCTTCATCTGAAAATAGAAGAAAATGAGTCCACACCGGAGCTTGGTTTGATGGTCGCAAACATTGTCTCATACCTCCTGCAAGTGTATTATTAAGGACAAAATCCGAAAATCCGAAAATCCGAAAATCCGAAAATCCGAGAATCCTCAATCCAGAGACAAGCAATTGGATTGCAGACCATAATCAAAAGCTAATCAGCGATAAACCTCGTAATAAAGCATTAATCTTCTCTGTTAGAAGAAATAAAACATCCAGATGACATATGGCCATATACAAGTCTCCTCGGATTTACAACAATATTAATCCCACAAGATCACCCTTTTTTCTTTCTTTTTTCTTCAACCGATCAAATAATAATTTCACTCAGCTCTCCGGCGGAGGCGCCGCCGCCGCCGTCAGGCTCGCCGCGGATAGGGCGTCGGCGAGGGCCTTCATGGCCTTGACCTGCATCTCGAGCGCCGCCACGTAGTCCGCTGCCTCTTCCAATAGGCTCGGTGCTGACAGCTTCCGGCATCCCGGCACTAACCGCCCCAACACCCGCAGCCGATCCTTCACCCTTCTCCCCTTCGTCGTCGCCCGCTCGAGCTTAGACGGATGCCCCGCCGGCTTCCTCTGGCGGCACCGGCCGCGGACCTTCCCGCCGGCCTTGACAAGAAGCGGCTTGCTGCGGCGGCGCCACCGGCCAGCGAGAATGGCGCGGCTCCAGCGGCTCTGGCCCTTGGCGGTTAACGCCAAGGCCGAGTCGGCCGCCTCCTTGATAGCTAGCGGCTGCGGCGCCGCCGTGTCGGTCCGCGCCGTCTGGAGCGCCTCGAGGAGCCGCCGCCCGTAGATCCGCTCCTGCATGCCGGTCCGCCACTTGGTCTCCGGCCGGCTAGTCGCCGGGCCAGTCCTGGTCTTCTTTCTCCTCCTCGAGGAGGAGGACCCGACGCCGGAGGACGAAGAGGAGCCGGCGATCGTCGACGTCGTCATCATGATTGTGGTGGCGGCGATGGAGATGATGGTGGTGGTGGGATTGGAAAGGTCAAATAATGGTGAGGAGCCATGTGAAGGGGGTAGCGGGTGGCTTTGGAGGACTGGGCTATTTTTTTATTTAGTTATCAATGCAACATATGCTTTATTAAAGCTATTATTGATTTGAAATTTGGGAAATTAAGGGTCCCACCGAACAGCCCTGAGCTCGGCACGCGACAATCTTTGATTGGCCGGGATACGCAACATATATTTGTTAAGGATGTTTGCTGAATACCACCCTGCCTTTTGACCATATTGCGAGCAACTCCTGATTCTAGAAACCATTTTGATATTATCAATACTTCAAGGATTAATGTGGTTAAGGACAATTTACGGGACTAATAAGATATTAGTATGTTATTTAACCAATTAACCATCTTTCTTTTACCCATCTCTCTTGTTACCGAGGAGAACTCCAGCCTCAACCCTACCTCCTCATTGCTTTTATCAAAAACAAGCATATTATTAGATTTGATATAAATTTATATGTATATATCTACTTTAAATATAAATATGTTTGAGATTAACGATATATGATAATCTTTAATTACTATAACTATGGCCTTCAACTAATAATTGAAGAACAAAATATGAAAAGATTGGAGAATAAATATTTTAACAACCCAAGGAATGGTTAATGAAAGCTATTATAAAGTATATTGTAAATGAGAAGCAGTAAAATGGAGAAAAAAATATATCCTGAAATATTTTAAGGATGATGGGAAAGGGAAACTGTTACTTCCATTAGCTTAACTATTTAGTGTTAGGAAATCGTTTTTGCAATAAACACCAATATGAGAGGCGTCCAATGCAAATATCAGCAAAACATGCCTTTTTTTGCAATATGGCCTATACAAATGGGGGTATTTGCAAAAAATAGAAAAACACTTTAAAATATTAATTCATCTGTACGTGGCTAATTGATTTCAAGACATGTTCTCCTTAATTATAAATATTTCCAGAAGTTTTAAGAAAGATTCCTCTTAAAACATCACCATTCCAAAATTTTAATGTAAGGTGTGTCCTTTCTTTTCCTCCTTTCCTGATGTGGAGATGGCTTAGCTTTCCTACCAAGGCAGTGCTAGGTGGGATCCCCCACCATCCTCATCGCTGCTGCTTTCTTTTTCGTTACTTTATTTGGATTGTTAGGTCCATCTATGCTTAATGGTTGGATAAAGTTGTGGATGGTATTAGTGCTTCCGGGTATTTTATGAAGAAATCATGGTAGTGGGGACTGATTAGTTGGCGAATGTTTGTTGCCGGCGATAGGTTTTGTAATTAGCTTGGGGGCCTCTTTTCCCTAAATGCTAGATTTTTTTAGATTTTTTTTGCCCAAAGATATTCTTTAAAAAAGCTTTCAAAGTACACAACTACCTCTTAAAATTTTCAACTATGGATGCGTTTGGCAACCATGAATATGATGAATGAGCTCAATGAGGAATCTGTGGAATGAGATGAATGAGGAATGAACTAAATATGATGATTTTGTGGATTTGGTTCTGTTATTTGCCTGGTCTGTATGGGATGGATTGAATCTGTTGATTCTGGCGTTTTGTTTGTCTGATATGAATGAGCTGAATCTGCTCATTCCGTGGATCCTGCCGTTTGGTTCATAAATATTTGAATTAGAACCGGGTGAATTTTAATAATATGTTAATAATAAAGATTTAAGTTTCATTCAAATTAAAACATGTTTTCTATTATAATAATCACAATACGCACGAGACAAAAATAATTTTCAACCTGCGTTGGTCCTTAGTTCGTATAACTCAACAAATGTACAAATATTATAAATTATAGAAGATCTAAGTCTTACAGAGGAGTAACTAGTTGAAAATTACAAACTTGTCAACTTATACATGTCGCGTGCATTAGTCCTTGCCAACTAGTTAACTACAAGTAAGCCAATGGTAACAACAACACATGACATACAAAAGACAAAAAGACAACACAATAAAACTTCATTGAAGCCTTTCTCCATAGCTTTCTTTGTCTTCAATTTTTATAGTAATTTTGAAATATTCAAAATAGGCTTCCACCGCATCCTCCATTGACCTATATTTCTTGTAGCAAGCCTCAGAGAATCCCAAAACCTGTGCATGACACTCTTCCCAAGTTTGATAAATGCCTTGTATTCTCCCTCTAAATACCACTTAGCAGGGAGCCATGCCTATATATGACAAATACCACCATATAAGTAAGACTCATATGAAGAATACCACTAGCATGAAGAATACACTACAACCGTATATATATATATATATATATATATATATATATATATATGCTCAAGCATCTTGAAGAGCAAGCCATATATAGACGTATCATCTTATGGACCTATAAACAAAAAAACTGAAAAATGCAATTTTGCTTACATATACAAAAAAAAAAGGTAAACTCTATCTGGATTCTGGCTAGCTTCTTATCAGGAAACTATTGCTTCCTATCATGACCTTCAAATCTATCATGATTCTTTGTGACATGGAACTTAAGAACTATATGATTGTAATTTGACTCATAATGGACAGGTCTTCTCACAATACTGGTAACAATAGGCATTATTTTTTAAGAGCCAACCTAATTCAAGCAGGTAAATGAGCTTAGCTTGTCGAAATCTGAAACAAGGACAGTCACATTTTAAAAGATGGAAGAAGATGGGAAGCCTCGTAAATCTAGAAATATGCAAGTCATCCTAAGAAACATCTCATTATGCTATTCGGTGCAAATTTTGGAAAGTTCTATGCAACATGTTGGTTGATAACTACATTCCAGCTACCAGATTCTTGGTACTCATCTAAAGAAAATAAAGTTTCATGTAAAGTAAGAAATGCATATACCTTGAAACTATGTCCGGTCTGCTACTCAAATATGCAAGCACCAAACATCGAAAATCCTACATCAATGCGATCTCATGGCTAAAATCAATTACAAAGAGTGCACAGTCTATTTCACTAAAGGGGAAACTGTGGCTTATAGATTATCCAAAATCCAATCCAATCCGAGTTCCAACATGCACCATATACATATTATGAGTTAATAACAATAAGGTAATAGCAACACCAAGCAGCAAAGCAAGGCAAACACCAATACAGTACCTCCTATATCTCATGCCCACATCCTAAGCTATCAAAGAAGTAATAGATCAGATCTTAGTAGAATATTTTTGATACTCTTCCCAAGTCTGATAACTATGGGAATACAGGATCATAGTATCCAAATTTGATACTCTTCCCAAGTCTAATAATTATGGGAATACAGGATCATAGTATCCAAACATGATACTTTTCCAAAGTTTGATAAATACATTGTTCAAAGACATAAAGATCTAGCTTCTTGCACTAGGATTGCCTCTTGCACAAGTAAGGTAATTGTCAATCCATTTCTTGCGGTAGCGAGTGTTCTTCGCTAAAAAAGATCTAGCATATGTATCATTTTTCATAAGTGCATCATAAGCGTCCACGAGATCCTCCTCCTCGTAACCATATTCAACCATACCTGTTACCTCCGAAAATAGTTCATTGTTGAATTCTTGTAGCCTTGAAGCCTTCATAGTTTCATTGATGGTATCCAGTTTCGAAAACATCATATCAAACTTCTCATCCATATCCAACACCCTCTTTCTCGATTGCTTTTCCCCCTCGTAGTATTATTAGGTGTCGCCGAGGGAGGCCGAAGAGAAGTTTCATCATCCATGACTTGAGTGTTGAGATCATCACCATCATGGGCACCTCAAGGCATCAAGGGAGTTTGGGATGTATCCATATGAAGAGCACTGCTACTGCCCTCTTGAGATGTAGCCAATGGATCCGCGAAGCCACGTGCAAACGATCCTCGCTCTTGGCTGCCACCCAAAATGATCTTCATGTCATCGTATCCAACAATAGGCTTGTTAATGAAGGGGGCATCATCGGGGTTGGCCTGAAATATAATAAATTGTTTGGAATAAATCAATTAGGATAAATCAATTAGGCTTGTTAATGACTACTATGTGACTTACTGCTATCCATATTGCAGCCTCATCTACGCCCATGGTAATCACCTTCGTATCTCGATTAAATTCAATCCCACTTAAAGCCTTGATCTTTGTGATCCGTCTCCACTCTCTTGTACAATCACAAGTGATTATTGATATTATTGACCGTGATAACCTATTGCCATTTCTCCGACATGGTAGAAGCTGCTGTCTTAAGAGCGGTAGTATGCAGTTTACCATGCTTTGTGGTCAATTCAGCTAGCTTTTTCCAAAAAAATTCATCTCTCCTATCGTCCCATCGTAATTGATTCACTACCTTCTTTCTTTTGTCATTCTTCCTATTACTCTCATCTGTTGTCTCGGACTCCATTCCTTGATATAAAACTGAAGATAAACAAAAATAGACATTCAACAGTACGTAGAAAAATAACAATATAGATAAACAACATAGACAGTCAAGAAGAAATTGATAACAAGCATTGCCATTCAACAATACAACTAGAAACAAATGATGGAAATTTGAGAGATAACAAAGTAGTTAAGCTACATACTACTAAGATCAAGCAAAATAGTATCATTGTTTGATAGTGCAACAAGAAGAAATTTTAATCTGATGAAAGTACACAATACAACATGCCAATACACGGCACATAGTCATAGCAAGCTATCCCTATTCGCCCACATCTATTGGGTGATAGCTTCTCTCTTCCTTAGCCATTCTGATGTCTCTGCTCTTTCCTCTCTTCTTGTCCTCGATGTGGGACGAACCAAAGGTACCCAATCGGTATCCGACGGTATAACGCTATCACCTTAGTAGTCTATGATGTAATTATGTCTAATGCAGCGTGCCAGTACAAAGTCTACTTGTGTTGGAAAATGATAAAAAGGTATGGATGTCAAAATCCTAAACCGATTCTTAAGAGCTCCAAATGCTCGCTCAACTGAGGTCTGAGCTGAAGAGTGGATATGGTTGAATAGTTCTTCTAGTGAAGAAGGTTGTCGTCCGCTAAAGTCTTGTAAATAACAACGAAATCCATGATACAGAGCAATAAAACTGGGTCTCGTCGAATACCCCGCATCGCACAAATAAAATTTTCCTATCAATATCAATGTATTAAGCTCAAGCAATTGATTACATCGCAATCAGTGACATAATTCATCTGTACAACTCACCTTCTTGGATGGTAAGCCCGTTAGGTCTCTCAAGAGCGTCACAAAGTATTAAGGCATCATGCGCAGACCCCTCCCATCCAGCAAGAACGTATGTGAATTTCAAATCAAAATCCATCGCTTCTAAGACATTATGCGTTGGGTAGCCTTTCCTACCATAAAAGGGAGGTGCAGTATTTGGAGGCACGGAAGCATGCACATGTGTTCCATTTATTGCTCCGACACAATCCTGAAGTGTATTCGTATGTTATTCATAAAAAATTATCATGTACCAAGGGCCGTTGAGATGAAGACTTATAGAGGTATTCAAATCATACCTTGAAATAGGTATATTTTTTGCCTATTTCCTATATATGATTGTGTTGCAAGTGGTGGAGGCTTGACATAATCTTTCCGAACAGCTCCTATGGCAACTAGGATTTTATTAAAATCCTAGACACTGTCTTGCCAGATCTTATGAAGTTGTTTTTTATCACCCTGTTGGGTACGTTGTGTCCAAGTATGTATAGTAACATCAACATTTTCTCCTCTACAATTATGTAATGTGTATTCTTTAAAAGCTGCCTATCCCGTAATATTTTGCACAACGCCATAAAAGGTTCTCTTCTCATTCTAACCATTTCAAGACATACCTCATCCGTGGTCAATCGATCGATGTAACTGGCCCTTTCTACTCCTCTATCAATTGCAGAGGTACGTTCCATTTCTAGGGCCTCGTAAAACCATACTATGAACATATATCAAGTGACCATGGTTTGGATTATTATAGGATGTCTTTGTTGCTCTTCAGCATACATATCATTCATCTACAAGACATGGAGTATCAATCCTTATGTCAACAAGTAGAAAACATAGAAATGATACAATGAATTATGATGTCTTCATGTTTGCCATATATTCTAAATTGCCTATAATTCTGTCTATCTTGTTGATCATTTAGGAGCTCAACAAGAATTTGAGACAAAACAGGAACAAGAATCTAATCTACTCTGCATTTTTGACCTTAATCATATTAGCAAAGCTTCTGGATTAGCTATACAAAGCATGGAAAATAAAAGTGCCAGTATCCTTACAAACAAACCTTTAGAAACAAGCATCTCATATGACATTAGAGCTCTCGTGACATAGAGAGATCCAATGCAAAGAACAGCAGGCAGAAGAAACCAAAGAACATGGGATCAAACAAAGCCCAATGCATAAGAACATTGGGCACAAATCAGACAAAACCACAGAATAGGGGATCAGCATCTCAAAGCCCAATGATCAGACAAAACCATAGAACAGGAGATCGCATATGCCATAACAAAGCCCAAAGGTACATCTCATGAAAAATGAATCAAAATACAGACACAAGTCAGATAAATGTTGCAAAACAAAACAGGGGATCAGACAGATAGGAGGGCATTAGCCATCAAGAAACGAAAACCAACACATGAATTAAGAGCTCTCGTTACATGGAGAGCGAAAACATATCAACATAGATGGGATCAAGCATTAGTGGCAAAAATCAAGACATAAATCATGAGTTCTCATTATATGGAGAGCAAAAACATGAGCTCTCGTTACAAAAATCAAGCATCAGTGACAAAAATCAAGACAAAAATCATGAGCTCTCGTTACATGGAGAGCGAAACATATCGACATATAAGGGATTAAGTATCAGTGACAAAAATCAAGACATGATCATGAGCTCTCGTTACATAGAGATCGGAAAAAATCAAGACAATAGATAGGGATCATGTATTAGGAAGAGCTTAACTATGGGATGAGTTCCTTAGATCTTCCCTCATTTTGGGAACAGAAGCAGTAGACCCACAGCTCCTGGAGCACTGGCGCCGATGAGGAAGAAAGGCAGAGAGGAACAAATGATCGCAACCTAGGGAGGTGAAGGATGGAGGAGATCTCACCAGATCCAAGTGTGTCCCTTCGTAGTAGAGGTCGGGTAAGGTGGAGGATGGAGGAGATGATCTATGGGGGGTGATCACTTGAGGTTGGAGGAGACGATCTAGTGTGGTCTCTCGACGACAAGAGGAACGAGAGAACCAAGGTACGAAGAATGCCTAGATCTCTTGTTGAAGGATGAAGGAGGAAGAAACCATCGCCGGGAAAGCTCGAGATCCAGGCCGGCGGAACGAGGAATGCTCGAGAGATCAGCCGCCTTTCACCATCGCGAGGAACTCTTCGGGGTCTTAGGGCAAAGGATGAGAGCTGTGTTCCCGACTGATCCCGGCTTTGGACTAAGGTTACGTCGGCCCGTGGGTTTTCGCATTCCATATGCGATGAGGAATGGCGTCCGCTCGATTTGAGCAGACGCCACGATTCATAAATCTTGGAATCCGATGCCAGTCGGATATGCTGGATTCCGATTGATATTTCGAACCAAACTTAGGGATAGGCTGGATTCGGAATCCGCCATCCTTTAATCCACATGATCCTCCCCCATACTAGGGTAGCCAAACGCACCCTATATCAACCATCATCAACTATGGGACGAAATTTGAGGAATATAAAAATGTGTTAATTTGAAAGTTTTTCAAGCATACTAATAATTTTTAACTTCGATTAAACTAAATTAGATGATTAGAGTAGGCACAAAGATATTCATGGAAAAAGTAAAGATTTGAGGGATGTATATGACATTTGGAAACTTTTAAGACATAAACGTGCAATTTGAAAAAATTTCACAGACACATGTATTGATAGCTGCAATATAAGGAAGAAAAGATTCACAAGCCATCTATGTATCTGCAGATTCTTGTTGGGTGTAGTTAGGATGGAGGCCTCCTAATCCCACCATGGTCGCTTACCTGCCTCATATTCTCCATAGATGATGATTGATTGATTGAGACAAACCAACTACTGTTGTTACATTGAAAAGCACATCGCACGTGTGATTCACTCCATTAATCGGAAAAATGTTGGGAATGGGATGTTGAAATTGAGTGATCGGTGCAGCTACTCCCCTGAGCTTTGACTATCATTTATGTAGAGATTAGATAATATGGAGTCCACATGGAAACGGAAGAAGTGATTAGGTGGAAGCAGGATGTTCAAGTAAACTAAGGATGCTTCCTCATAGATCCTGGAGCTCGAAAATCGATCAATATCAGAACAAAACTCAGCTTGACAAGAGCTCGATTAAAATGATAACGAGGTGGATTTCCAACTGGACTCTCTTATTGACCTAATAACGAGCTGGGACCGGCTCAATTCGAGCATCAAGATCGAGCTCGAGGGCTTGAGATTGACTACTCCGGAGCGAGCTTTCGAGCTCAATCGAGTTGTGTGTATATATATGTGCACATATATAATCGATAAATTATATTAAATATGAAATGTTAAAGGTCGAGTTCGAGCTCAATAAAATTTCTATCCGTATTTATAGGTCCGAGCTCGAGTTTAATTGAATTCGACGCAAGTTTAATTCAGCTCGAGTTTAATCGAATTTGACGCAAGTTTAATTGAGCTCGAACCTGAGCCATTTGACTAAAGCTCGACTAAATATCGTAACAAGTACGTAGCAAACGGTAGAAGAAAACAACGGACTCGGGACAATACGTGCCGTGTTGGACTCTGCGTATGATGTCATGGCCACTTTCTCGTAAGAGGCCATGCTGTAATCTTCAAAAAGATTATGATGCTTCATTCAAAGATTTAAATTTGCGATAACATACACTTGTGTACTTCCCGTCTTGTGCATGACACTCATGCCATGTTGCATAGATTCCTATCCTCTGATCTCGGTAAACCCCATAATAACTCATATGTGAAAGATAATTTGTAATGAAATTAAATAGTACTCCTGCAATGAATATCATTGTCAAATATAATAGCTAAAATACTCAAATTAAGGAAAGTTTACAGTTAAATTAAATACTTTGACAGAGAAGATATACATGTGTTAAACATTAATTGTATACTCTACAAACATCACCTATTTACTCAAAATTATATTACAATTTCGTCATGCAATGAATCACCCTAACGAGATTCTTGTAACTGGGACGTAGATTGTGGATGTCCATGCAGATGTTCATATTCTGCCGCTTCTTCAGGTTCACTAGTAACAGATTGAGATAAAAGGCTATTATGTCGATGATTTCTTATGATATAGTTATGGATTAGGAAACATGTCATTATTATCTTACATTGCGCTCGAAGGGATATGACTGCATTATTCAGAGTATCTTAAATCGATGCTTTAGAACTCCAAATGCCCTTTCAACGTAATTGCACATTTGTGCAAGTCAATGGTTGTATATGTCACACATCCTCATCAATACTATATTTGGACGCTTCTTATCGCAAACTCATCCCACGCCATCTAGTCGATCGACCATCTTTGTTTCGGGGTTACAACCCCATCTGCTCTTGCCCAATAGCTCCTTATAGATAGCATCCGTTTTTTTAGGTTCTTCCACCTATTCTTGATGTTTTTTTTAACTCCAGATGATATTCTCGATTTTTGTTGTATTTGGCGAGTGCTCTATTCCATATTCTTTTGTGAGGACTCGTACCTCTAGACATGCTCGTCCGCGTTAGGTCGAGGGCTTAGCTTGGTTGATTTGGCCCGGTTGGCCTTGTTGAACGATCGAGTCGATCATTACAACTTTAAGGGCATTTTGGTAATTTACCCTGGTGGAGTTGGGTTTTGACATGCGTTAGTGTACACATGGTCTTATGGATGATGTATGTGGTTGTTAGACCTTAATTTGGGCATTTAATTTCATCATTATGATATTAATCATCCTTGTAACACCTAATGTGTTAGATGGGTGCCACTTGGCACCATAACCCCCATAATGCTCTAAATGGTCGCCATCTAGTATAAATATGGTGAGCCTTTAGATGAAACCCCCCATTAGAACCTTAGAGAGCTCTTGGAGGCTTGGATGGGGATCTAAAGCATCGGATCTTGAAGAGCCAAAACATGGAGGGAGATAGATCTAGGCCATCCTAAATTTAAGGGGTGTTTGGTTGATTGCATAGGCTAATGCGGTGCATTGCTCAATGCAATGCATTGCATCTGCTAAAGCAATGCAGTGCATTGCATCTGCTAAAGCAATGCAGTGCATTGCATCTGTTAATGCAATGCTGCATTAGCAAAAACAGCCGTTTTGACTGCATTAGCTAATGCAGTATTTGAGGCCCTTTTTGCATTAACTGATGCATGCATCAGCTAATGCAGTGGCCAACCAAACACCCTTTTGTATTAGCTGATGCATGCATCAGTTAATGTAGGGGCCTACCAAACACTGGTATAGACCAAAATGCTGCATTAGCTCATGCATGCATAAGCTAATACAAGCAACCAAACACCCCCTTAGGAAACAAGACTTGGAAAGATTAGCTTGTTAGAGATAGGGTTTCTACACATAAACTTAACTTTATGCCATAATAGTTTGGATTGGGCTTGTTTTGTGGATTTCTCACTACTGGTATGTTTAGTTATGCTTGAAATTGCTATGCTCCAAGTTTTATCGCGTTTCGACATCATTTAATAGAGATTTGATTTGTTTTTGATCGAAGTTTTCCGGATCCGCCTAGTTGGGATTGGTCCTGTCGCACCCCGACCCACGAAAGCCCAACCGGGCCGGGCCACGCGAACCGAAACCTAACAAACCACGGAAAAATATTGGCGAGTGTTCCCTCTAACCTATTGGTCTCCCTAGTAATTCATTAAACACTCCCAATTTAAAAAGTCATAATTAAATTACAAGCCTCGAACCTCAGATTACAAAACCCAAGTGAATTTAATATACATATCCTCGGAGACGGTAAGATTCAAATACAACATTTATACTCCCGTAGGAGACTAACTAACCAAGGTTTTAAAAGCAGTAAACGATCACCAACTCTCAGACTCCGCCTGGAGTTGCCGTACCGCCAACCAATTGCCCGGTAGGGGCCACAGAAGAAGAACTGACGCCTGCACCTGAAAAACGCGGCATGGGTAGAAGTGAGCATAAAGCTCAGCAGGGTTCTACACTATGACACACAGAAGGAAGAGGGAAACACAACAGTGTCGCCCTCAAGTAAGATCTGGGTGTATACAGAGGCCCCATAACCCCACAGTGTGTTCCTGAGGTCCTACGATCATGGTCTTCCAGAAGACTGGTCACATGTCGGGTCACACTCAGTAAGCAGGAACGAACACTGTAGACTCACAAGCAGGAACCCGACACTGCAGGCGGGAAATGGCACCGCTGAGTAGGTAACTCCTCTACTTAAGAGTCATCACAGTGGAACACCGGCTACACCTCAGCATTCGACCCGAGGCCGACACGACCTCTATAATTACCAAGCAACATGTGTACCAGTTATCTAGGCCTATCATCAAGTTTGACTGGACACCACAATTCAAACCGGGTCCAAACTACCCAACCCCGGTCCTAGGGCTAAATCCGAGCTTCCAGCCTCGGGACGGTGACCCACAGATCACCCACGCCCAAACCATGCAACTAATGCACAACAGAGAATGCATGCTATGAACATGCACAAGAAAGAGATAAGCATGCAACAGTATGATAAAACATCATATAAGTCCAAATGGATCGTTGCAGCGGTACTACCAACCGCTGCCAGCCAATCCGCAGCCGGTCCCAACAATTACGACGATACCATGACCGTCAACCGTGGACTCCTGCAACGGGAAGCAACCCCGAAAACATTGATGAACAGTAAAATATAATATTATATGTTTTGAACATATAATATTATTAAAACACCAAACATCCTCTACTTAGAGGCTAATTGACCCCGTCGATCTCACGTCCAAACAACGTCGGATTCAAGATCCAACTCAGCCACCAGTAGATCAACATATCGGGATCAACATATCCAAAATCCAGAAACATCCAACGGCTAAATTAACGGCAAAACACTAATCCAAACCGCTAATCAAACTAACTTACCATTGCTTGCTACAACGCAGCCCACCAGTAAGAAATTCATAACCAATCGTAGGAAAATCAGACAATTATGAAATCAGTTGGGTTTGAGAGTAGATTCCAAGATCTACCACTCTTATCTTCATCACAACCCAAGAAAATGCATGTACTGGTCGAAAAACTCGCCGCAAACCGGTTGTTCTTCAAGAACAGCAAAAACCAGAAAATCCGAGATTAAACATGCTTAAATCCTACTAAAATCTCAACCAAGGCTTATGAAACTTAAACCAGAAATTATACTAAGCAAGAGACATCCAACAACACAAAGAACAACAAGATCTACCTGCTAGATGTAGAGAAAACCCAAAAACAACTCTCATAGGTAGAAACCTACCGGAAACGCACTCGTCGGCTGGTTCCCCGCAAACCAGTCACCAACAAAGCTCCAAACCACACCAGGAATCTTCCTCACGCCACCATGGATCCAACGAGCTTTGAAACGCACAAAACGGTGGCCGGAGGAGAGAGAACAAAGAGGAAGAAGGGGCTGCCGGGAAAAAACAGGGGAAGCAGAGAGAAAAAAGAGAAGAAGGAGAAGAGAGAGGGGGTAAAATATACGAGCACTGTAGCTACAGTAGCCGACTGGCTTAAGTAGCCGACCAGCTATAGTGGTCGCGATTCGACCGCCCATCTCGATCCTGCCCGATTGAGCTCCGATCTTCCGATCGAGAACGCCTATGAGAATCTAATCAAACACAAATAACAATAAGAGGCTGTGTGTGCACCACGCGGGTGTGAAACAAACCGACAATGCATAATTTACCAAATTGCCCTTGTGGTCTAAAAAACAATGCGATTTACCGGATCGCGTGCTAGATGTGAAACAATCAAACGAGCCACGGGTCTGACCCAGCCGGTCGACCCAGGAGTAGAGGGACAGGTCCTCACAGGTCCCAACTCAAAATAGAGCACCTGAACCTACCCAGATTCAGTTGGGATGGATCCCAACTTGATTAGAATCGATCCCAACCAAAATAGGACACTCGAGTCTTTTCCCAAATCCTCTCTTTGCTATATGTTGGTATTCAATTTTGGTGCTAATTTATGAGAAATCTCATAGAACATTCAACACTAAAGTTATAGATCTATGAGTCTAATTTCAGATGCCACTTATTTCATATTGGTCTGATTTTTATATGAATTATGATGAATTATCTCTTGATCGGTGATGAAGCAGAAGATCTGGGTCCGCCTAGTTAGGATCGATCCCAAGGCTAGTAGAGAGGGTAAATTTGCCGTTTTCGTCGGTTTCTAATTTTTTTTTAATCCTATTTTTGGGTATGATCCTAGTATGGATGAGTTAAGCTAGAATGCTAGTTTTATTATTATTATGAAATTTGGAATATTTGTGCAAGATTTATAGAATGTTTAGTTAATTGCTATGTTTAATGCAATTTGGGAAGTTTATATCTACTTGATGCCATGCTCTATATATGTATTTATATCTAGTAGACCTTATTGGCCGAGCTTTAAGTAGGCTTTGTGGTGAATCGGGGGAGTCATTCCCCCCGGGAATGTTTAGTACAATTATGACTGAAGGTGTGTCACTGATGAATAAATTTTATATCTCGCATGTATACGAATTGATGTGGTCAGTATACCAACAAGACGAGTATCGTACCCACAGAGATTTGTAAATATTATTAGAGTAAAACGCTAAAGAACAAAAAATAAAGAAAATAAGTGAAGTGAAGTAAGAAATATGAAGTATTGAAAATAGAAGATCTAATAATGAAATAAGAAAATGATAGAAATATAATGGATGAAGACTAAGACTCCGATTTCACCATAACATCATCATTCTATGCCTTAATCAACAAAATCTCAGTTTAAATCCAAGGGTTCGTTCTTTTGATATGATGATCCGTTCGGCCGCGATTTTCACCAAGTATCCTCAATTAACTCTTGCTAATGAACCCATAGCAAGATGTCAATCAAGAATCCATTAAGCTCTGAAGAACTATTATGAACCAAGAATTGTCGTAGTTTGAACCCGGTTTCGATATAAACTCATGCATTCATAGATACTGCAAGATTAGGGAATGAACCCTCGCCCAATCTCGCATAAAATAATCTATAATACTTCTATGGGCCAGAGAATAGTATTTAAGATCTCAGTTTTAATAATGAATGAAACGAGAAATATAAACTGATTAAATAAGCTTGATTCAATAACATACAATGATTCTATTAAGTTACATCGGTACCTTAGAAAAGAAACTAACCTCTCATGTTCTTCATGAAGACGACAAAACTGTTAAAGGAAAAATAAAGAAAGAAAGACGAAGAAAAGAAAACCCTAACGTACCTTCCTCTCCTCCAGATGCTCCAGAAAAGTCCTCCTAGAAGTACTCCAAAACTTCCTTTTTGATAACCCTAAGTATCCTATTTATAGGCTTAAACTCGGGTCAGATCCGGATCCGTTATACGCTCACAGGTGATCTGGCGGTCGACCCTGAGACCTGACCGTCGACCGTCAACTGTACAAATTTATTTGGATAAGCGACGGTCGATCTTCGCATCGACCCTGAGAAGTCTTTTTCTTGAGCACGACGGTCGATCTCACGGATGATGCGATGGTCGACCGTCACTATTCATTCAGCACTGCTTCATTGGTACTAAAAATACTGTAACTTCATCTAGGAAACTCGGAATCACGAACCGTAAAATTCTCCAGAAACTAGACTTCAAGAGCTTTCAAGTAATATATGGTACATCATCTGGTTCTTCATGAGACGGTACAGTTTAATCTTCCAAATTGACCCATGTAATTTTTTCAGCTTCTTTTCTTCTTTTAATTCCAATTTCCTGCATTTTCCAACCAATCATTGTGAATCAACATATGAGTGTAAAAATAGCACTAAAAAGGTTGAATAAGGGTGATAATCTAGCAATTGAGATGGTTATAAGACTGTTTAGAGTGCACTTTTATGCACTCATCACACCCCCTAACTAGCTTATTGGTACTCTCTAGCATTCAAAGCGCATAAAAATATAATTAAGCACACCAACGGTCTGAAGCTGTAGACATGCATAATAAGAGTTCTACCATATCAGGTCAATAGTGTTCTATATAGTACAGAGCATGAAAACTTCTTATACTCATACACATACTGCCTACACATGAAATTAATTTCTACACTTCAAACATGCTAATCACCATCCAGATGAACACATGTGACATGACAAATAAAGTTTACATACAGAAGCAACTTTTACCCACCATTAGTCCAAACACACCACTATCTTCCGGACCAATCATCCAACCATCGCATTTAAACTATAGCATGCTTTTTTTTGAACTATCAGACACTTTGCCTTTTTACGCGAGCACTCTCCGCTTCTTGAGGCGTAGAGACCCGGTTACCTAGCAAAACACTTAATAGTTTTTCTTTAGCTATCTGTAGTTCTACTTTTTTACGCGAGCTTCCCGCTTCTTGAGGCAAGAACACTTGGTTACTCAGTAGATCACTTAATAGTCATTTAGGCACAGCTCGATCAAGCTCCAAATTTTTTTTTTCTTTTTTTCTTCTGCATGCAATACTCAACAGACTAGCTAAAGTTGAAATCATGGTCCAGATTAACAATAGCATGATCATTCCTCTGGTGAGTATAATTGCCACTACACATAAAGTGTTTTGTGTGTGAATCACATGGTGTTCTACCTTCAGGTTATCACACATGAATCAATGTATAGGTCAACCCATGTGAAAGCAACATGTATAATAAGCATAAACATTTCAGCTCATGTATAATTTAACACTATTAAACCTACAAGGTAGTATGAATAAGGTTATGAATGTCTACACCCCCCAACCTGAAATCAACATTGTCCTCAATGTGTGTATCCTAAGCAATAACAAATGTAGGAGGTGGCTATCCAAAAAAAAAAACTCTATGTAAAGGAGATACAAGATAGTTTAAATAAGAAGGAGGCCTCCTGATAGAGTAAGCGAGCATCTCCTCAACGACTATCAGGGTGGTTGAAAACCGAAAAGAAAAACAAAAGAGAAAACATAAAACTAAAAACTAAAACTTAAAAACAGGTTACCTTGGTGGGTTGCCTCCCACCCAGCGCTTTATTTAACGTCTACGCAAGATGTACTGCAAAACCTTAAGGTTCAACAAAATTCATTGTATCCACAACTCCTGATTGTCCTTCCAAATACACCTTCAAACGGTGCCCATTGACTTTGAATTTGCTCTCATTCCTTTCATTCTCAATTTCAACAGCACCATGAGGAGATACTTGTGTCACTTTGGAGGGACCCGTCCATCTTGACCTTAATTTACGTGGAAAGAATTTCATTTGTGATTTATAAAGTAAAACTTTGATACCTGGTGTGAACTCTTTCCGTTGGATTGCTTTGTCATGATAGAGCTTGGTCCTTTCCTTGTAGATTTTAGCATTTTCTTACGCTTCATTCCGCAGCTCATTCAATTCATTCAATTGCATCTTCCTCATGTCCCCAGCTTCCCTCATATCAAAATTCAGCTACTTTATTGCCCAATTGGCCCTATACTCCAATTCCACCGGTAGGTGGCATGCTTTGCCAAACACAATTCGGTAAGGGCTCATACCAATAGGAGTCTTATATGCAGTGTGATATGCCCAAAGAACATCATTCAATTTCACTGCCCAATCCTTCCTTATAGTGCCTACAACTCGCTCCAAGATCGTCTTAATTTGCCTATTGCTCACCTCAACTTATCCCGATGTTTGAGGGTGGTAAGGAGTCGCAACCCGATGTGTGATATTGTATTTCCTCAACAATGACTCAAACGCTTTATTGCAAAAGTGTGTTCCCCCATCAATTATAATCGCCCAAGGTGTTCCAAACCTTGTAAAAATCATATCCTTCAAGAAACTCACCACGGTATTGCTATCATTGTTCCTAGCTGCAATGGCTTCAATCCACTTAGATACACAATCCATAGCAACAAGAATATAAGTGTACCCATATGATGGAGGAAACGGTCCCATGAAGTCTATGCTCCAAGCATCGAACAATTCCACCACTAGATTATTTGTAAGAGGCATCTCATTTCTTTTGCTTATGTTACCTGATCTTTAACATCTGTCACACTTAGCAGTAAAATTAAACGCATCTTTGAACAAGGTAGGCCAGAAGAAACCAGATTGAAGAACTTTAAAAGCAGTTTTCATACCTCCAAAATGTCCTCCACAAGTTAAGTCATGACTAAATTTCAATATATCATCATGCTCAAATTCTGAAACACAACGCCTTATTATCTGATCAGGACAGTGCTTAAATAAATAAGGGTCATCCCAAAAGTAATATCTAACTATAGACAAAAATCTTTTCTTTTCGTGTGAACTTAAATCAGTACACAGAACATTACTAGCTAAATAATTAACAATATCCGTGTAGCATGGCTCTTTACCATTCACAGAAAAGAGTTGTACATCAGGAAAACATTCTTGGATGGGTTGTACATCCTTAGGGTCGGCCATGTGCTCCAATCGCGATAAGTGATCTGCCACTACATTGTTGCTCCCTTTCTTGTCTCTTATTTCCAAATCAAACTCTTGCAGCAACAGGATCCACCTAATTAACCTTGGCTTGATATCTTTTTTTATTAGTAGATATTTTAATGTTGCATGATCTGAATAAATAACAATTTTAGATCCAATCAAATAAGAGCGAAATTTCTCCAATGCAAAAACAACAACAAGTAATTCTTTCTCAGTGGTTGAATAATTGATTTGAGCATAATTGAGTGTACGACTTGCATAATAAATAGCATGAGAAACCTTATTCACCCTTTGTCCTAAAACAACCCCTTTAGCATAATCAGAAGCATCACACATTATTTCGAAGGGTAACAACCAATCAGGAGGCATAATAATAGGTCCAGTAATCAATTTCTCGTTCAAGGCATTGAAAGCATCAAAACAGTCTTTACTAAACTTAAACTCAAAATCCTTGGCCAATAAATCACATAGAGGTCATAGAATTTTAGAAAAATCTCTAATGAATCTGCGATAAAACCCTGCATGGCCCAAAATTCTTCGCACACCCTTCACAGAAGTAGGGGGCGGTAATTTCTCAGTCAAATCTATTTTTGCTTTATCAACTTCACTACCTTTACTAGAAATAGCATGCCCCAAGACAATACCTTGCCTTACCATGAAGTGACTCTTCTCCCAGCTCAATGTCAAATTTGTCTCTTCACATCTCTTAAGTACCAAGGTTAGATGTGCAAGGCAATCATCAAAAGAATTTCCAAAGACAGAAAAATAATCCATGAATACCTCAACAAACCTTTCTTTCATGTCAGAGAAAATTGATATCATGCATATTTAAAAAGTGGCAGGTGCGTTACACAATCCGAACGGCATCCGTATGTATGCAAATGTTCCAAATGGACAGGTGAATGACGTCTTCTTTTGGTCCTCTGGGGCGATAACAATAAATGAGTGACCAGCTAAGCGTTCAAGCATTTGATCAATAAAAGGTAAGGGAAAATGATCCTTTTTAGTAGCTGCATTAAGCTTGCGATAATCGATGCAGACACGCCATCTAGTAGTCATCATTGTAGGTATAAGCTCATTGTTCTCATTCTCCACCACTATTATCCCTGATTTTTTTGGCACCATGTGAACCGGACTTACCCATTTGTTGTCAGAGATGGGATATATAACGACAACATCAAGTAGCTTTAGAACCTCTACACGAACAACTTCTTTCATGTTTGGATTAAGGCGACGCTGGGCGTCCCTTATAGGTTTGGCGTCCTCTTCCAACATAATGCGATGAGTGCACATAGTAGGACTTACTCCTTTAATATCTGCAATTGTCCAGCCTATTGCAGCTTTATGTTCCCTAAGAACTCTCAATAATTTTTCCTCTTCCAATGGAGTAATGTCAGAAGCAATAATCATATGAAGGGTTTCATTCTCACCAAGATATGCATATTTCCGATTAGAAGGAAGAGGTTTTAACTCAAGTTTTGGTGGAGAAACTATTGATGAAACCATTTTAGAATAAGAGTTGTTTAGAATGTCAAACCGAAATTCATCACGGAGACATGGCTGCAATGCCTCAAGGGCTGTTGTAACCTCCTCTGCTCCATCGTAACTCTGCAACTCATCCTTTTCCATCGTCAATGCCACTTCCAATGTAGTAGTAACTTGCTCCTGCATGAAATTAGAAAACATCAATGAATCTAAAACATCTATTGAGAAACAATCAAAAGAATTTGAAGGATAGGACATAGATTCAAATACTTTAAATTCAACAGTTTCACCAAAAACTGTCATGCTGAGCTTACCATCCTACACATTAATCATAGTCTTTGTTGTGGCCATAAATGGACGTCCCAACAAAATAGGTAAATTTCTATCATTCAATGGTGCATCATCCATATCCAATATCACAAAATCAGCATGGATAATTAACTCATCAACTTGTACTAAAATGTCTTCTACAATACCTAAATGAAACTTAATTGAATGATCTGCAAGTTGTAGAGACATCATAGTAGGTTTTAATTCATCTACACCTAACTCATGGAAAACAGAATAAGGCATCAAATTAACACTGGTTCCTAAATCAAGCATTGCCCCCCTATTTTTGTATCACCAACAGTAATAATAATATTAAAACTCCCTGGATCCTTAAGCTTGGGTGGAAGCTTTCTTTGTAGTACTGCGCTTACCGTCTCTGAATCCATCACCTTTTCATGAGGTTCATACTTACACTTATAAGTGCTTAGTTCCTTGAATAACTTTGGAAAGGCTGGCATGTTTCTGATTGAAAGTCCAAGAGGGGGAGGGGGTTATATTGGACTATTTCTGAAAATTTGATAAATGAAAAACCTAGGTAGGGGAGTTTAAGACAGTAGTATGCTTGTGAATAAGAACAAAATAATGCAATCAATTAATAGGAAGAAGTTAGAGAGATTGCACCGTTGTTTTATAGTGGTTCGATCGAACCTTGGTCTACGTCCACTTCACTCAAAGTACTCCTTGAGGTTCCACTACTTGCAAAATCGATTACAAGCTTTCCACCAAGCTTCCGGGTACTTGGGAACCTTACAACGTCACCAACCAACTATTGGGATCTTCACAAGTTGCTTCTTCACACTTGAGGAAGCTTTACAAAGATTGTAGCTCAAAGGGAAAGAGTAGAAGACTTTGCTAAAACTTTCCCAAATGCTCTTCAAAAATAATAGTTAATCTTATAGCAAGTTTACAACAGAAGACTAGTTATATTTGGCCTTCAACCAGCTCAAGAACCAGCTTCAACGACTCCCTGCAACTCTCCAACGGCTAGTTTTTTACTCTGCGCGTTGCTGACGGTCGATCCATGCATCGTCCGCTAGATCGACCGTCATGTACAAAAACTCAGCCTTCTTGAGCTGTCCATCAACCGTGAGCCTCTGTTGTGAAAAATACTTCCCAGGTTTGACGCTCCGATCGACCGTCGCTTCTTTACTTTCCATCATCATACTCCACGGTCGACCGTTGCTTCTTTACCTTCATCATCATACTCCACAGTCGACCGTCGCATCGTCCGTCGGCTCGTCCGTGAGCCTACAACATTCAAAACCAAAATAACCATGCTCCACGATCGACCGGTCCATCGACCGTCACATTGACGGTGAGGTTTTGTCAAAAAAATAGCTTCCCAGGGGCGATGCACCAATCGACCGCGAGCCAAGATTTCATAAAGCCAAGTTTGGTGAATCCACCGTGCAACCCCGCGGTCAATCCGTGGATCGACCGTCGCATTCCCACGGTCGATCCATGCATTGACCGTCAATACATTAATTTATCAAATATTTAATTTAAAGCTTCTAATTAAAGGGATAATAAATATTAAACATATATTTTATGATTTAATGTATATTAACATCATTAAAATAAGATTAGAATCAACAATCTCCCCCTTTTTGATGATGACAACCCTTTTAAATGTGATGATAAAATATTAAAGCTCCCCCTTAATCTATGCATCAATTCCTTTCTTAAAAAGAGTTCTAAAGTGAATTCTCAAGATGCACACAAGTCATATATCACTAAAAGGATAGGAAAAGATAATTTTAAGATATACTGAAAAGATAACTTAGATTTTAGCATGTTCATTTCTTTTAAAAAGAATGAATATAGGCTACCATGGAATAGTTCATATGGATATTTGAGATAAAAAATCATGTACCAATAAATCTTAACACTATACAACAACATTGTATTATGATCAACAATATCCAACAACATTGCCTTTCATTCAAAATATTCCAATACTTGCATTACAACACTTCATTCAAAAACATTCGGAAAACTTTGGATTACAAGAGTTTCATTTCAAGAACAAGGTTTTCTAAAATACAAGAGTAAAAATATGAAATGAAATGTAGGGCAATTGTTTTCGACATTCATCATTCATCACACTTTTTCTCCCCTTTTGGCATCATAAAAAAGAAATAACATGGATGGGGATTTAGGATCAATCAACTGAAGGTGTGGAAAGTGAAAATTCATTTTTGATGTAGGTAAAAATGTCTTCAAGTTGCTTGGACATCTTCGCTTGATCGTTAGTGATCTGTGCTTGGGAAGCCTTGATGTCACATTGATTGACTTCCATCCTTTCCAATCTTGCTTCTAACTCATCAAGTCTTTGTGTTGTGGTGCGACGAGCTCGGCCATGAGAGGATTCACCTTGATGGCCTTGAAGTCTAGGCTCTCCTTCCTCTTTCCCCAAATCTTCCTCATCATGCTCCTTGATGTTATCCTTCTTCATCATTCACCATAAGGTCATGAACAATAAAACCTAAGGCTCGTTTGGTTTTCAACATTCTTGTATAGGTGGATTTACTGAAGGGTTGAGAAAGGGGTTTTCTATCTTCAATAGCAAGGTGGAGGGTAAGGGTTTGGAAGATTTTCGTTAGGAGGGCTCCAAAGGGTAGGGATTGCCTAGCCGTAAGGTTAAGCATCTCTTTGATAATTATATAGCCTAAGTTTTGAGGCTTCTCCCTAACCATGTATGAAAGGATGTAAGCATGAATGGGCTTCAAGTGATCATGGTGGCCAACCTTGGGAAATAAGTTTGTTCTTGTGGGCAAACTCCCTATAGTGTTGATTTAGGTCATTTAATTCTATAGGAATTTTTTCAACTCGAATAGGTCTAAGGATGGCCTTTCTCCCTTGCTTATCCCTATCAAATCTTGGGAGATCCTCATGTGAAGTAAAATAGGTGCACTCCTCTAGATTTGGTGCATTTAGGATCTCATTTAGCCATTCTATTGTAATCTTTATTTCATTTCGATACACATAGGTACTAATGGCCACATTTCCTTCATCATCAATATCCTCAGTGATGTTGCAATAAAAATATCGGACCATATCAGGATACATGTATTTGGGCAAATCTAAGAAGTCCTTCCATCGCATATGTGTAAAAAATCTTTCCACAACAAATTCTCCTCCTATAGGCATCTTAAGGGCTCTAGATTTCGTAAATAATGTAGTATCAATTTTTCCTCTACAAAAATCATTATCCATAAAGAATTTGCTAAGCCTTTCATACCAAACTCTAGGAGCTTATTTTAATCCATACAAGGCTTTTTTGAGCTTGAATACATGATCTTTCAATTTGTAATCCTCAAATCCAGGGGGTTGTTCAACATAGACTTCTTCCTTTATGAAACCATTCAAGAAGGCACTCTTAACATCCATTTGATACAATTTGAAATCTTTGTAAGATGCAAAAGCTAGAAGTAATCTAATAGCCTCAAGTCTAGCTACCGGTGCAAACGTTTCATTAAAATCAATTCCTTCTTGTTGATTGAAACTTTTTGCAACAAGTCTAGCTTTGTTCCTTATAATTGTCCCCGATTCATCCATTTTGTTTCCAAAAACCCATTTTGTGCCAATGATCGGGTGATCACTAGATCTAGGAACCAAATTCCAAACTTCATTACTTTCGAATTGGTTCAATTCTTCTTGCATTGCTAAGATCCAAAATTCATCTTCTAGAGCTTCCTCAATAGTTTTGGGCTCAATATGAGATAGGAAGGCTAGATTGGCACATGCATTTAATGAAGATCTCGTTTGGATTTCTTTTGATGGTTCACCTATGATCAAATCTTTCAGACGTGAAGAGGTATACTTCCAATCTTTTGGCAGCTCACAATGTTCAACATTTTGAGTAATTTCTTGAGATTCCTCAAATCTATCATTGACTTCATCCATATTATTTTGGGTCTCTTCAATTTCTTCCTCATCATTAACTTTAGTAGGACTGTTAATTTCTTCACTAAAAACAACATGCATCGATTCTTCAACAACCAAGGTCCTTTTATTGAAAACTCTATAACATTTACTTCTTTTCGAATATCCAAGAAAAATTCCTTCATCCTATCTAGCATCAAATTTTCCAAGATTATCCTTACCATTATTCAAGATAAAACAAATGCATCCAAAAGCTCTAAAGTAGCTTATATTTGGAATCCTTCCTTTCCAAAGCTCATATGGGGTTCTCTTCAAGATGGGCCTCAATTTTACTCTATTGATAACATGACAAGAAGTATTAATCGCTTCGGCCCAAAAGTACTTAGGAAGGTTGTTCTCATATAAAAGAGTTCTAGCCATATCTTGTAAAGTATGGTTTTTTCTCTCAACAACTCCATTTTGTTGAGGCGTTCTAGGTGATGAAAAGTTGTGGGAAATTCCTTTGTCTTTGCAAAACGTTTCTAGAAGGGAGTTCTTGAATTCTCCTCCATGGTCACTTTTAATGCATGTAATGAGAATACCTTTTTCATTTTGGACTCTCTTATAAAACTTAATGAATTCCTCAAAGACTTCATCTTTGTATGCAAGGAATATCACCCAAGAGTATCTAGTGAAATTATCTACTAGTACAAAACCATATAAGCTACTACATAAGCTTGTACGATTGGTTGGTCCAAAAAGGCCCATGTGAATGAGTTCTAGTGCTTTAGTGGTGGAAACTACACCCTTAGGCTTGAAAGAGGATCTAACTTATTTTCCTCTTTGACATGCATCACAAATATTATCTTTCTCAAATTTGATCTTGAGAAGTCAAGAATAAGGTCTTTTCGAGAAAGTTTGGATATTAAATCCATGTGTGTATGTCCAAGGCTTCTATGCCATAACTAAGAATTATCATTTAAGGCACTAAGGCATACATCATCATTGCAAACAAGATCATCAAGGTAAAAGATGTATACATTTCCATCGCGATGACCAATTAGTAAGATTTTATCACTAAGAGCATTCTTAACATAGCATTTTGAATCTTCAAAAATAAGTTTGTTGCCTCTATCATATAATTAAGCAAATTATGTTTCAAACCTTCAACCAAAAGAACATTTTGAATAATAATGGAAGAGGTTTTACCAATATTGCCAATGCCAATTATTTTTCCTTTTGCATTGTCTCCAAATGTCACCATTCCTTTGGATTGAAAGGTTGAGAACATGCTCCTTCTCACGTTATGTGTCTTGAGCATCCACTATCAAGGTACCATCTTTTATTCTTTATGTTGGTCTTGATCTTGGATCTCATACACTCCTACAAATAAGAGATCAAACCTTGATTTTTGGTACCCAAATCTTTTTGGATCCATTTGCATTAGTACTATGCATAAGTGAAGAAGATATATGTCTTGGTACCCAAATTTTGTTAGCATTAGCATGCCTCATGAGATAGCAACTAGGTGCAATGTGACCTACTTTGCAACAATAATGACATATAGGTGTTTTTGCTACCTTAGGAGGATGAGAAAATGCTTTAACAAACTTTGTCTTCTTTTGGTTATTAATCTTTCTATGATTGTAGCCAATTTCTTTCTTATTTAAGGAGTTTCTTTGGCTATCAAGGATCTCATCAAGTTTGTCTCTACTCTTCAAGAATTTTGATAAAGTGATCTTTAAGTCATCAACCTCAAGAGTGAGATCTCTCTTGGATTTCCTTAAAGTGATGAGTTCCATTGGCATATCATTAGTAGTATTTTTCAATGTGATACATTCACATTGAGTGTCCTTGAGTTCCTTCTCAAGATTAGCATGTTCAACACTAGATGTCTTTCCTAGCATGCATTTGTTCTCCTTTTCTAATATATCAAACCTATGCGTGATATCTAGTTTCTCTTCCTCTAATTTCTTCAAGTCCTTGCATGTAGCATAATATTTTCTTTTAAGGAACTTGAAATCATTAGCTAAAGCATGATAAGCATCAAAATGTTCTTCAAAAGCAAGCTCATCCTCTACCTCATTCACATGATTTTCCCCATCCCCGATGGTCATTAAGCAAAGGTTTGCCACTTCTTGTTCTTCTTCATCGGAGGAGGTATATACATCACTTTCACCCCAAGTTGCAATCATTGCCTTTTTCTTCTTAAACTCCTTCTTTGACGTCTTTTTGTATTGAGGACATTCACTCTTGTAGTGGCCGGGTTTCCTACATTCATAACAAATTATTTCATTGGAGTTAGAAGTATTGGCATTAGATTTTTCACCTTTGAGGAATCTTTTCTTGATGAATCTCTTTCCTCGTTGGCGTTTGAAAATCTTTGGAATTCTTTTTGATATCATCACCAATTCTTCATCATCATCTCCTTCACTTGAATCGGATGAGTCTTTGCTAGATGACTTGAAAGCAATCGTCTTCTTCTTTTTATCTCCTTCTTCGTTACTTCTCTTCAAGTTCATGTCAGAGGTCATGAGAGAACCCATGAGCTCATCGAGTGACAATTTTGAAAGATCTTTAGCTTCTTCAATGGCCGTCACTTTTGAATCCCAAGACTTAGGTAGACACCTAAGAATCTTTCTCACAACCTCATCGTTAGCATAAGTTCTTCCAAGTGATTCAAGAACATTCATGATATTAGTAAAATACGTAAACATGTAACACCCCGACCCTCCACCGGGCCCCGGCTCGCGGGGTCCCGGTCCGACCAGGATCCACCCGAGAGCCCCACCCGACACAATATTGTCCACTTTTGGCTCACCGCAGAAATCTGAAAAAACTTCCCAGCAGGTCACCCATCGTGTGACTACTCCAGGTCGAGCACGCTTAACCATGGAGTTTTCTGACGGATCACTGTCATCATGGCTTTAAAATGCATTGTGTCTATTAAGGGCTTACTATATACTTATATCGAACCCCGGACCATACCCAGGCGTTGTGGGATTGCTTACCCGGTTACCCGACTCAGCCCCGCCCTCCATGCGAAGGCATCTTGTCCCACGGTAGACCCAGCGGGCCTCTCAATCCACCCCCCTGGAGGCCCAGCATCCTCGCTGGCACAATTTCCGGCTGGGAACCGGCTCTGATACCATACTGTAACACCTCGGCCCTCCACTGGGCCCCGGCCCGCGGGCTCCCGGTCCGACCAGGATCCACCCGAGGGCCCCACCCGACACAATATTGTCCGCTTTTGGCTCACCACAGAAATCTGGGAAAACTTCCCAGTAGGTCACCTATCGTGTGACTACTCCAGGTCGAGCACGCTTAATCATGGAGTTTTCTGACGGATCACTTTCATCACGGCTTTAAAACGTGTTGTATCTATTAAGGACTTACTATATGGACCATACCATGCATTGTGGGATTGCTTACCCGGCTACCCGACTCAGCCTCGCCCTCCAGACGCAGGAATCTTGTCCCATAGTAGACCCAGCGGGCCTCACAATCCACCCCCCTTGGGGGCCCAGCGTCCTCGCTGGCACAATTTTCGGCTGGGAACTGGCTCTGATACCATACTGTAACACCCCGGCCCTCCATTGGGCCCCGGCCGAAAACTGTGCCAGCGAGCACACTGGCCTCCAAGGGGAGTGGATTGTGAGGCCCGCTGGGTCTAGCGTGGGACAAGATGCCTGCGCCTAGAGGGTGGGGCTGAGTCGGGTAGCCGGGTAAGCAATCCCACAACGCCTGGGTATAGTCCGGGGATCGATATAAGTATATAGTAAGCCCTTAATAGATACAACGCGTATTAAAGCCGTGATGGTAGTGATCCGTCAGAAAACTCCATAGTTAAGCGTGATCGATCTGGAGTAGTCACACGATGGGTGACCTATCCTTCATGCAAAAAAGTTCATATTCATGCACAAGCATTTGGATTCCTTAACTCGGCTAGTTCCTTAATATGTAATCTCAAGAATTTTCCCATATCTCTTTAGCCGATTTGCATCCTGAAACTTTATTAAACTCATTTGGACTAAGGGAACAAAATAAGTAGTTTTTGGCCTTGGCATTGATTTGGAGGCTCCTTAAGTTAGCTGGGGTATACTCACTCTTGGTTTTTAAAACATCATTTCCCTCAATGATCTTCATAGGAATAACGGGTTCGTCCTCTATCATCACCTAAGCCTCATAGTCCATAGATTGTATAAAAATCTCCATTTTCATTTTCCAGTAATTATAATTTGACCCATTGAAGTAGGGTGGCCTATTTCTGGATTGTCCCTCTATGTTTTCCATATCGATCTAGAATCCTCTACGAGCTATTAAACCTTTAAAGTAGAGACCAGCTCTGATACCAATTGAAAGTCCAAGGGGGGGGGGGTGAATTGGACTATTTCTGAAAATTCAATAAATGAAAAACCTAGGTAGGGGAGTTCAATTAATAGAAAGAAGTTAGAGAGATTGCACCATTGTTTTATAGTGGTTCGACCCAACCTTGGTCTACGTCCACTTCACTCAAGGTACTCCTTGAGGTTCTACTACTTGCAAAATCAATTACAAGCTTTCCACCAAGCTTTTGGGTGTTTGGGAACCTTACCACGTCACCCACCAACTGCTGGGATCTTCACAAGGTGCTTCTTCACACTTGAGGAAGCTTTACAAAGATTATAGCTCAAAGGGAAAGAGTAGAAGACTTTGCTAAAACTTTCCCAAATGCTCTTCAAAAATAATAGTTAATCTTATGGCAAGTTTACAATAGAAGACTACTTATATTTGACCTTTAACCAGCTCAAGAACCAGCTCCAACGGCTCCCTGCAACTCTCCAACGGCTAGTTTTTTTACTCTGGGCGTTGTTGGCTGTCGATCCATGCATCGTCCGCTACATTGATCGTCATGTACAAAACCTCAGCCTTCTTTAGCTGCGGTCCATCCGCCAATCGACCGGCGTATCGACCGTGAGCCTCTGTTATGAAAAATGCTTCCTATGATCGATGCTCCGATCGACCGTCACTTCTTTACTTTCCATCATCATACTCCACAGTCGACCGTCGCATCGTCCGTGAGCCTACAACATTCAAAACCAAAATAACCATGCTTCTCGGTCGACCGGTCCATCGACCGTCGCATCGACCAATAGGCTTTGTCAAAAAAATGGCTTCTCAGGGTCGATGCACCGATCGACCGCAAGCCAACATTTCATAAAGTCAAGTTTGGTGCATCCACCGTGTAACCCCACTGTTGATCCATGGATCGATCGTCGCATTCCCATGGTCAATCCATGCATCGACCGTCAGTACATTAATTTCTCAAATATTTAATTTAAAGCTTCCAATTAAAGGAAGATTAAATATTAAACATATATTTTATCATTTTATGTATATTGGCACCATCAAAACAAGGTTAGGATAAACATTGATCACATCAAGTAACGGTAGGTTCACATTAACCTTAGATAGAATATCATAAATTTCACAATATGACTTATCAATTTTAGCTTTCTTCAAGCGGCCTGGAAAAGGAACTGGTGGCATATATGGTGTAGGAGTAGTGTTGTGATGAACCTCAGGATCTACAATTGCTTTCTTTTCATGCTCAGAAACAGATGTGGCCTTTTTGAGGGCTCATCCCTCTCGACTTCCTCAATTTTATCATCACTACACTCATCAGTAACTTCAGCATTAATCTTATTATCAATTGTCTTACCTGAACGAAGAACTGTAACTGGTTTTGCTTGCTCAGGTTGGGTTTGAAACTTTCCTGGAACATGGACTCGTGTAGCATCTGCAAGCTGTCTAACTTGAACTTTTAACTTTCCAACGGATGTTCTCGCATTCTTCAATGCTGCTTCATGTTTAACAATTGTCGAATCCTGCCGTTCCATCTTTGAGTCTATTTTCTGCATAAAAGCAAACATAGTCGCTTCCAAAGACGACTGAACAGGTGGGTTAGACTAATTAACAGTAGGCATACTAGCATTAGCAGTATTTTTCCATGAAAAATTTGGATGCTCCCTCCAACCATGATTGTAAGTATTTGCATAAGGGTCAAATCTAGGTCTCGGGTTATAAGCATTCATCAAATTAGCTTGTTCTTGCACATATTCAGGAAATTCACTACCAGAAAGACATGAATCAAACCTATGACCAACAATATTGTAAATTCAACAAACCTCAACCGGTTTTGCTTGTGTGGACATCATCACGTCTATCTTCTTGTTGAGGGATGCAATCTGCCTTGCCATGTCATCGTTCTGGTTCAGATCATAGATGTCTCTCGCCTAATTCCTCGTGTCCCTCTGCTGCGAGTTGGATCCCAGCATCTCATAAATTTCATATGCCTCTGGTGGTGTCTTTTTGAACATCGTTCCACCTACAGCATTATCTGCCATAGTTTGACAAGAAAGATTTAGTCCATCATAAAAATATTGCATCTGATTTTCTAAAGAGTAATTATGATGGGGACATTGCATCAAAAGCATTTTAAATCTATCACATGCTTCATGGAATAGTTCTCCATCAGCTTGCTGAAAATTTGGAATTTGCCTCCTCAAGTTGGTAGTCATGGCATGTGAATAAAATTTGTTGACAAACTTGTTATAAATTGAATCCCAATCAGTGAGTGATTCAGGAGGCAATGACATCAATCATCTCTTAGCTTTATCCTTCAGGGTATAAGGAAAACATCGTATCCTCAGTTGATCTTCAGTAATGCCACCTAAATGAAAAGTTTGAATAGTAGCATAATAATCCTTCACGAAGGTCAGTGCATCTTCAGAAGGTAAACCATGAAATTCAGGAAGCATAGAAAAACGTAAATTTTTAAGGTCATAATCCCTAGCCTCTGCGGGTAACGCGATGCATGAAGGTGATGTCGAAATAGTAGGCCTCACATACTCCTCCAAATGACATGCATTGTTATTAAGCTCCATTGTCTCTTATTCCTTCTCTTGTTCTACTAAATCTGATATGGATAAGCTGTCTTTGTTAGATCTCTTCTTGCTCCCAATTTGATCTACTTTATCATTCAAGGGCAACAACTTTTCTTTCCGTGATCGGGACCTTGCATTCACTACTAATAAACTCTAATCAAATCGCCGACAATGGCGTCAAAAATATGATGAATAAATTTTATATCTCGCAAGTATACGAATCGATGTGGTCAGTATAGCAGCAAGATCTTGTACATAGTCCTTTACCATGCCTTACATATTGTCTATCCCTTTAGTATGCTATAAGATATGCTTAGCCATTGTATGGTGAAGTGGCATGTTGTTGAATGCTCAAACCTATGATATGATTTCTGTAACTCGTTATATGTATGTCAAATAGCATGTGTGGTTGGTAGCATGCAAGATTTGGTTATCCCTAGTTGGGAAATGCTTTATTGTTAGCATGTGTGGTTTGGATATCTCGCATTTTGGTATGTCTTAGCATGTTGGAATGCTAGAGAGCCCTTGGAGAGCGTGAATAATTGTTAGACCATGTTTATGCCTATGTGGAATGATGATGTCGCTCAAATGTGTCTCGCATAGCGGTTGCGGAGAAGTACAACATAAGAGAGGTCAATCCTATAAGAAAACAAGTAGAAAGGATCCAGAAACACAGATAACAATGTATCGAAAACAATCAAGTGGGTGGGAGTTAAGAGGATTAGATCGAATATTTAACGGTAAAGCTAAGTTAACAAAGGAAATCAAGATTTGGATGAGGCTAGGCTTCAGGAATCCCTCACTCAGACTTGGGTTCTTCTCTTATCAATGGTTCATGTAAAACTCAGTCGAGGGATTCACATCCCAATCATCTCGACTGAAAAGTATGACGCTATGAATCTGATAGAATATAAATGTCTCTTTCTATGTTTGGTTCTTCTCGTTGTAGCCCTAATTCCGTCCTACTAGAAATTAAGAATATACGATACCGGTTGTCACTACATGCAACATGCAACAAAAGTTTCACGGGACCAAGCCCTAACCTTATCTTACTAGATCCCTAAGAATATGCAATACCGGCTGTCACTACGGGCAATGCTGATAAGACGTGAAAAGTGCACAAACTACCCTTTTAACTAGATCTTATTAGTCTCCGAGCAATGCTATTTTGATAGTCTATGATGTATTTCAGGTATAAGAGCCTTCAATGACGATAAGATCATGTTTGGTGCTAAAATGAACAAATAAAGAACCTGCTTGGAGCAAAGGAATGAAGATGGATTAGTTTTGAAGATTAAACTATACTTGCTCAGGAAGAACCAGATGATGAATCATATATGGTTGGAAAGTTCTTGAAGTCTAGTTTCGGGAGAAGTTTACGGTTCGTGATTCAGAGTTTCCTAGAAGAAGTTATGACTTTTTTAGTACCAATGGCGCAGTCTAGATGGCAGAACAGTAAATATTCAGGAAAGAAAGATCGATCCGTCTCCCTAGTAGGATCGATCCGCCTATGCAGCAGACTGACAGAACGCATATTTTTCAGATGATCATAGTAGGATTGATCCTACTATCCATCCTACTGAGTAGGATCGATACTACACCCCTGGAAGGATCGATCCGACTCGGGCGTAGCCAGAAATTGAAGATTTTGATGCAAAGGATCGATCCTACACCCAAGGAAGGATCGATCCTACCTTCGCAGTGAAGAAAATCAAAGGCCCAGATCTAATCCGAGTTAAGAGTGATACCTAGGTTATAAATAGGCATCTTTTAGGGTTTTTCGAGGTCTTCTTCTCTCTTGGAGAGGGAGAACAGTTTCCTTCCTCTTTTTAACTTTTCTTTAGAGATCTTTGGGAGGAAATCCATGGCGGAAGAGCTTCATCAACCTTCATCTACGGATCAAGCCCTAAAGATGAGTAGCTAAACTTTTTACCATGGGATTCTTATGATGTAACTAGGGTTTCTATTAGGGATTTTTTAGATCTAGGGCTTTTATATATTATTAATTGGCTTGTATGGATTGATTTCTATTTCTTTTATACCTTGGTGTCGATTTCTTGCTGGATGTATGGATTGTTCTTGTTTGCACTTGATTGCGGAGCTTGTGTATGCTAGGGCTTGGATTGAATTCATCCAAATAAGAGGACTATGCTAGTCCCATGGTATCTCGGATGAAATCTTCTTCGTGATTAGGGATTGTATAGTGCTAGAACCACTATAGTAGTGCTAGTCCCATTACGTTCTATCCCTAATCCTTCATACATCCTACTTTTGTAGATTTGGCCATCAAGATGCTAACCCATCTTGACCTTACACCTAAATCTATATCCGTAATACTATTTGCGATGAATTCATCTTAAAAAGAGGGTTCATTAGCAGTGAACGTAACTAATCATTCGGTTACTGACATTTAGATAATTGTTCTTGCCAACAAGGAATCCTAACCAGAACTTGTTGAGTGATAAGCAGAACTAGCCATTCACATATCAACTATTAGGAAAGCCATTCAGCGTAATTAATGTGCCCTGATCTTAGGAAAACATGGTAGAATCCTGGTTATTGATTAAGAATTCCCTGATACCTTTTCTCGTATTTATTAATCATTTAGTATAAACTCAGTTTAATTTCAATCCTGGATCTTTTATCAACTTATCGGTAGGAACACTTAGATTGAGTTTAGTAGTTTAATTATTTTCCTACGCATTCCTTGTGGATTTGACTCTGACTCACTACTATCTACCCCTAAAGTAGTTAGTTAGTAGTTTGATTATAAATTTATAATTTTGAGTAGACTTGTTAAGGAACGACACTTTTCATGTCTTATCAAATGCATAGCAAAGATTTCACGAGACTAGGTAGGAGAAGAAAAGAGATAACTATGGGATCACAATATCATAACCAAAGCATGATTGGAATTATAATAAAGGTCAGCCACATAACCATCTATGAAGATCTTATACATATATAGATTTTAAACATTAAAGATTAAAACATGAACCAATGATAGAGAAAGAAACCCACGTCCTTTCTTAGTCATCCATCCGCCATGCCTGAAGATTACTCGTCCATGGATGGTGGATTGGTCTCCTTCTTCCTCTAATAAAGTCCCCCAAAAAGCTCCCTTTAAATAGCCCTAAGTTGCCTATTTATAACCTCCAAAAGATTCCCACTCGGATTTGATCTGCGTCCTTTATTTTGCTCAGTCGCCATATAAAGATCGATCTTTTAGGGATAAAGATCGATCTTTTCATCCCATAGAACTGGTTGCGCCCGAGGAAGATCGATCTTCTTAAAGGAGAAGATTGATCTTTTCTCAACTGTAAAGAACATCGATCTCTTTAAATGAAAAGATCGATCTTTATATCGTCAATTTTCTCCATCCAAACAAATATCGATCTTCATAGGGGAAGAGATCGATCCTTTTAAACATGGCTCCATGACATCTCTGTCTACGACACAATGATTGATCCTTATAAGCTACAAGATCGATCTTCTCAAATCTTGCTTTCTGTGAACTCTGTCATAGAGGCAAGATCGATCTTTATAGGAAGGAAGGTCGATCTCTGGAAATCGTGCTCTCTGTTACAAGAAAGATCGATCTTTATAAAGGGGAAGATCAATCTTCTCATCAACTACTCTCTGTTTCTTTCAGCTTCATGAAGAGATCGATCTTCTATGTCTTTTTCAACCTCTTTTTTTCTTTTAGCTACAATTTGCATGTATTTTACAAAGAACTATGTGAAGCAACATATAGTGTAAAAATAGTACTAAAGAGGTTGATTAAGGATAACAATCCAGCAATTGAGATGGTTATATGTCGCGCCCCGACCCGCAGAGTGCACCCGGGCTGGGACACGAGGGGGGAAAAACGAACACCACAACCACTAGCCTCAACTGGCGGAAACAGTTGAGAGTAAGGCCCAGCTGGCGGAAACAGCTGGACAGCACAGAGAAAGAGCGGAAGCATGCTACTAAACCACAGCTATTAACACTTATTACAAAAACGGTAATAAAAGAGTTAACAGAGTTTAGTACAGCAAACCACAAGGGATCAACAGTCCCCAAAAAGAAACTGCAACACCCACTGGGGTCTCCGTGAAGGCGCACACGAACCCATCCTGACCCTCAGACATGGTCAGGATCCGGCCCGCTGCCACGAGACGACCGAGGGGGTAACACTGGGACAGAGCGGCCACCTGCACCTACAATAAACACAGTCCAGGTAGGCATGAGCAACAGCTCAGCAGGGTCCTACTCTACAACTCCCACACACACAAGGGTAAAGCAACCGGACACACTCTGATGCCAAATACCGAGGCTTGCCAAGGATCCCACAATCCCATCAATAACCCGAAGGGTTCCTGTCCTAGGTGCGTATCTCCGATAACGCCACTGCTCAGGGGTGGGCAACTCCGACATTCCCTGACACAGGGTGGACACGACGCAACCAGTAGGACCCCCTTCTCCAAGCGGGATCTCCGCACTTGGCGGAACAACCGAAGTTAAGACTACCATCACTCGGTACTCTAAGCAGCAGAGTCAACACCCACCCAACCTATCCTAGCATGTCTAATGCACAGGAAAAAGGACAGGATAAGTATGATAAAGCTGTAAACAAACAACACAGCAAGGGCACACCTTCGGCCCATTTATACTAAACACTCCCGAGGGTCATGACTCCCTCGGTTCACCACAAAGCGGTAAGGGCATACCGTCAGCCCATTTATTCTACACACCTGGGACGCATCACCCTCCCAGTTCAACCACAAAGCAATGAGCATTCATACATAATTCATTACAGGATAAACCCCGAGGGTAAAACCGTAAAAAGTCACTTGCATGCGAAGCCCCGCGGGCAAAACTCTTGAAAACCCTCTCTGCTACTGAAGGATCGATCCTCACCAAGGGAAGGATCGATCATCCAAGCAACAGTGAGCTTCCCTCGCTGTCGAGCCAAAGAAGATCGATCATTCCTCCCAGGGAGATCGATCTCTTTGGTGACAGAGGGCACCCTTCCAGTCGCACCAGGGAAGATCGATCCTTCCTCCCAGGAAGATCGATCATTCTCGGGACGAAGGGTAACCATGCTTACCCAGGCCCCATGATCGATCTCCTCCCATAAGAAGATCGATCATGTGCTGGGCGCAGCAAGCCCACACCAGAGGACCGATCCTTCCTCCCAGAAGGATCGATCACCCAAAGATGGGTTCCGGCGTGCTTCCGGCCGGAGAACCGCCGGAAAACACAACCAAACCCCACCAAACTTGGTGGGTTGGTAGATCTGAGTACAACGAGGCTACTCAAGGCCTCAAAGCCGGGAAAGAACAACTCCACAAGGAGATTTAAGCAAAACAAAACCCGGATACAAAACCCTCGAACAGCCGGAGTTTAGAAGAAGACCCTACCTCCTTAGAGCAGCTTCGATCCACGAAGACTAGCCACGGATCTTCCTCGCCTCGCCACGAACCCAACGAGCCTTCAAGCTCCAGGAGAGGTGGCCGGAGGAGGAAGAACGGAGGAGAGAAAGGAGCGGTCGGAACAGGGGAAGAAGCAGAGCATTCGCGGGAAAGAAGAAGAAGAGGGGAAGAAAGGAGGGGGAGGGGAAGGGGGTAAGGCCGGGGAAAGCCGGAGAAACCGCGGGAAAGGCAAAGGAGGGGAGCAAAAGTCTCCCCTCCCCTGACAGGGGAAGCGACGGCCACCGCGGTGGCCGTCCTTCGAAAGCCACCGACAAAGACTTCCATGCACACGTAGGATCGATCATCCTTGCATGCATGATCGATCCTGCTAGCAACAGGATCGATCTTCACCCCAAGGTGATCGATCTTCTGTGCCCTGAAAGGCAAACTTGGGCTGGGACTCAGGCCCAAGCCCAGAACCCCCAACCTCGGGTCCACCTAACCTTTCTAACAATCACAACCATCAAGCAAGGCCTGTGTGTGCACAGCCAGTGTGAAAACGACCGCCAAGGCGCAATTTCCCAAATTGCCCTTGGGGTAAACAACAAGCCGAAGGGATGGAGGGACGGGTCCTCACATCCTAAAACCCTTAAAAGAAATCTCGTCCTCGAGATTCGATCAAGGTAGGGCTCGGAAACGAAAACAACGCCTAGCAGGATACTACAAAGCGGTAAGAGTACCTCTGGAGACGGGTGGTGCTACGGTCAGCGGGAGCGGGTGCTGAGACAGGTACTCCTGATAAGACGGCTGCACCTCGTCTGCGTAGGGGCGGTCAGGTAGGGCGAACACCTGACCTCCGCTGCGGCCTGGCCCGGCTCCACCTCTCTGGCCCTGCCCAGCCCGGGACCCTCCGTCTCGACCTCCTGATGGCGCCGCACCCCGTGCGTTCCATCGCGGACAGTCCCTGCGTATGTGCCCTGGCTGCCGGCAGTGAAAGCACGGCGCTGGCCCACGCTCGGACTGCTGAACTCGGCCTCCCTCCCGGGAAGACTGCTGTGCGGGTCCCGCTGTCAGAAGAAGCTGGTCGCCGTGGAATGCGGCGATCAGTTTCCTGATCTCCTCTCCAAGTGGTACATGTCCAAGGTACGTCCCTCCGACAGCCACTGCTCAGGGGTGGGCAACTCCAACATTCCCTGACACAGGGTGGACACGACGGTACCAACAAGACACTACTTCTCTGAGATCTCTGGCACACCGTGCCGTCACCAGCACCAACAAAAGAAACACGAGTCCCACTTGTCACAAGCCGCAAAACAAAGCAGCACAACAGAAAGCGGAAGAAGAAATAAGCAAACAGGGATGTTCTAACTCTAGAACTACCCCAACCCATGCACGTCTCCGCAGAGACCCGATCCAACACCCTGGGATCTACAACCTATGCTCTGATACCAAGCTGTCGCGCCCCGACCCGCAGAGCGCACCCGGGCCGGGACACGAGGGGGGAAAAACGAACACCACAACCACAAGCCTCAACTGGCGGAAACAGTTGAGACTAAGGCCCAGCTGGCGGAAACAGCTGGACATCACAGAGAAAGAGCGGAAGCATGCTACTAAACCACAGCTATTAACATTTATTACAAAAACGGTAATAAAAGAGTTAACAGAGTTTAGTACAGCAAACCACAAGGGATCAACAGTCCCCAAAAAGAAACTGCAATACCCACCGGGGTCTCCGCGAAGGCGCACACGAACCCATCCTGACCCTCAGACATGGTCAGGATCCGGCCCGCTGCCACGAGACGACCGAGGGGGTAACACTGGGACAGAGCGGCCACCTGCACCTACAACAAACACAGTCCAGGTAGGCATGAGCAACAGCTCAGCAGGGTCCTACTCTACAACTCCCACACACACAAGGGTAAAGCAACCGGACACACTCTGATGCCAAATACCGAGGCTTGCCAAGGATCCCACAATCCCATCAATAACCCGAAGGGTTCCTGTCCTAGGTGCGTATCTCCGATAACGCCACTGCTCAGGGGTGGGCAACTCCGACATTCCCTGACACAGGGTGGACACGACGCAACCAGTAGGACCCCCTTCTCCAAGCGGGATCTCCGCACTTGGCGGAACAACCGAAGTTAAGACTACCATCACTCGGTACTCTAAGCAGCAGAGTCAACACCCACCCAACCTATCCTAGCATGTCTAATGCACAGGAAAAAGGACAGGATAAGTATGATAAAGCTGTAAACAAACAACACAGCAAGGGCACACCTTCGGCCCATTTATACTAAACACTCCCGAGGGTCATGACTCCCTCGGTTCACCACAAAGCGGTAAGGGCATACCGTCAGCCCATTTATTCTACACACCTGGGAGGCATCACCCTCCCAGTTCAACCACAAAGCGATGAGCATTCATACATAATTCATTACAGGATAAACCCCGAGGGTAAAACCGTAAAAAGTCACTTGCATGCGAAGCCCCGCGGGCAAAACTCTTGAAAACCCTCTCTGCTACTGAAGGATCGATCCTCACCAAGGGAAGGATCGATCATCCAAGCAACAGTGAGCTTCCCTCGCTGTCGAGCCAAAGAAGATCGATCATTCCTCCCAGGGAGATCGATCTCTTTGGTGACAGAGGGCACCCTTCCAGTCGCACCAGGGAAGATCGATCCTTCCTCCCAGGAAGATCGATCATTCTCGGGACGAAGGGTAACCATGCTTACCCAGGCCCCATGATCGATCTCCTCCCATAAGAAGATCGATCATGTGCTGGGCGCAGCAAGCCCACACCAGAGGACCGATCCTTCCTCCCAGAAGGATCGATCACCCAAAGATGGGTTCCGGCGTGCTTCCGGCCGGAGAACCGCCGGAAAACACAACCAAACCCCACCAAACTTGGTGGGTTGGTAGATCTGAGTACAACGAGGCTACTCAAGGCCTCAAAACCGGGAAAGAACAACTCCACAAGGAGATCTAAGCAAAACAAAACCCGGATACAAAACCCTCGAACAGCCGGAGTTTAGAAGAAGACCCTACCTCCTCAGAGCAGCTTCGATCCACGAAGACTAGCCACGGATCTTCCTCGCCTCGCCACGAACCCAACGAGCCTTCAAGCTCCAAGAGAGGTGGCCGGAGGAGGAAGAACGGAGGAGAGAAAGGAGCGGTCGGAACAGGGGAAGAAGCAGAGCATTCGCGAGAAAGAAGAAGAAGAGGGGAAGAAAGGAGGGGGAGGGGAAGGGGGTAAGGCCGGGGAAAGCCGGAGAAACCGCGGGAAAGGCAAAGGAGGGGAGCAAAAGTCTCCCCTCCCCTGACAGGGGAAGCGACGGCCACCGCGGTGGCCGTCCTTCGAAAGCCACCGACAAAGACTTCCAGGCACACGTAGGATCGATCATCCTTGCATGCATGATCGATCCTGCTAGCAACATGATCGATCTTCACCCCAAGGTGATCGATCTTCTGTGCCCTGAAAGGCAAACTTGGGCTGGGACTCAGGCCCAAGCCCAGAACCCCCAACCTCGGGTCCACCTAACCTTTCTAACAAACTCAACCATCAAGCAAGGCCTATGTGTACACAGCCAGTGTGAAAACGACCGCCAAGGCGCAATTTCCCAAATTGCCCTTGGGGTAAACAACAAGCCGAAGGGATGGAGGGACGGGTCCTCACATTATAAGACTATTCAGAGTGTACTTTCATGCACTCATCACACCCCCCAACCAGCTTATTGTTAGTCTCTAACAATTCAAAACGCATAAAAATATAACTGAGCACACCAACAGTCTAAGGCTTTAGACATGCATAACAAAAATTCTACCTTATCAGGTCAATAGTATTCTATATAGTACAGAGCACGAACACTTCTTATACTCATACACATACTACCAACACATGAAATTAACTTCTATACTTCAAGTATGCCAATCACCTTCCAGACAAACATATGTGACGTGACAAATAAATGTTACATACAGAAACTACTTCTACCCACCATTAGTCCAAACACACTACTATCTTCCTGACTAATCATCCAACCCTCACACTTTAACTACAACATGCTCTTTCTTTTTCTCTTTTTTTTTGTAGAGCTATAAGTGCTTCTACCTTTTTCACGAGTTCCCCGCTTCTTAAGGTAAGAACACCCAGTTACTCAGGAGATCATTTAATAGTCATTTAGGTACAGCTTGATCCTCTAAGCTACAACTGGATCCATGTAACGACTTCAAGCCAATGACTCCCAAACCAGACGGCTTTAGGGCACTAAATGTAAAACACTCCTCTGGCTCAAGAATCAGATCCAGCGGCTACGAATCAAGCTCTAGAATCTTACTTTTTTTTTTCTGCATGCAATACTCAACATACTAGTTAAAGTTGAAATCATGGTCCATATTAACAATAGCATGCTCATTCCTCTGATGAGTATAATAGCCACTGCACATAAAGTGTTCATGTCTGAATTACATGATTTTCTACCTTCAGGTTATCACATGCAATCCATGTATAGGTCAATCCATGTGAAAGCAACATGTATAATAAGCATAAAAATTAATGAGCTTAGTTGCTCACCCTACTAGGGCTGCATCGGCGATGCATCTACCGATACAGTTCCTTCTTCAGGTGGTCATCTAGATGGTAGCGCAACATTCTCCGGGTGATTGAGGACTTTGGAGCTTTGAGGAGTCTGTTCTACATCTTTATTTACCATTTTCAATCATGATGTATAAATCATTATATTCGAGGAAGAAATATTATAAAACTCCAGTTGTTCTATTCGAGAAAGTTTGTACCATTCATTAATGTAATTTTGAGAAATTTTATATTTAATTAATTACATTTCTACCCTTATGTTAGTTTGCTTAAATTCTGAACAACAATATATTGTTGTATCGATTAAATCTTGCGTCACAGGGTTGATTCGTGTTAGGTTAGCTCACATCTCGATCCAAATGGATTTTCTAGGTCAGAGCGTGACATCTTTGGTAAATTGACCATTGCTTCGCGCTTTGCTGAGGTGTTATAGTCTCAAATGTTCTAGCAACATGTGATCATCGGCTTTGGTCAAATTCCCTTTCATTACTATCAGCATACTTCTTTATGAAGAAAACAATTATGTTTCAATAAGATAGCGTAAGTAAGGTTCACGGTCGACCGTCGAGCACGATTTGAGCATTACATGAAAAATTTCGTGGTCACGGTCGATCCAAGTGAACTCACGGTCTACCGGCACTTCCAGAAAATAAATTTTGAAATTTAATTTAAAATGATTTTTAATCAAAATCTCATGAAATTTTACATACAAATGTAATTGAATATTTTGAGCTAAATCAAGTCATTAAACATGGATTTCATGCATTTAATCAAAGATATGGCACAAGAGTGTATGTGTGTGAAGATGAGTATTTAAGAACTCGCATACCACTTTTCCATTGCATGAAACCAATTGAAGAATTAAAGCAATTTGTGCATACATGTCACAATTTCTCATTAGAGATGATTAAAATTTATTCCAAATCAGTAAACATTATAATGCAAAATATGACTATATGACCTCTTTTAAAATCAATCAAGATGCAAGATTTTAACCAAGATGAATTCTTTTCATGGATTCATTTCAAATCAAGATGAAAAACTTCATAAGGATTAGGAAATTTTTAAACATCGAAGAAGCAAATCACAGGATAAAATTCACTATAACTATTTGAGATACCAAATGAAAATGGAGGAATAAGATTTCATATCATTGGAGGTATCATTTATCATTTGATGACTATTTAGCATACCTCCTTTTTTTGGAAACATTTTCTTGTTCCCACCTTATCCCTTGAGCATCCACCATCAAGATATCACCTTTTTCTTTTGAATTTGTCTTGACAATTGGATCTCAAGCATTCCTTACACAAATCATGCCTTGAGTTTTGGTACTCAAATCTTTTTGAGTCCATTATCGTTAGTTCTTGACATGCACATATAAAATGTATGCTTTGGAATCCAAAGGGTGTTAGCACTTGCATTCTTCATTAAATAGCAATTAGGAGCAATATGTCCTATTTTACAACAATAGTGACAAGTATGAATATTTGCAAATCTAAGAGGGTGAGATGATGCTTTAACAAGGATTGTCTTTTTAAGATTATTCACCTTTCTAGGATCATAGTCAATTCTATTCTTGTTCAATGAACTATGTTGACTATCAAGGATCTCATTAAGTATGATCTTGCTCTTCATAAACATAGAAAGATAATTTTCAAATCATTAATTTCAAGGGTGAGATCCCTTTTTGATTCTCTCAAATTGATGATTTTCTTTTGCAAGATATTTGAGTTATTTTGTAAAATGCCATGCTCACATTTGCAATCCTCAAGTTCTTTTCTAAGTGAGGCATGATCATCATTAGATGTCTTACTTATTATGCATTTGTTCTCATTTTCCAATAAGTCAATTCTATACATGACATTTAGTTTTTCTTGTTCTAGCTTCCTCAAGTCCTTATATGAAGCATAATATTTCGTTTTAAGGAACTTGAAATCTTTAGCTAAGGAATAATAAGCTTCAAAAAGTTCATCAAAGGCTAGCGTATCATTTACCTCATGATCTTCTTCCTCATCCCCGATGGCCATTAGACAAATATTTGCCTTTTCTTGCTCTTTTTCATCGGAGGAGGAATCCTTATCGCTTTCACTCCAAGTTGCCACCATGCCTTTCTTTTTCTTGAAACTCTTCTTTGTTAGCTTCTTGAGTTGAGGGTAATTGAATTTGTAGTGTCCGGCTTTTTACACTCATAAGATATAATGTCATTTGAATTAGATGAGGTAGAGTTTGATATTTCAGCTTCAGAGGTTTTCTTCTTTAAATTCTTCTGTTCTCCTTGACGTTTCAGCATTCTTTTGATTTTTCTTGTAATTGATGCCAATTTCTCGTCACTTGAATCTGATTCCTCATCACTCAAACTTGATGAATCTTGGTACGACGACTTGAATTCAACCGATTTGTCTTTCTTCTCTCCTTTATTGTTGCCCTTCTCCAAGCTCATCTTATAGGTCATGACTGAACCTATAAGCTCATCAAGTGATAATTTGGAAAGGTCTTTGGCTTCTTCAATCGCTGCCACGTTGGGATCCCATGCTTTAGGTAGACACCTGAGTATCTTTCTTACAATTTCAACATTAGCATAAGATTTGCCAAGAGATTGAAGCATATTAAAAATATTATTGAAGTGTGTAAGCATTTCACTAATGGACTCATCATCCTTCATGCTAAACAATTCATAATCATGAACAAGCATACTTATCCTAGTCTTCTTAATTCGATTGGTTCCCTCATATGTAATTTCAAGCTTTTTCCATATTTCCTTGGCTATTTTGCAACTTGAAATTCTACTAAATTCATTGGGGCTCAATGCATAAATAAGAAAGCATTTGGTTTTAGCATTGGTTTCCAATTTCTTTAAGTCGAATGGGGTATACTCACTCTTAAGTTTAGGTACATCCTTTCCTTCATGCTTTTTACTAGGAATAAATGGTTCATCCTCAATGGTAAGCCAAGCTTCATAATCTAAGGATTGGATAAAAATTTCCATCCTAGTCTTCCAATAATTGTAATTTTCTCCATTAAAGTAGGGAAGCCTCTTGGTAGATTGTACTTGTTGGTTTTCCATCTATGCCTAGGATCCTCTAAGGTCGTTAAACCTCGGATTTAGAGACGGGGCTCTGATACAATTTGTAGGTTCAAGAGGGGGGTGAATTAAACTCTTTTCTGGAAATACAATAGATGAAAACCTAGATAAAATGCTAGAAGACTAGTATGCTTATAAAGATACCAAAGAATAAATAAAGCAAGTAATAAAGGATAAGAGAGAGTTAGGAGACTTGCACCAGATTTTATAGTGGTTAAGACAACCTTGCCTACGTCCACTTCAATCAAGGTCCTCCTTGAGGTTCCACTACTTGTAATCCTTCCTTACAAGTTTTTCCACCAAGCTTTCGGGTGCTTGGCAACCTTACAACCATAGCCAACAGTTGTTGGATCTTTCCCTCAAGCTTCCAGGTGCTTGAGAACCTTAGAAATCACTCCAAGCAACTCTTGGATATTTCTCACAAAGTCTACTTCACAACTTGAAGTAGTTTTACAAAGATTAAAGCTCTCAAAAGAAAACTAAAACTTGTTACAATCTAAACTAATATCTCCCTTAGTCTTACACCAAGTTTTTTGCAACTTCCGATATATACTTGAGCTTTAAGACCTCAAAAAGTAGCTTCCAACGGCCACTTTGCATTTCTGCAACGGCTCTTTAACGACTAGTTTTCTGACTCGCGGTCAACCATCGTATCGTCAGCCACATCGTCCATCGCGTTCTTCTTGAGCGCTGGTCGATCCACGCATCGACCTTCAAGCTTCACGGTCAGCCGTCGCATCAACCGTCACATTGTCCATGAGGATTGATAAGATGTGAAAAGTGCACAAATCACCCTTTTAACTGGGTCTTGTTAGTCTCCGAGCAAACTTATTTTGATTGTCTTCTCCCCATTTCAGGTATTAGGAGCCTCGGTGAAGATTAGATCAAGTTTGGAGCTAAAATAAGCACATTAGAGCAATTTTAGCATAAATGATCGATCATCACAGAATGAGAAGATTGATCATTTATATGCACTAATTTGACAGAAAGTACAACATCAAGGGATCAATCAGCAAGCATGAAGGGATCGATCAGCAAGCATGAATGGATCGATTATCTATGTACGACAACAGTGACAGAGAGCAAGGTTTAAAAGGATTGATCTTCCTTCAGGGAATGATCGATCATCCACGGGGCGTGATCAATAACACAAGGAAATGATCGATCATCTCTTATAGGAATGATCGATCATCTATGGGACATAGCCAGCAATTGAAGACCAAATGATCGATCTTCACCCCTAAATGATCGATCATTTGATAGGAGTTAAGAAAAATCAAAGACCCAGATCTAATCCGAGTTAAGAGGATACTGTCACGCCCCGACCCAGAAAACCCATCCGAACCGGGACGTAAACCGACTAAACCTATTTCTGAAAACAAACGACAAGAGTTTCCCATGTATTTCTCAATTTGAACCATGTACAGTTTATAATCTTCACGATAAATATGAATATGCTATCACAAATTTCACTATCTAGTACAGGTTCTAATACAATGCTTTCATTGACCCTCAATACATAATTTAATACAGACAATCAAATCCTCGAAGAGGGAAATTATAGATTTAATATAACTATAAATGCCCAACTATTAAGAAACGGGAAAATTCCAGGATCGTCAAGTACTCCTCGAAACTCCAAGTCCACGATCACCTCGAGAATGGCGTGCCAACGCCCAGAAGATCAGCTGAAAGGAAAGAACTGCATCGACCTGCATCGCCGATACAACCCAGGTAGGAGTGAGCAACAAAGCTCAGTAGGGTTTTACGCTATTCTGCATCGCACAGAAAGGAAGGGAAACAACAATAGTGTCGTTTCTCCGCCTAAGTCTAAAGGATGCCATGGGGTCCCATAACCCTATCGATGTCCCAAGGGCTCATGTCATAAAACCTCTCTCTTGAACATGTTATCATGAGGCCAAGGAACAGTAACATGCAGGATCACCCTTACCCAAGCAGAATTCCCATGCCTTGGGGACCCACGTCGGGAACGCATCAACATCCATCCTTAGCACTTGGCCTTGGAGAAGTGACACGACCTCTAAACCTCAAACAATATAATATTCCAGTCCGACTACTTAATAATCCTTGAATGATAAATAATCATTCAATATTACAATTGCATCCTAATCATCGACTACCCAAACCCCGGCCCTAGGGCTAGATCCGGGATACCCGAGAACCCCGGATCGACGATCGAATTCATTGCCTACCACCTAGCCTAAATGCTTTTAATGCAAGCAAATGCATGGAATGCACACGTGCACACTAATAGATCAGGACATGCAACAGTATGCCAAACATCATACAAGGCTAGGCATAGCACCAACCTTGACAGGGGTAAACATGCATAAAACAGATAAAGGCATAAACTACAACAATACAATATTATAACGGCACCCACTGGCCGTTAATAAGCAACGACACATTCAATCGAAATTTCGGCATTACAACGGCTTAAGCGGTCATCCACCGAAATTCTTACAACGAGGCACACCCCCGACCACACCAACAATAATAACAACAAGCAGTTAAACAAACTAATACACATGGCACACCAGCGGCCCACTCAATCATCTAAACATCCCAAGGGCATGACTTCCTTGGTTCAACCACAAACCCCACACGGGCCTAAGAAAATATAAAGCATGCAATCTACATATATAACATGACATGATTCTTTAATTAAAAGCTAACTAAGCATGGGTAGTTAACTAGTTAAATAAACGAGCCAAAAACTCAAGAATCAAATCAACAAAGCCTACCAAATCGGACATGTTAATCCTAGATGCCACTAGTGGTATCAATTTAAGGATTTTAGGTGAATTAAACCGAAGAAATCATCGAAATCCAAGAAAACCTCTTAAATTCAAATTTCTACATTAACCCTACATTAGCGAAGATGAAATCTTCGCAATTTGACGCTCAAACGACGTCAAACCACAAATTAAATAAAATCAGATATTGAATTGCATGCCAGGAACATCATATTCAAGAATTGGATCTAATTGATTTCTAATTTCCAAAGATTTTACCAATCAATTTCTTAATTTCTGTTTCACAGCAGTTTAGGGAACTATTCACCAAAAATCGTAGGAAAATAAAAAAATCATGAAATCAGCGGAAATCGGAAGAGGGCTTGATTATCTACAACTTTCGTCTAGAATGTTTCCCGAGACCAAGCTCACACAGCTCAGAAATCGAGCTGGAAACTGACTGTTCATCGAAGAATAGAGCACTCAAAGAAATCCGCGAAAAACATGTTAAAATCCGGATAAAACCCAAATCAAATCGCATGAAGCTTCAATCAGTTACTAAGCATGCATCAAGGAACTAGTTAGAGCAAAGAAATCCACTGATCCAACAAACCAACCCTAGATCTATGATAAGTCACTAATTATTCATAATGAAACCCCTTAAATTACCTTTGTTAGGCTTAGAGTAGGTGTATTTGATATCCCATTGTTTGATTTCAGGTTTTAGTAGGATTTGAGAAGAAATACAAGAAATTCGGTTTAAAATCACTAAATTCTGCAAAAAGGCTGCTTCGTCGACTGTTTGGAAATAAATCATCAGAAATTCTACACAATTCCAAATATTCTGAAATATTGAGAAATGAAAGAAGACTTCAAGATCTACAACTTTCATGTTGAAGACTTTCTGAGATTCTCTATAGATTGGCGCCAGGTTTGAAGCAAAGTCAGAAGTATGAAAGCTGAAATTTGAGAAAGGCTGAAATTAATTGATGACGTGGCAGACCCAGTCCGACTTGAGCGATGGATCGGATATGAGTCCGATCGATCGCTCCGATGACGTCAACAACCCAGAATTTAGAGAAATTAGAGTTTAAGTTCAACTATAACTCCTAATTCCGAGATTAAGGGTTTCTATTATATTAAGGGGTGATTCCAGCTGAAAATTATGATCTTTTGGACCACTTTTGGAGGAGAAGGCTAGGGTTTGGAGGATGGAGATCTTTCTGCGAGGATCGACGGCTTCCTTCCCAACACCTTTGGATCTTATTCAGAAGATGAGTAGCTAATTCTTAACTTAGGGATCTCATGAAACCCTAGTGTAGCTTTTGATTTTCTTTGGTTTGATTCTTGTAAACTTCTTCTCAACATGATCTTATAAATATGTTTTTAATGATTAGAAATTTGAGGGAACAGAGTTCCTTTGAAGTATTTTCAGTCGTATAAGCTTTCTGTGATTGTTTATACAGATTTATGAGATGGTTTTCATGTAATTTATGGTTTGCTTTTGAGATAGGCTATGCTATGCTAGGATAGGTTGTACCAAGGTCATTAGGAGTAGTATAACTTAAAGTAATCGTAGGATCGAAGACAACCTATGCCAAGAAAGATAGGCTATGCCGTTAGGAACATAAATCTTATTTTAGGGATTCATGTGAGCTTGTAGCCATATGACCCATAATGTTGAGAGAAGTGAGCAAGAGGATAACTAGAGGAGATTGAAGGTGAAGCTAGGGTGGATTGAGTAATTCCTAAGTAATTCATAACTTGGTTCAAATCATGATCACTTTACTTGCTTTCTTAGATAATTATTAGATAATTTTACATTCAATCCTGATTATTCCGCATAGGATTTCGAGTTTTGAGTATTGATTTCAGTTTCTATCATTTTCCCTGTGGATCGACTCCGGATTTCACCGCTAGTCTACGTAGTAGTATTAGTGATTGAATAAGGATATAAATTTAAGATTTGATTGAGGTTAACAACGTTTTAACGACAACGTTTGTGAGCGATTAATCTAGCTTAACCCAAAGATTAAGGTAGAAACCCTACCTTAAACGCAAATCCAAGTCTTCAATCCTTGCTAATCCGCCGTGATCCGCCATCCTCCGTCTTCCTCCATCGCCGTCGCCATCGCCGTCTCGCCGGAGTCCTCCCACAACTGCAGCCGTCGCCAGAAAAGGAAGAGGGGCTGCCACAGGAGAGAGAAAGGGAAGGAAGGCGAAGGGGGAGGGGGCCCTCGCCGCCGCCTCCAGATCGACGGGGAAGGAAGAGGGGTTGCCTCGGGAGAGAGAAAGGGAAGGAAGGAGGAGAGGATCGGATGAGGGGAAGGCAGGGATTTGTTGCTAAATAAGACCCCTACTATTCACTTTTTGCACTTTAGAACCCCCCCTTCCATGTTTTTTTGCATAATAGAACCCCATACACGTAAGGAACACATGTATAAACTAATATGCGTATAAACCATAATTATACGCGTACCCATGATACGTGTATAATCAAGAATTATATGTGTATTAGTTTATATGCATGATCCTTACATGTATGGGGTCCTATTATGCAAAAAAAACATGGGAGGGGGTCCTAAAGTGCAAAAGGTGAATATCAGGGGTCCTATTTGGCAAAACATTCGGGAAGGCAGGGAAGGAAGGGAAGGAAGAGGAAAGGAAAGAAAATAAAAAGGAAAAGAAAGAGAGAGGGAGCGAGATAAGAGGGTTAAGCCACTTAGGTGGCTTAGCCGGTTCAGACGAGCCAACTTATCGGACTGAATCCGATTTGACTCCAAATTGCGATCTCGTCGCAATCTCGTCCAGATCTAATGATCACGAACGCTCCTACTAGATCTATTCAATCACGTACATTAATCAATGTTGTGTGTGCACTACGCGGGTGTGAAATCGACCGGCAATGTGTAATTTACCAAATTGCCCTTACGGTCCAAAAGCAGCGATGCGATCAACCGATCACAAAGCATGGCCAATCGAGCCAAAACAACCAAACCACAAAATCAGGCCCTCGACCTACCGCGGTTGGACCGGGTTGGAGGAACGGATCCTCACAGATACCTAGGCTATAAATAGGCATCTTTTAGGGTTTTTGGGGGGCTTTCTAGACTTTTTCTTGGCTGCTTGGGGGCCAAGGAGAGGGAGCACTCTTTCTTAGTTCCTTTTTTCTCTTTTTAACTTTTCTTTTCAGAATCTTTTGGGAGGAAATCCATGGCGGAAGAGCTTCATCAACCTTCATCTATGGATCAAACCCTAAAGATGAGTAACTAAACCCCTCGCCAAGGGATTCTTATGATGTAACTAGGGTTTTTATTAGTGATTTCTAAGATTTAGGGCTTGTATACCTTTTTTCCATGGCTTATATGGATTGATCTTAATTCTTTTATAATTTTGATGTTGATTTATTATTGGAGGTTTGGATTGTTCTAATATGTTTTAGATCTAGAGCGAAGGCATGTTAGGGCTTGGATTGGACTCATCTAATAGGAGAATCATCCTAGAACCATGGTATCTTAGATGAATTTTTCTCCGTGATTAGGGATTGTATAATGCTAGAACCACTATAGTAGTGTTAGAACCACCACATTCTATTCCTACTCCTCCATTTATCCAATCTTTATAGATTTGGCCCATCACAGTGCGAGAATCATCTTGATTTTACACCTAAATCCATATTATAACTATTTCCTCGCGATGAATTCATCCTAATCAGAGGATTCATTAGCAGTGATCATAACTAATCATTAGGTCACTGACTTTAGATAATTGCTCTCACCGACAAAGGATCCTAACCGGAACTTGTTGAGTGATAGGGAGAACTAGCCATTCACCTATCAACTATTAGGAAAACCATTCAGTTTGGTTAGCTCATTTTAATCCTATGAAGACTTGGTAGACTTCTAGTTATTGATTAAGAATTCCCTAGTACCTTTTCTCGTATTTATCAATCTTTAGTATAAAGTTAGTTTAATTTCAATTCTGAATCTTTTCTCAACTTATTGTGTAAGGGCCTAATTGTAAGATTTCTGGGGTTTTCTGTAAAATTGGGGGGATTTCGCATAATAAGGGGTTTTGCAGGGGGTCTTCTGCAAAAATCCCCACCTACCCCCACTTCTCTTCTTCTTCTCCCCGATTTTTTTGTTGTAAGGGCCTAATTGTAAGATCGCTGGGGTTTTTCTGTAAAATCGGGGAGAAGAAGAAGAGAAGTGGGGGTAGGTTGGGATTTTTGCAGAAAACCCTCTACAAAACCCCTTATTACGCGAAATCCCCTCGATTTTACAGAAAAACCCAGAAATCTTACAATTAGGCCCTTACATATTGGTAGGAATACTTAGATTGAGTTTAGTAGTTTAATTATTTTTCTACGCATTCCCTGTGGATTGGACTCGGATTCACTGCTATCTACCCCTGAAGAACTTAGTTTGAAGTTCGATTATAAATTTGTAATTTTGATTGTGCGCGTTAAGGTGCGACATTTTTCAAGCGCTATCAAGGCTCTGTGAGGAAAAACACTTCACAATGTCGATCCCTCGTTCAACCGTCGCTTCTCCTCATAAGGTCACATAGGTTACGGTCCATGAACCGTCACATCAACCGTCGGCCTAAAGCCCATAAATAACCTCCGCAGTCGATCCACCATCGCCCGCCATACTCCACGGTCAACCTCTTCAAAGCCCGCGGTCGATCCCATGATCAACCGCCGTATCATCCGTTGACACTAACATTTCTCAAATATGAAAGTTAAAGCACGTTTCCAACATATATTCTATTACATATATATTTTATCCTTTAAGCATATTGGCATCATCAAAACATCATCAAAACAATATTAGGACCAACACTTCTCTCTCTCTCTCTCTTCTTTTTCTCTCTTTCTCTCCCCTTTGGCTGCCGGATTGGAGGGCTGGTTGTGGCTTTTCGAGGCGAGTTCGCGGCAAGTTCACGGCAATCAGAGTTGGGGGATTGGTAGAGAATTGGGCTAGCTACACACGTAGGTGTTTCTACCCAATACCAGTGAATTGGTAAACCTAGGATTTGATTAGTGTTGATTTGGTGTGGTTTTGTTCGTTAGAATGTTTCCAAACTCTATATTCTTTTTGTTCATTAATTGACCCCAAGGGCTAAGGGAGCAAACAAAAAACAAACGGAAAGAACTACATCCAGAACCCATCTACTTCACATATGGGGGACCAAAGGATTAGCCCAGACAGCAGCCGCCAAGACGGGGCGGAGCCATCCGGGAAACAAACCGCCGCTAGCCCCTCCCACCTTTCTCGAACCACTGCATCACTTTGAATGACAGGAGTGGCCGCTGAGATATTAGGGATAAACGAAGCCCAAGGGAAATTTGAGAGGTTAAATTATTTGACTTGCATGGAAATGAGGTGAGCAAGCCTATCCACCTGAAGAGGATGCTCGTTGAAGACCTTTGCATTGCGATTCTTCCAAAGCCACCACAACATATTACCCACCCAAGTCTTGTCCCCAGCCACTCGACAACGTGCCGACGAGGAAAACAGAGACCAACATTCGTCCAAAGAAACATGCCCACGCCTGAAGGTCCAAAGGAGGGGGGGGGGGTGGGGGGGGGGGGTTGAATTGGACTCTTTTGCGGAAATACAATAGATGAAAACTAAGATTGAAAGCTAGAAGACTAGTATGCTTGTTTAGATATAAAAACTATAAATAAAGCATGTAATGAAGGATGAGAGAAAGAGTTAGGAGACTTCCACCATATTTTTATAGTGGTTCGGCAAACCTTGCCTACGTTCACTCTCTCAATGGCCTCCTTGAGGTTCCACTACTTGTAATTCTTCCTTACAAGTTTTCCCATCAAGCTTTCGGGTGCTTGGCAACCTTACAAATCGTCCAACAACTGCTGGAGCTCCCCCTCAAGCTTTCGGGTGCTTGAGAACCTTACAAATCACTCCAAGCTCTCTCTTGGATATTTCTCTCAACGTCTACTTCACACTTGAAGTAGTTTAACAAAGGTTTAGCTCACTAATAAAGAGATAGAAACTTGCTAGAATATTATTACAATAATCCCTTAGCTCCCCCTAAGTCCTTGGCAAGTTTGCTGCAACTTCTCTTTTATAGCTGAGCTTCAAAGCCCTCCAAATAGCCTCCCAACGGCTATTTTGTGCTCCTGCAACGGCTCGTTAACGGCTCTTTTCTGGGCTGGCGGTCGACCGTCGCATCGTTCGTGACATCGTTCGCCAGGTTCTTCTTGAGCCACGGTAGATCCACGCATCGTCCGTAAAGTTTCACGGTCAACCGTCGCATCGACCGTGACATCATCCGTCAGGCTCTGTTGTGAAAACCGCTTCTCAGGGCCGATACCGCGTTCGACCGTCGCTTCTTACATGTCCTGTGGTCGACCGTGACATCGACCGTCATGACTTTTATCCTCTGCGATTGATCCACGGATGCATCTGCCAGTCCCACGGATGATCCACAGATGCATCCGCCAGTCTTCATGGTTGATCCACGGATGCATCCGCCAGTCCCACGGATGCATCCACGCATCGACCGTCAACTCAACAATAGCTCAAAGTTAAAGCTTGTTTTCAACATATATTCTATCACATATATATATTAACATTTAGGAATATATTGGCATCATCAAAACATCATCAAAACACTATTAGGACTAACAACGCCGGCCCAAGGCAACCCGATCCCAGACATCCCGTGAGAAGGGGCAGATGAAGAAGAGATGAACATGCGATTCAAAATCTAACTCGCAAAAGGAGCAGAGAGGATCAGATGCGCACCCGATGGACCATAGGAGTTTCGACGTAACCACCTTGCCATGTAGTAGCTGCCATAAGAAGAACTTTACCCTTGGGCCGACCGGTGCTTTCTAGAGATTGAGCCTCCCCGCACTTGT